>BLSH010199629.1:910085-936551 GCA_018402905.1 Glandirana rugosa | reverse complement strand
AAACACTTTTTAATTATTTTTAATGATATATATATTTTAATATACCCCACTTGCACAAATTTTCACCTTAACAAATTGCTCTCACATCTTCATAACAAATCTTAAAACACTAGAATTATCAAATCTTTGCACCTTATGATTTATGAATGCCTATTTTCACACAAGCACTTTAACTGGGGATTCAGACTCATACCCCATTGGAACATATGACCGCAGCACCAAAAGTACACACTTATTTTCCATTACTTAGACAGCGCCACATCCAAGCACCACCCTTATCCATCACATATCCCACCTGCGGGAGGGAATCCCTGGAGGGCAGCAGTCTATTACAAAAACCCATAAGCGCGGTACACACCCCAATTACAAATAAAAATGTAATATATTGCAGCTTACCAGTCATTAGATGTGGCTGCATTAGTTTTCACCTGGTGATCTGACCAGTAACACACCTCCTCTATTAGAGCGCCCCCACTCTGGATGAAGTAGCAATAGAAACATTGGCCCACCCTGTACATTAAGTTAATTTACCACTAAAGGGTCTTGTGTCAATTCCCTGTTACTAACCCACAGCCCAGTTAAAGGTACTCATACTGGTGTTCTTATGAGTGCCTTCAGTAACTTTCATTCAACCGGGTGTGTCAGAGGGACTGAGGCACATAACAGAAATTCCAACCAAGTGGCGCCTGCGGGGATTAGCGCTACACGTCTATTATGCTGCTAACAGACTCCACCTTACCAACTGCTCAGTGTTCTCCTCCCCTCTTCTGGCCTATCACCAATTCCTCAACTGGCTTCTGCTCACCCAACAAATAAAATTCAAAACACTAACAACAACATACAGAGTCATCCACAATGGTTACATCACCAACCTCGTCTCAGAATATCACCCAAACCATCCTCTTTGCTTCTTACAAAAGCTCCTGCTCTCTAGCTCCTCATCAACTCCTCCAATGCTCACCTCCAGGAGTTCTCCAAAGCCTCTCCCACCCTCTGGAACTCTCTACCCAAATCTATCCAGCTATCTCCTGCTCTGTCCACCTTGGGTGATCTCTGAAAACTCATCTCATTAGGGAACCCTATTCCTTCTCCATCATCTCAACCCTCACATAGTTATTACCCTTTGTACCACTTCCCTCCCATTTACACTCACTGGCAACTTTATTAGGTACACCTTGCTAATACAGAGTTGGGCCCCCTTTTTTCTTCAAAACTGCCTTCATTCTTTGTGGCATAGATTCAACAAGGTGTTGTAAATATTCCTCAGAGATTTTGGTCCAGAGAGATATGATGGCATCACTCAGTTGCTCCCTGTAAAATCCCAGTAGATCAGCAGTTTTTGAAAAACTCAGACCAGCCCACCTGGCACTAACAACCTTGCCACGTTCAAAGTCACTTAAATCCCTTTTTTTTCCCATTCTGATGCCGGGCTTGAACCTCAGCAAGTCCTTTTCACCTCATCTAGATGCCTAAATGCATTGAGTTGCTGCCATGTGATTGGCTGATTAGCAGTTTGTGTTACCAAGCAATTGAACAGGTGTACCTAATAAAGTGGCCAGTGAGTGTAAATTACATATCGCAGATTGGCGCTGCCGGAACTCTATGCAAAAAAATCGGCCACAACCCTGTCACCCAAATTAAATGTGCAAATATGTGCAAAAATGTGAGAATTTTTAAATTGAATTTATACCATACAAACAAGTAGAAAAATATGTAAATGCAATGAGGTAGTGTGGGATATGTGGTGCCTGTTAGGAAAATGGCCACTCCGGACGTCCGCGCACGCGTGCTCCCATGCGCGCTAATGGTGCCAAAGACAGCCTATTTAAACTGGAAACACATTGCAGCGGATGCTGTCCATTCTATGGCGTTCCCGTGACCCCAGTGACTACTTTGAGAGGCTTTCCTGCACCTGTGACCCTGGCTTTACTTGGACTTGTTGCTCTCTGCCTACCCTGACCCCTGGCCTGTCTACGACTACCCTTCTGTCTGATCCTCCTGTACCTTTGCTGCCCGCACCTTGCTGACCCTGCTTGCACCTGACCACCCGTCTGCCTGCTCCACTTGTACCGCATTGCCAGCCTGTTGCCGACCCGGATTGTACGACCACTCTTCAGCCTGTACGAGCTACAGTGGACATCTCACATACCAGTTCTTGAACCAGGGGCCGCAAGAGAGGTGACCCCCTGCATAAGCCAGACTCAACCACCAGTTACGTGACAGTGGCACTCCCTTTCAAAGAGTCATGTGTAAATTATACAAATCTTGGGTAAATTGTGCAGATGTACATAACCAGAGAATTTCAAAATTGAATATTAAAAATGCAAAATATTGCAAAAATGTGCAAATGTGCAAATATACAAAAAAATATATTAATAATTAAATACTAATAAATAATATGCCTGAGGAGGCCTAGCTAGCTAAACCTGGTGTGCTATCTAATGTTGAGCCGAGATATGCATATATCTGGAGCCAAAAAATATAATGAGGCTAGTATATTCAAACCATATGGTAGATTCAGATCATGTTATAAGCTAGTTCATACAGAGCGCCCCCTGCTGGCCTCCGGGACCAAATATGAAAAGGGTACCCCGGTGTATGTGGATGATACAGTCCGCCGTATCCTCCAGGGGCCCGGCAGCTGCGTGATACTGTATGTAAAGCAACCTGGCACGCAAGTGCCGTCCGTACTCACACTTCAGAAGTCAGATTAGGCGTTTGGGAGATCACTGCTCCTCTGTTTGCTGCTATGTGGGTTAGCGGTGTGACGTACTGGCTCCCACTTACGCGTTTCGTCACCGGAGGCGACGCCATCTTGCTACACCCGCTGACTTATATGTCCCATTGTAACCTAGCAACCTGCTGTCACATGACCGCGGCCATTTTAAGATCTCCATTACACGGCAATCATCATCATTCTTATGTGTGTCATAATAAAAACGTTTTTATTTACGTGCAGACATTTGAATTGTGATTAAAATAAACTTTTAAAACAAGGCTATACAATTCTCCTGACTAAGAAAGGCCTATTTAGAAATTAATTACACAAAGAATTAAAAATTAATTAATAATACAGAAAAAATAAATAAAATTTATAATAAAACTGAAACAAAAGTGGGATAAAAAATATAAAATATGTATACATGTATGTATATACACATATTTTAGGACTATAAAGAGCATATATAAAAAAGATATAAATATGAAAATAAACGTATATCTCTACCTTGTATATGACTACTGATATCGGTATTGTGAGGTGAATGGTGACAAGCTATGTAGGGGACACAAATGTAGTAATATATGATCTCAATATTTTGTGTGGTTTAGGTCTGTAATGGAAATTTGTAAGTTCTGTATATAATTGTATTCCATTTTGTATGTATTGCACACTGCACTCATTGTGCACACAGCACTAATAATGTTTTCATTACATGTTTGCATTCTTTCGAGTCCTGATTAGAATTAGTCTGCCTATGTTACGCCCCTTGTTACCATACAAGTACAATTGTAATATTAATGTGATACCTATGTAATCATGTGTATAAAAACCTTCAATTGCGTCATAATAAAGCAGAACAGTTATTTGGAAAGATGCTGAGTGCATCTTTTGTGTTTGTTCCCTACTGCAGTAGTTATTATTAATTTGGAACCACTAATCAATATGAGGATAGGAGTTGCCTATCTATAAAATTCCATGTCAGATGGCGAGCTTTGCCTTAGGAGGGTTATTTACAGGTGACCCTGCGAATCCGAAACAAGGAGCTTGAGACGATCCAGGAATTTCTGATAATCAGCCGGCTGAGGTAAACCTTTTGCTTACATTTGAGTTATCAGACTTCCCCGATCAGTAAGGCATTTTCGGGACAAAGGGTACCTATTTTACACCCCTTAATCGAACTGTATTGATTGGTGGTTATGTGTTATGTCGTCACTGTATACTGTCCATCAAAGTGTTATAGATTAGAAAGGGAAGCATAGTGCTGTTCACAGGTTAAATATGAAGTACACATCTGCTAGATAAAGTAGTTTAGAGGCAAGAGGGTATAGGCACAAGTAGAGAAGAGAAAAGACTGGCCAGTCATGGGCATTCAATTAAGTAAGGGAATGAAGGGTAAGAGACCCTCAAAAATGCCCAGCGCAAGAGGAGCGCTATAAAATTTATGAACCGAAGGTGCGGTTCGCGCCTATACTGAGCCCCTAGATAAATGGTTAGAGTGAACAGCGATCCACAATAGGTAACTGGGTTACCAAAGGACTAAGAATCATGCAGATTTAAACAGCTAGAGGAACAGCTATCTATGTGAGCGGGATGGATGAAGGCTGACAGACATTTAACACTAGACAGAAAGAGACATTGTGATGTTAAGTTGTGGGATAAATTTAGGGTCAGGCACTACAACTAGTAAATTATAAAACAGAAAAAAGAGAGTCAAAACAGAATACTTTATATGTTGTCAGAGAGGAAATATGGGATGAGCACTATGGCTGCCCGTTTGATCATAGAAGCTACAGTATGTGAAGTATGGGATTACAGTACAAGGGGTAACGGAACAAAACAAGGAAAGCAGAATTTAGGGAGGTAAAACTCAATTTAAGAAAGGAAATATTAAAGAGAGTTAAAATAAAGTGAGAGTTGATATGCATGTGTTATGTACAAATGGGAAATGTAAGCGATTTTAGAGAGATAATTGTGTATGTGTGTGAATGCTGGAACCTTTAGTCCCACATCATATGTGCCCTGTGCGGCTGTGACCCCCTCCCAGGGAATGTGCTGGATGAGGCATTAGTGGCAAGGACACCCATGATATGACTACACGTATATCATAACAAAATGTGCTGAGTTAATTAATCTAATGATAAACAATGTGATCACAATTATTTTGTTTTCCAAACATGGTAAAATGAAGGTTACATTTAAACGCGTACATAGAAAAGTGCACAAAGTATAGAATTAAATGAAATATCCTTTGATAGTGGAAACAGTGCATTTAAAAAAAGGGAAATAAAGTAAAATGTCCTCCTTTAAGAAAATATATCTGTGGATATATATTAGAATTAGGGTGTGATATTGAGATTATCACTGGAGTATTAATTTCTGATATGAGTTTAACAATTTTAATAATAATATAGGTATATTGTAATTGGTTTAGACAACCTTTGGTTGGAAATTAAATCTAAGGGTCTGGTAATAACTTGATGAGCGGTCCATGATGTGAGAGTAGTTGATAAAAATGTAAATATAACAAACTCATCATATCAAGTCCTGGTAGGATAGATGCCACCTGCAGCCAGCTGTTTTATAGTTTTTGATCTGGCCAAGGGCTTTCTGTTCTGTCATATACAGATTGTTGGTACTTCTTAAATTTATTTTTGAAATCCAAAGCAGAATGTGTGGATTGTGAAATGACGTGCCTAAGTGCCGTGTTATAAGCAGAATACTTTAGATTTATGGACATCCCTGCATGACTCCTCGGTATCGTTATCATTTATTGTGTTATGACATCAGGAAAGTTATGTCAGATGGAAACTTAGGACTTGTGTTATTTTGCTAAAACTAACAGAGCAAGCAATGAGAATTTTTTTTGCCAGGAAAAAGTTATCTTTTTGAAGCATGACATTGGAGCTCTTACACAAACAGCGTGATAGGAAAAAAAGCCACTGTAATATATTTATGCAAGTTGGACTCCATAGTGAAGGGTTCATCCCAATATATCAGAGGAGTAGTAGTAGCAAAGTGCTGCTACACGAAGGTTACAAAGTTACAGACAGTATTTTGGTGAAATATTTAATTTTTAATGGTCCCACGTTTCTGCGCAGCAAATATTGCAAACAGCTAAACTAAATATTTGTCTAATGAAAGGTTTAAAATATGAATTTGTATTGTTGTTTATGTACAAATCTAACAATGAAAAATGCGTACATTTGAATCCAGCCAACTTATTTGCCTCTATTGGAGGAGGCTGGAGATAAAGACAACCACATGTGTTACATTGATGACGTAGGAATCAGCTGCTGTGGGCCCAGTGCAGGACACACTCCCTGAAGACCCACATATTTGATTTTTTGTAGATTTGATCTTGGTTTTATACGCAGGATGGCAATGCCCATACTGAGTATGCAGTTTATACCCCAGAAGGACGCTCTGTATTCAGTCATTGGAGCCTTCTTCCACCAGCTTAACAAGCAGAGCTCCATACTTTATCAAAGCCTGTGAGCTATCAAAAGTGTATATATTTATATATATAGTAGGGAAATTAGAGAGCTTTTTGTTCCATTAGAAGGGCTAGAAGTTGTTTTTACTTCAGCAGGTAAACCAATCAAGCATGCTAAGTTAATTGATTGGCTGTCTTCAACCTTCCAGCTTCTTGCTGAGGTAGCCATACTAACAGTAAGGCCTCATACACACGGACGTTTTTTGACGCCGGCGTTTTCTGGCGTTTTTTGCAGCTCTCCATGTTAGTCAATGGCCCCATAAAAACGTTGGCGTTTTTGAGCTGTAGATGACATCGGCGTTAGTGAGCAGAAAGTAGAACCCACAGCCATCGCGTTCTGAGGCTGTAACGTTTTGGCATTTTTTTGACGCCGACGCCACAATATGCCAACAAACGCCAACAAACGCCACCTAATATTATACCGGCGTTTTCCGGTGTTTTTTGACGCCGACGTTTTTAGGTTGAAAAATAGCAGAGGGATGATTTTTTTTAAAAAACGCCTATTGACGCCGACGCCCACTAACGCTCAAAAACGCCGATGCATAACGCCGAAAAACGCCGCCTTTATTTCCTTGACGTCGGGCCTGACGTTTTGTTTATTTTTTTAGAAACGTCCGTGTGTATGAGGCCTAAAACTCACACATGGAAGCAGACCAGGCAACTAAGGATGCTGCATTACAGCCCCGGACACTTGCTGGGTCTGTGCAACTCACAGATTCCAGACTAGTTCTGGCCCAGTATAGCTGGGATTAATAATTCAACTTTAAGGGCCCCAGAACGAGAAGACCAAGTGGTCCACAGGGGGCAGCTTCCTATGAAACAGGACTTTGGAAAAAGGTGATCTTTTATGTCTGCCAGCCACTCTTTTCCCTCCAGCTTGACACATGGACCGTGTCATCAATCACAAACAGTTATGGCTGCCTTAGTAAATGAGTGTGGAATAGAGCCAGGGTTCTCCACAGTTGTTTTTATAATATACCACTTCTTGTTTTACCTGTTACCAAAGGTGTTACCAAAAGCTGAACTTCCTTCCAGAGATTACAAAAAGATATATCCATATGCCCAAGTCAGGATCTTACGAGTATGCATTTTGTTTGTATGGACATGTTTTCTGGATGTCCAGTGGAAAATACTTCTGCAAAAGCCACAGTAAAGAGTGTTATCAGAAGTAGTTTATAAGTACAGAGTGCCAGAATCTACAGAGAGTAACAGAGGAACTATTTTTTATCGGAGAGTCCTTTCTAGAAGTTTTGAGGTTTTATTTTTACACCCCCTACCATCTACAATGTAGTGGGGAAAGTAGAGTAAGAAACTAGAAAACTATTGCCTGAATATTTTCTTATATTTTATTAAGCCCCTAAGGGGACATCGGACTCTCTCCTATAAGATTTGGTTTGGGAGTGTGTTACTCACTTGCTTATTTTTTGTCTCAACAGCTGAAGCCTCCACTAGAATCACAGAGAATGTTGCTGATGTTTTAAGGTTTTTGACAAATTAATTTATGTGTTTTCTCCCCAATTCCAGATCCTAACAGTTTAGAAGGATCTCATAAATGAAAGCCAGGTGACTTGTAGATTGTTAAGTGACATTTATATATAAGGAGATGTTTGGAGACTCAATACAGCATCTATTCATGTACAGTTTTGCAAAAGTCACCTGGATCCACACAGACACTGCAAAAATGACTAAATTAAAGAATTTCTATGTTTGATTTGTTTCCCTCTTGGAATCACAGTATAGAGTACTATTTATTCAAATGCTTTAATTGTAGGGGATATAAATATAGATATATTTAATGGGATTTGAAAAGTAGTTCAGCCATGTTGAAGTCATATTTGTCTTTTATACGTCTTCAACTTTATGTAGAATTGTCTTCGTTTACACTTGCTGATAAATCAGCATGCCAGCAATTAAGCTAGAAGGTCATTCTGGCCACAGGAGTGTACAGCCAATACTCTGTAAATATTTCTTATCAATCACTTGTTTTTCACAATGAAAAGTCATTTTGTAATGAAAAAGCTTCTCAGCTATTATATTCTCCACAATGGAGTTTTGCATTTTTGGCCAGGACTACCCCCACCTAAGCGCGTGGAGGTTCCAGGTTAAAGGAGATAGCAGGTATGGTTAGTGATCAAAATATTGATTAAAAGAGGGGAGATTGTAAAGGAAATTTGTAAGTTCTGTATATAATTGTATTCTATTTTGTATGTATTGCACACTGCACTCATTGTGCACACAGCACTAATAATGTTTTCATTGCATGTTTGCATTCTTTCGAGTGTATCTTTTGTCTGTTCCCTACTGCAGTAGTTATTATTAATTTGGAACCACTAATCAATATGAGGATAGGAGTTGCCTATCTATAAACTTCCATGTCAGGTCAGAGGAGCCTATATGTATAATCCCTGAGGACTATAAAGAGCATATATAAAAAAGATATAAATATACAGTGCCTTGCGAAAGTATTCGGCAAGAAGAAAGCCATTTCTTAAAGATATCCATAAAAAGTGTCGTTTAAAGTTTGCCACAAGCCACCTGGGAGACACACCAAACATGTAGAAGAAGGTGCTCTGGTCAAATGAAACCAAAATCGAACTTTTTGGCAACAATGCAAAACGTTATGTTTGGCGTAAAAGCAACACAGCTCATCACCCTGAACACACCATTCCCACTGTCAAACATGGTGGTGGCAGCATCATGGTCTGGGCCTGCTTTTCTTCAACAGGGACAGGGAAGATGGTTAAAATTGATGGGAAGATGGATGGAGCCAAATACAGGACCATTCTGGAAGGAAACCTGATGGAGTCTGCAAAAGACCTGAGACTGGGACGGAGATTTGTCTTCCAACAAGACAATGATCCAAAATATAAAGCAAAATCTACAATGGAATGGTCCACAAATAAACATATCCAGGTGTTAGAATGGCCAAGTCAAAGTCCAGACCTGAATCCAATTGAGAATCTGTGGAAAGAACTGAAAACTGCTGTTCACAAACGCTCTCCATCAAACCTCACTGAGCTCGAGCTGTTTTGCAAGGAGGAATGGGCAAAAATTTCAGTCTCTCGATGTGCAAAACTGATAGAGACATACCCCAAGCGACTTACAGCTGTAATCGCAGCAAAAGGTGGCGCTACAAAGTATTGACTTAAGGGGGCTGAATAATTTTGCACACCCAATTTTTCAGTTTTTTATTTGTTAAAAAAGTTTGAAATATCCAATAAATTTCGTTCCACTTCATGATTGTGTCCCACTTGTTGATTCTTCACAAAAATTTACAGGTTTATATCTTTATGTTTGAAGCCTGAAATGTGGCAAAAGGTCGCAAAGTTCAAAGGGGGCCGAATACTTTCGCAAGGCACTGTAAATATGAAAATAAACGTATATCTCTACCTTGTATATGACTACTGATATTGGTATTGTGAGGTGATTGGTGACAAGCTATGTAGGGGACACAAGTGTAGTAATATATGATCTCAATATTTTGTGTGGTTTAGGTCAGAGGAGGCTATATGTATAATCCCTGAGGGTCTAAATGGTGGAAATAGAAGGACCAGAGAAAATCAATTTAAAACAGAATAAAACCACAATAAGAACAAGTTAAAAGTGGGGGGCTGAGGGAGGGGTATGGCTTATTAGGAAGGAGGAGGAAGAAGTATTCATAGGACTCGTATTGGGAGATGAAAATCCCCGGGGGATTATCCCACCCTTGTGAAATACCAAATACGCTAATCATTGGACAAAAAGCAGTCCAAATCTATGTCAATCTATGTCAACGTTGAGTCCATCAGGGTGTTTAAAAGATAGATACATTTTGTTTCCTTCTTAGATATGGCAATTATTTTATTTTCTCCTCTCCAATTCCCTTTAATGTGGTCAATAGCATAGAAGGTCATAAGGGAAGCATCTCTATTATGTGTGTCTCTAAAATGTCTTGAAAGACTATGATTCTTAAACCCTTTCCAGATGTTCTTTATGTGCTTCCGTATCCTTACATACAGGGGCCTAGTGGTTCTCCCCACATATTGAAACTGACAACGGCACTCAATGGTGTAGGTTACGTATGAGCTGGTACAAGTAATAAGCTGGTTGATCCTTCCCTGTGGAGGAGGAGGTGAACTGCTCTTTTTTCTTTGGCTGTTTCTTAGTTTCCCTGCAAGGTAAGCATTTTTGGCATCTGAAAAAAACTTTTAGTTCAGGTAATAGTTGGATCTCTTTGGGGGGGTCGATAACGTTGTGGGCCAACTTATTTCTCAAAGTGGGGGCCTTCCGATAGATGAATTTGGGCTTACTGGGTATAAGATTTCTCAAAGTTCGGTCCGACTGTAAAATGGGCCAGTGTTTCTTGATTATTTTCTCTACTAGTCTATATTGCCTATTAAAACCCGTTAGAAAGGCAAATACTGTTTTGGATTACTTCTTTGGTTTCTTCATGAGGAGAACATCTCTGCTCATATACCTAATTTCTCCTTTTAATTTTATCAGGTCTCTCTTTTTGTAGCCTTTATCAGTGAACCTATCGATCAGTATGTCTGCTTGATCATTATAATCATCTTCATGCCTGCAGTTTCTGCGTAACCGCATTAACTGCCCCTTAGTACATTGGTAATCCACTTTGGGTGATGACAGCTCTTAGTGGGAATATACCCATTTCTATCGGTTTTCTTAAAGTAGGTTTTTGTACTCAGGCTCCCATTCTCCTTGAAAATTTGCAGATCTAGGTAGTTAATAGTGTCAGGATGCCATGTTCCTGAGAAAGTGATGCCATACTTGTTGCAATGGATTTCTTCCAAAAATTCTTTCAATTCGGCTTCAGTTCCTCTCCATATCAGGATTATGTCATCAATATATCTTTTGTAAAATCTCAATTTTGGTCTAGGTATATTGTAGATGTATTCCTCCTCCCATCTGCTCATGAAAACATTTGCCACACTAGGCCCACTCAGCGGCTGCCAATACATCACTTTGTACAATATTTGTATAGAGGGCATTTACATCTATAGTCACGAGTAAATCATCCTCGTCCACCGCAAAATGTCTTTCAGTTCCTTAATTAGTTGTGTGCTGTCTCGGAGATAAGATTTGCCATACTGAACTGTTGGTTGAAGGAATTTGTCCAGATACTCCCCCAACTTAGAAAAAAGGGAATCAATCCCACTAATAAAAAGGAAATAAAGGGAAAAAAACAGGGAGACCCATTATTAGTGGGATTGATTCCCTTTTTTCTAGGTTGGGTGAGTATCTGGACAAATTCCTTCAACCAAATCTCCGAGACAGCACACAACTAATTGAGGAACTGAAAGACATTTTGGGGTGGAGGAGGATGATTTACTCGTGACTATAGATGTAAATGCCCTCTATACAAATATTGTACAAAGGGATGGTTGGCAGCCGCTGAGTGGGCCTTACAGAAGTTCACAGACCTTAAGCAGGAACAGATTAAATGTTTGGTAGAAGGACTAGACCTAGCCATGAGTCACAATTACTTTTGGTATAAAAAGGATTACTACGTACAGATGAAAGGAGTTGCCATGGGCGCCAAATATGCACCTAGTGTGGCAAACGTTTTCATGAGCAAATGGGAGGAGGAATAGATCTACAATATACCTAGACCAAAATTGAAATTTTACAAAAGGTATATTGATAACATAATCCCGATATGGAGAGGAACTGAAGCTGAATTGAAAGAATTTTTGGAAGAAATCCATTGCAACAAGTATGGCATCACTTTCTCAGGAACATGGCATCCTGACACTATTAACTACCTAGATCTGCAAATTTTCAAGGAGAATGGGAGCCTGAGTACAAAAACCTACTTTAAGAAAACCGATAAAAAATGGGTATATTTCCACTAAGAGCTGTCATCACCCAAAGTGGATTACCAATGTCTAAGGGGCAGTTAATGAGGTTACTCAGAAACTGCAGGCATGAAGATGATTATAATGATCAAGCAGACATACTGATCACTAGGTTAGTTGAAAAAGGCTACAAAAAGAGAGACCTGATAAAATTAAAAGGAGAAATTAGACATATGAGCAGAGATGCCCTCCTCATGAAGAAGCCAAAGAAGGAATCCAAAACGGAATTTGCCTAACGGGTTTTAATAGGCAATATAGTCAAGTGGAGAAAATAATCAAGAAACACTGGCCCATTTTACAGTCAGACCAAACTTTGAGAAATCTTATACCCGGTAAGCCCAACTGCATCTATCGGAAGGCCCCCATTTTGAGGAATAAGTTGGTCCACAACGTTATCGACCCCCCCCCTCAAAGAGATCCAACTATTCCCTGAACTAAAAGTTTTTTTCAGATGCCAAAAATGCTTACCTTGCAGGAAAACTAGGAAACTGCCAAAGAAAAAAGAGCAGTTCACCTCCTCCTCCACAGGGAAGGGTTACAAGATCAACCAGCTTATTACTTTTACCAGCTCATACGTAACCTACGTGAGTGCCTGTGTCAGTTTCAATACGTGGGGAGAAGCACTAGGCCCCTGTATGTGAGGATACGGGAGCACATAAAGAACATCCGGAAAGGGTTTAAGAATCATAGTCTTTCAAGACATTTTAGAGACACACATAATAGGGATACTTCCCTTATGACCTTCTATGCTATTGACCACATTAAAGGGAATTGGAGAGGAGAAAATAAAAGAATTGCCATATCTAAGAAGGAAACAAAATGGATCTATCTTTAAACACCCTACGGCCTGATGAACTCAACATTGTCATAGATTTGAACTGCTTTTTGTCCAATGATTAGGGTATTTGGTATCTCACAAGGGTGAGGTAATCCCTCTGGGATTTTCATCTTCCAATACGAGCCCTATGAATACTTCTTCCTCCTCCTTCCCAATAAGCCAGTTGGGTTTACCCCTCCCTCAGCCCCCCACTTTTAACTTGTTCTTATTCCGGTTTTATTCTGTTTTAAATTGATGGTGGAATAGTCCTTCTATTTCCACCATTTAGACCCTCAGGGATTATACATATAGCCTCCTCTGACCTAAACCACACAAAATATTGAGATCATATATTACTACACTTGTGTCCCCTACATAGCTTGTCACCATTCACCTCACAATACCAATATCAGTAGTCATATACAAGGTAGAGATATACGTTTATTTTCATATTTATATTTATATCTTTTTTATATATGCTCTTTATAGTCCTAAAATATGTGTATATACAAACATGTATACATATTTTATATTTTTTATTCCACTTTTATTTTTTCATTTTTATTCTAAAATTGATTTATTTTTTCTGCATTATTAATTAATTTTTAATTCTTTGTGTAATTCATTTCTAAATAGGCCTTTCTTAGTCAGGAGAACTGTATAGCCTTGTTTTAAAAGTTTATTTTTAATTACAATTCAAATGTCTGCACGTAAATAAAAAGGTTTTTATTATAACACACATAAGAAGGATGATGATTGCCGTGTAATGGAAATCTTAAAATGGCTGCGGTCATGTGACAGCAGGTTGCTAGGTTACAATGGGACATATAAGTCCGCGGGTGTAGCAAGATGGCGTCACCTCCGATGACGTCCGATGATGAAATGCGTAGGAGCCAGTAGGTCACGACGCTAACCTGCAAAGCAGCAAACAGAGGAGCGGTGATCTCCCAAGGCCTAATCTGACTTCTTTTTGCATACAGTATCACGCTATGGTGTTTTTCTTCTCTTTTATGGGCAACATAAGAACAGATGCCACGGGATTAACCTCATACAGAGCGTGAACGGCAACTGCCACATACACCGGAGTCAACTTTTCATATTTAGTCCCGGAGGCCAGCAGGGGGTGTTCTGTATGAACTAGCTTATAACATGATCTGAACCTACCATATGGTTTGACTATACTAGCCTCATTATATTTTTTGGCTTCAGATATATGCATATCTTGGATCAACATTAGATAGCACGCCCGGTTTAGCTAGCTAGGCCTCCTCAGGCATATTATTTATTGGTATTTATTTATTAATATATACAGTATTTATGTATATTTGCACATTTGCACATTTTTGCAATTTTTTGCATTTTTAATATTCAATTTTGAAATTCTCTGGTTATGTACACCTGCACAATTTACCCGGGATTTGTATAATTTGCACATGACTCCTTGAAAGGGAGTGGCACCACATATCCCACCCTACCTCATTGCATATTTTTCTACTTGTTTGTATGGTATAAATTCAATTTAAAAATTCACACATTTTTGCACATATTTGCACATTTAATTTGGGTGACAGGGTTGTGACTGATTTTTTTCATAGAGTTCCGGCTTTTTTGTTTCTATCCAAGAGCTGGGCCCTCATTGTTCCTTGTTAGTGAGTCAATTCAGCCAGTCAACTAGCATTTTCAAGAGCTTGCTAAATCATTCAAATGCTCTGTGGTTTAGGATTTTTATTGAATTTGATGATTTTAATTGCATCCTATGATGAATTGTATGATCATATCAATATGTGTGTGGCCACCTTATAGGATAAGTTTACCTTTGTGAACATGTTAAATGTCATACCCATAGTTAGGGAGTAACACGTTTAGTATGTGCCTGCTTTCCCCCCAATCCCTCCCTTACCTGTGACTGCGGGCTGGGATCTTCTCCACAGACCCGCTGTCACAATTCAAAAAGAGTATGGCTCTGCCCACACAGCCGCATCATTCACTTACATTTACAGAGTTCTGTGAATGAATGAACTACAAGAACAGACACCCTTTGCGGCTGACGGCTTGTAGTTCTCAATGAACTACCAGGGCACTCATGGGTAGGTAGGTTCCTAGGTAGGATAGGTAGTTCATTGATCTTCTAATTACTCAGTAACTGTCTGCCTGCAGATCGTGGGTACAATGTTTTACAGGCTCCTAAAAAAATAATAATAAATGCACAATTCTTTACCTGAAAAAAATCGCACATTTATTATTTATTTAAGGTGAACTTATCCTTTAACGCAGCCCCAGATAGCAGTAAAGCCCATAGGGGTTCTATTCCTTCCCCACTCCATCCAAAACCTTCACCCAAAAGTGGAAGCTCCGCTTATCTGCCTCCCCCCCTTCGGTGCCACATTTGGCACCTTTTGGGTAGGAGGGGGGAGCAGGTACCTGTTTTTGACATGTACCCGTCCCCACTTCAGAAAGATCACGCCGCAGGGCCTCTCTGCATGCGCAATAGAAAACTGGCTGTGCAGCCGAAACTGGCGATTTACCTTACCACGAATGGCAGCAGCAGCACCGAGAGCCGATGTGAACATCCCTGGATTCCAGGGCAGGTAAGTGTCCTAATATTAAAAGTCAGCAGCTACAATATGTGTAGCTACTGACTTATAGTATAAGGTCGGCAAGCGATTAAAGTACTACTAAACACACACTGTTTAATGTACATTGTCCCTTCTATTTCTGTATATGGATGATGGCACTATAATTATTTTAGTTTACAAACATCTAAGTACCTTGATCCTAATCAATTTCCAGCTGTCACATGACCTAGATCTCTCCCAGCCTGTCTGCAGAGAAACATAAGCAGGGGAAGCTTCTAGCCCTCTGCTGCTGGTTACGTTCAAAATAAAAAATAAAAAAAACAGCCTTTGGGATACAGAGTAAAAATAAATAAATAATTACCTTCTGTTAAAAATAAAAAAATAATAAATAAATAATAATAAAATAAAAAAAAAAATAATATCAATAAACAGTTTTAAATTGGCAAACAAATATATATTTGAAATCAAATCTTTGTTATTTTCTTAGCAATAATATGGTGTGGGCTGGATTTCTGCCAGTCACAGGCTGTCTCGCCCCTCCAGCCTTTGTCTTAGAATAAGAGGGAGGTGAAGCCTCCATTCATCTACATGTAATATCCAGCCCCCATTGTGTTTAGCTGGTTAGTGGGCATGGATGAGGGAGGGAGTGGGCTGTCATTTACCACTGTGTATACACTCACATGTGAGACTCTATAGCAGGGATAATCAATTAGAGGACCTCCAGCTGTTGCAAAACTACAAGTCCCATCATGCCTCTGCCTCTGGATTTCATGCTTGTGGCTATCAGAGTCTTGCTATGCCTCATGGGATTTGTAGTTCTGCAACATCTGGAGGTCCGCTAATTGCATATCCCTGCTCTATAGCATACCTCCCAACATTTTGAGATGGGAACGAGGGACACCTATTAGCAAAAGTATGTATGCATAGGACACACCCCCTGCCACACCCCCTTAAAGGAGAATTATACAAAAAAATAGTTAAACCCACAAGTGCTTTTTTTTTTTACCACTACTATTCCTTTCTATTGGCGTTTGATATTTACAAATGCAGCAATTTAGAATCTAGATGAAAGGTTTAGCACTGGTTAACTCTTTTAGAAAGGTAAACAGTGAATTGTATATACAACTATATAGATCAGACCAAAATGAGGGACAAATGAGGAGGAAAGAGGGACAGAGGGACTTTGCTTCAAATCAGGGACAGTCCCTCGAAATCAGGGACAGTTGGGAGCTATGTCTATAGTCACATGTGCTGGTCACATGTGATAGGGAGGAAATGCTCAGCATAGAAACTCACTGAGAACTGAGCATGTGCAGAGCCAACACTGCTCTGCAAAATCTCTAGCTGAATTGGGGACATGGACAGAAGGGGGGCATAGAGAACAGCAGGATCAAGCAGGTTTTTGCAGAACACCGAAAAGGAATCTCATAGTGACTGAGTATGAACAGCATGTAATACACCATTTATTGATAGATTTTTATGATGTGGATTTAGTGACACTTTAAATAAAACATTTTGACTAAACTTACAATTAATTTAAAAGTAATTTTTTGCTATAAGTAAAAAAAACAAAAAAAACAGACAAACATTGTAGCAATATTTTGAGGGCAGCACACACAATTGGCCATTAGAGCTTCGAGCAAGGGCTTGTGAGTTCAGGTTGATAGGTATTACTGTAAACTGCTCTGAGTGTGATATCCCAGCACACAGACAGCATTAGGGCTTGTTCACACTAGCAGTTGAAGCATGCTTTTACTGCCGCCCAACTTCTCCCTCTTTAGCTGCAGAAGCAGTGGCCAGTGTGCACATGTTGCAGCAGGAATGATATCCCCTGTCACTCAAGTGAATGGGGCTGCTCTGCAAGCTCCGTGCAACCACGTGCAATGCATGAGGTTGCGTCACGCTACTACAAGGCTCAACGGGTTAAAGCCGTTGGTGAGGATGTGATACAACATCTGGTCACTGCCTATCAAAGCACATGTGAAGGAGCCCTTAGGATGTACCTGTGCAGATTGTCCCTAGCACAGTCATGCAGAGACACGATATTTCCTCTTTAAAGGTCACCTCCTCTTCCACATTTCGAGGAATGCTAAAAGTTTGTCAACTTCTGAAAGTTATGTTAGAGGAAGTGATCACAGAACAGAAACAGAGATATTAAGTCCTCTTTGGGGTTATAATTCTTATTATAGAGGATTTATATAGCGCCAACAGTTTATGCAATATAAAAGGGAGACAATACAGTTACAATATAATAAAATACAAGAGGATTAAGGAGGCCCTGCTCAGAAGAGCTTACAATCCTTAGGGTGAGGCAGGTGGTACAAAAGGTTGTAACTGTGGGGAATGAGTTGATGGAAGTGGTAAAAGATTAATTGGAGGTGTGATAGGCTTCCCTGAAGAGATGAGTTTTCAGGGATTGCCTGAAGGCAGCTAGAGTAGGAGATAGCCGGACAGGGTGAGGTAGAGAGTTCCTGAGGATGGGAGAGGCTCTGGGGAAATCCTGGTTGATGAGCATAGGAGGAGGAGACAAGGGAGCTTGACAGTAGGAGGTCTTGAGAGGAGTGGAGAGGACAGTTTGGGTGATATTTGGAGACAAGATTGGTGATGTAGCTCAGGGCAGAGTTGTAAATGGCTTTGTATGTTGTGGTTAGTATTTTGAATTTTATTCGCTGGACAATCAGGAGCCAATGTAGGGATTGGTGGAGAGGGATGGCAGACACTGAATGGTTGCTAAGGTGGATAAGTCTGGCAGCAGCATTCATGATAGACTGAAGAGGGGATAACCTATGGAGAGGGAGGCCAATGAGAAGGGAGTTGCAGGCGAAAGATAACAAGGGAGTGAATGAGGAGCTTGGTGGTTTCATTTGTTAAAAAGGGGCGTATTTTAGAGATGTTATGGAGGTGAAGTCTACAAACTTTGGACAACGATTGGATTGGGGCTGAAAGGATAGGTCAGAGTCTAGGATTACACCGAGTACCCTGGCATGAGGGGAGGGATTGATGGCTGCATTATTTTGATGGAAAAGTCATGGAGGGGGCACAGGCAGGGGGGAATATTATCAGTTCAGTTTTAGAGAGATTTCGCTTAAGGAAGTGGTGTGACATCCATGCTGATATGTCAGTTAGTAATGCAAGAGGAGACTGAAGGAGTGAGGTGAGGAATAGACGGATAGATTTGGGCGTCATCGGCATATAGATGGTATTGGAAGCCGTGGGCGGTTATCAAGTGACCAAAGGAGGAGGTGTAGATAGAGAAGAGAAGGGGTCCAAGAACAGAGCCTTGGGGGACCCCCACAGTAAGGGGTGATGGAGAGGAGAAGACAGAGTTGTAGATAACACTGAAGGAGCGCTGTGATAGGTAGGAGGAGAACCAGGAAAGAGCAGAATCTTGGAGGCCAAGGGAACTGAGTTTATTGAGAAGGAGCGGGTGGTCATCAGTATCAAAGGCCGCAGAGAGGTCAAGGAGTAGGAGTAAGGAGTAGTGTCCATTGGTTTTAGCAGTTAGTAAATCTTTAGTAAATTTTAGTAAGGCGGTTTCTGTGGAGTGCTACGAGCAAAAACCAGACTGTAAGGGGACAAGAAGGTTGGGGTTGTGGGATTCCCATCACACCATACTTACAGAGCAACTCAAACACAATATACAATATATCCCATGACCAAAACAGAGGGTTATATAATGATCAAAATAAACAAAACAAATACATTTTGCTCGAATGGCCGTTCACACCAGCCTGCGTATGATATGCTCTGAATAATTCACGCTGGTGTGCATTGTGTAGGGGCGGTGTGATACGTCATTACTCATTTTTTTCTAGCTCAAAGCTATGGGGTTGATTTGAGCAGCAGGGGTGATTTGTGCTAGAAAGGGTAATTTGGGGGTGAAATTTGTGCTAGGAGAGGGGATACGGATGGGAGAAGGGTTGTTGTGCTAGGAGAGGAGATTTGGGGGGGGGGGGGGGGATTTGTGCTAGAAGGGGGGATGGTGGGAAGGATTTGTGATAGCAGGGGGATCTATGGTAAGAAGGGGATGATTTGGGGGAAAGGAAGGATTCAAGCTACAAAGGGGGTGAGTTGTGCTAGAAGAGGGGATGGTGGGGAGGATTTGTGCTACGAGGAGAATTTGGGATCTATGGTAAGAAGTGTGATTTGGGGGAAAGGAAGGATTCATGGTACGGGGTGGGGGGTTGTGCTAGAAATGGGGATGGTGGGGAGGATTTGTGCTAGGAGGAGGATTTGGGGTGAGATTCTATGGTAAGAAGCGTGACTTGGTGGAAAGGAAGGATTTATACTACGAGGGGTGGATTTGTGCTGGGAGGAGGGAAGGGGGTGATTTGTGTTAGGAAGGTAAATTTGTTCTGGGGTATTTTTGCATTTTTTGTTTGGGAAGAATTCTAGTTGGGGGGGGGGGGCAATTAAAGGAGTTGTAAAGGCAGAAGGTTTTTTATTTTGTTTATGTTAATGCATTTTATGCATTATGCCTACACACAAGGGGGTCACAGCTTGTCATCTTTCCCCTGGTTGCTAGATGACCTTGTCCTGGAACAGGATTTAGGGCCATTACAACATGTTTACATATGTGATTTGTGTCTCCCTCTGTCCTCCCCTCTGGTTTAGTGTTAGTTAGTTCAGTCCAAGCTAGACCTTCCCTGTTTCTTCCATGCTCCCACAAGCAGTGTTCGTTTTTTGCAGAAACAGGGCTTTGGAAAGTCATTAACATATTCATATCAGGCTGTAAATGAACTTGTAAATAAGTCCTCACTGATCTTTGTAGCTGTAGGCACTGTGGAATAAATTGTCTTCAAAGTTTAAAGCACAAGCCCTGAAATTGTCTTTCCCTCACCAGCTGAGCTCATTCTGCCCCTACACTTAACCGCTTGCCGACCAGCTGCCACAGTTTTACTGCGGCAGGTTGGCTCGGCTGTGCAAACCGCTATCATGGTTCGTTGGCCCTGCATGCCCACTGCACGCTCCGTGAGCGTGCCTGCGGGTCGGGTGGACTCGATGTCTGCCGGCGAC
The DNA here is from genome assembly GCA_018402905.1 of Glandirana rugosa. Taxonomy (NCBI): domain Eukaryota; kingdom Metazoa; phylum Chordata; class Amphibia; order Anura; family Ranidae; genus Glandirana; species Glandirana rugosa. Next base: position 916,072 of record BLSH010199629.1, on the reverse strand, counting down.
CAGCATTCACCCACTACAAAGGCAGAACAGGGATCTGCTGATGTAAGCACGGTGGATCCCCGTTCTGTCTGGGGACATGACACTGATCTATTGTTCCCAGTGATCGGGAACAGTCAGTTCTGTCATGTCCCTGCCAGCCCAGACCCCATACAGTGAGAACACAGTGAGGGAACACATTTAACCCCTTGATCGCCCCCTAGAGTTTAACCCCTTCCCTGCCAGTGACATTTATACAGCAGTCAGTGGCTATTTAAAGCACAGATCGCTGCATAAATGTCATTGATCCCAAACAATTGTGTCCAATTTGTCTGCGGCAATGTCGCAGATCACCGGCATTACTAGTAAAAAAAATAATAATAATAAAAATGGCATAAATCTATTCCTATAGTTTGTAAACGCGATAACTTTTGCGCAACCCAATCAACATACGCCTATTGCAATTTTTTTTTTACCAAAAATATGTAGAAGAATATATATCAGCCTAAATTGATGATTACATTTCTTTTTCATATTTTTTTTGGATATGTATTATAGCAAAAAGTAAAACGTTTTTTTTTCCAAAATTGACGCTCTTTGTTTATAGCGCAAAAATAAAAACTGCAGCGGTGATCAAATACCAGCAAAAGAAAGCTCTATTTGTGGGGAAAAAAGGACATCAATTTTGTTTGGGTACAACGTCGCACGACCATGCACTTGTCAGTTAAAGCGACGCAGTGCCGTATCGCAAAAAACGCTCTGGTCAGGAAGGGGGTAATTCCTTCCGGGGCTGAAGTGGTTAAAGTAGAACTATAGGCAAAACTTTTTTTTCCATTTTGGAAAGAGTAAGAGAGGGTTATAACCTCTGTAAGGTTTATTTGTACTATCTTTGTTCCATTGGGGGGATTTACATTCACTTCCTGTCCCATAGCCAAACAGGAAGTGAGAGGAAATCCCTGCAAATTAAGGCAATCTCTTGGGTCACCAGAACTAGTGTCACCATTGTTGATTTCCCCTCTATTACCTTTCTGGGGACAACCCAAAAATTTGGATTTTCTTTCACTTTCACTTTCAATGATAATGGTAAACAGGACAAATATTGAGGGTGAATCTTTCTAATGGGGACACAGACGGCATTAAAAACTGGCAGGGGTTCTAATCCCTCTCCACTCTATCCAAAACTTTAAAAATAAGTTTTGCCTTTAGTTATAGTTTGATATTGGAGATGGACACAGTTTGTGGCATTGGTCTCAAAAGAGGCTAAATAGGGACCCCATTTCTATGTTTTAGGTTCACTGAAACAGAAACAATGAGGGAATCATATATTTATAGTTGTATTTATTGATTTTATTTTCAACTGGTATTTGTTTAGCCAGGGCTTGTACTCCCCAGGTGCGATGAACAACACAGGCTAAAAGAAAGATTTTTTGAAGTGTAAAAAGACTGCAAAACATAATTTGTACTGCACGTATGTGAAGTAAAATAGCGTTGGATTCTATATCTGAAGCATATTGAAGAGTTAAGCTGCCTGTGGATGGTGCCAAGCCAACAAGTGACCATACCTTCCAACAACGCACGTGGTGTGAACAAGCCCTAGCTAAACAAATACCACTTGAAAATAAACCTAAAACGAAAACTAAAAAATACAATAATAAAAAAAGTGAAAAAGATTTGCTGTCTCGATTAACACACAGTGATAGTATCTAATTAAAGCTTTAAAACAAATGTGGCACCTGGGTGGTGTGTGCCTATTTGAAAAAGCAAACATTACCAAAAAAACTCATAAATATGCATGAAAGTGAATTATTATAAATCATAACATGGTACATTGGCATATGAGTGCATTTAGAAAATTCTTGCATATAAAAATTAAAAATTATAAGAGAAAATATATATAAATACACATAAAAGTGAAAAATAAACATAGAAATCAAAATGAAAATAAATAGTGGAGCCAATCAAATGCCCCAATTCCACTGTACTTGTGCTTTGTTGTGAAATGCAATAGCCTTCAAAGTCCTAGGTGCATCACCACCATGCTCTCAAGGTGAAAAATGGCCGCTTACCAGGCCCAATGGATCAAATGCATATTTTTGGTAATCACGGCTGAAAAGGAGGAGCTGGAGGTCAGTGTGCGACGTCACACCCATATTATTTATAGCGGAAGTGCCAGAACTGACAGTGGCTTACAGGAGCCCCGAGGCTTGGAAACGAACTACTAATGTATACCTCTAACCACACCTAGACACCTAATTCAGTGGGCGTATATATTGTATTTATTCCAAAAAAATATCAGGATCCAGACACATTAGTTCAAAAAACTTATCCTTGCAGGAGGAAAACCCCCATCTTTGACAGAAAAATTATAAACACCAAAAATGTCTAAAAACAAAAAAAATGTACACTTATTAAGAAATATTGAAACATTTCTCAATGTAATATCCTCACATCATTGCCGATTGTTTAATTGATTATTCCAGTTAAAAATAAATTATTTAAAAAACTTTATATTGCTTAAGTTAAGGTATACTCTTAATTAATAAATAAAAAATCAAGAATTATTTATCCACATGTATGGTTCCTTGCATAGCCAAAGGACAGTTCTTAAATGAACAGTAATATTGGAATGGAACATGGAATAGAACATGGAATGGAACAAAAAATGGAAAAGTAATAGAACCTCCAAACACATTTATTATAATTAAAAACAATAAAAACGTGAGTGCAAGACTCACCATACCTCACTAATAAGAGTAAACATGAATGCGTGTATCCAGTGGACACCCCAATATAGGACAGCAGATGTCCCTCCTCAACTATTATTAATAAAAGAGTTGATGTCCCACTCTACATTAAGCCCCCATGGGCGATAACTCTGTAGGTCAAAAATCCACTGCGTTTCTCTTCTGGATAAGTTAGGATATTATTGCCTCGCCGGTGAGAGGTATATTTTTCGATGGCAGTTACCTCTAATGTGGAGGGATCCCTATGGTAACATCCAGAGAAATGCTTAGATAACCTATGGCCCCCAAAGTCTTTCTTGATGTTGGCCAGATGTCCCCCGACCCTGATTGCTAGTGCATGTGTGGTCCTCCCAACGTACTGTAGACCACACGAAGGAGGTAAACCACTCCCCTAGTTTGGCAGGCTATGAATTCCTTAATCTTATACTTCTTAGCAGTGGCACTTCATTTAAAGGTGGAGGTTTTTATAGTTCTGGAGTTAAGGTAGGTGTTGCACTTTCTACAAGGATAATATCCTTTTAGATTACCAAACATTGTTGACTGAACAGGTTTGTCCACTAAATTGGGGGCAACCATATCTCTTAAAGTATGTGCCTTCCTGAAAATTACCTTTGGTCTGTCCAGAAGGACGGGTCCTAGAACACAATCGCCCTTCAGAACCTTCCAATGTTTATTAAGGATCCTATTAACCCATCCATATTGGTTTGAAAAAGTGGTTATAAACGCTGTTTCAAACTGTGATGCATTTTCATTTGTTTTATTCCTAGGGACTAATAGATCCTTATGATCCAATCTTGCAACGGATTGTACTCCTGTTCTAAAACCATTGCATCATATCCTTTCTGGAGGAATCTTTCTTTCTGTTCATTATAATCCTCCAGCCTGGGACAATTACTGTGTATCCGCCTAAACTGTCCTTTAGGGATAGCACTTAGTAAGGTGTTGGCATCTATTAGTAAAAATGAAACCATTTTAGCTGTGGTTTTAAAATAAGTTTTAGTCAAATTACCTTCCCTTGAAATAATCAAATCCCGATAGTTGATGGATTGGTTACTCCAATTATATGTAAGTTTGATGCCCCAAGTGTTGGAGTTCAGTCCAACCATGAACTCATTCAGGGAGGTCTCATCACCTCTCCACAAAAACAGGGCATTGTCTATATAGCGCCTCCAAAAGTATAGGTTGGGGTTACTGTGGGCAAAAATGGTTCTATCCTCCCATAGGGCCATGAATAAATTTGCAAGGCTGGGGGCAAGAATATGCAAAGCGCAAATGCAGGTGACAAGAATGTGCAAGGTCAGTGTTCTCTCTCTTCATACTGTACTGTACTTTTTTTCATAGCTTTGTGGTTCAAAAACAAAAAAAAAAGTTCAGAACGGATTAACCTGATTTACATTGAACCCTATGGGAAAATTTGCCTCGGTTCACGACCAATTAAGTTCGTGAACCAAGGTACCACTGTATTTATATGAGTTTTTTTGATAGTGTGTGCTTTTTTTAAATAGGCACACACCACCCCAGGTGTCACATTTGTTTTAAAGCTTTGATTAGCTACTATGACTGTGTATTAATCGAGACAGGAAATCTTTTTCACTTTTTTTTTTTTTTTTTCAAATATAGTTTTTATTAGTACTCAGCAAGGGCAAGACAGTACATCAGAGTTAACATAAACCAAATGGCTGAAATATGTCCAAATTTTTTCAGAAGGTGTACACATCTTCTTATCAGCATTCGACATCTTATCTTAATAACGATAAACCAGGTTTCCCATTTTATTTGGTAAACTTCCTGTCCGGCCTGGGGCTCCTCTCTCAAGTGGGGGTGCCCCCCGGCCGGAAAACCACATTTTAACTGAAAATACTTATATAGCCCCTACTGATTCCCATTTTCCGTTTTCTCAAAGTAAAAATGAGATAGAGTAAGAAGAGTCAAGAGAAGAAGAAAAAAAAACAAAAAAACGCAGTGAGGAGAAAAAGAGAGAGAAAGTATAGGATAATAGAAGGGGGGTGGGGGGGGGGATAGCGAAAGGCGCGGGGCGGCAATGGAGGTCCCCCGAGCGGGGAAGGTCACCGATGCTGCTGTCAGTCAGAACATGGTTTCAAGGAGGTGTTACAGTCAGCAGTGCTTTTCCTTCTGCTGATAGCACGAAAGTATTCCAAAACCCCCAAGTTTTATTGTATTGTTCCCTCTTATTCTGGGATGTGAGGATCAAATCCTCCATCTTGTTTATTTGTTCAACTTTGTGGAACCAACAGGTTATCGAGGGTGGGGTATGTTTTTTCCAGAACAGGGCAATGCAAGCTTTGGCTGCATTTAATAGGTGTCTTATAATAGACTTATTATAAATTTTGGAAGGGATCTGTGAGACATGTAAAAGGAAGAAGGCAGGGTCGTTTGGAATCTGGTATTCCGTGAGCTGTTGTGTAGTCGTCTGTATCGTTGACCAAAAGGATTGTAGTCGGGGGCAGGACCAAAATATGTGTAGCATCGTCCCTCTATCTTCTTGGCATCGCCAACAGCGATCTGTTGTGTTCGGGAAGCATGCGTGTAGCTTAACAGGAGTGTAATACCACCTAGTTAGTATCTTGAAATTTGCTTCCTGGATCTTTGTGGAAATGGATGATTTTAAGGTAAATTTGAGTATTTTTTGTATTTGGGTTGTCGTGAAGGTGCGCCCTAGGTCCGTTTCCCATTTAGCCAAGCAGGGTAGATGTGGTTGTTCTGTTGGGGTGTTTAAGATTGCGTAAGACTTAGAGGTGACTCGGGATACAACGTCAGTGGCAGTGCAATATTCTTCGAATGTCGTCAAGGGTCGAAGAAACCTAGACGGATCGTGAAGGGAATGCAGGAAATGATGTAATCGTACGGCTGGCCAGAACGAAAGTCGGAATTTACCTCCTTCGTCCGTTAGAGTCGCCAGGGATGGCCATTGGCCGTTCTGAAATCTGAGGGGTTATATGGGATAAGACCCTTTAGGGAATAAGGGGGGTCCTGATCTTAGGGCACTGATAGCTGTGAATTATCTTTCCCTGGTGCTAGCCCGGCGCCTGAAGAACCTCTTGCCGGTTACCGGTAGGGACCGCTGAGATTGCCTGCTTCCTCCATTTAAGGCTGAAAGCAAGACCGGTCGGCATGCTAATGTAGTAAAGGACGTAAGGGAAGTGCTAGGCAGATCCAAAGAAGCTGGGAACTGCTGTAAGCTTCTTATAACGTGACGGTGACTGCAACATAGGGCTCAGTGGAGATTCAGAATGCGTTAGAATTTGT
>BLSH010199629.1:852077-890573 GCA_018402905.1 Glandirana rugosa | reverse complement strand
CGCCACTTCCACCTACACTGCCACGGTCACGGCCTAGTCAACCTCTAGGCTCCTACTCCACATCCACCCCCCTTCCCGTTATTTTACTTGATTTTAATTTATTTTCCCTATCCCCATTTATTTGTAGGGCACTTGCCCTAGTTTGAAGATGATTTTAGAACAGTTATATGGCTTCTACCGTTAATTAATACTTTTCAGACACAGTTTGAAGATGATCCACATTCACCTCCATTTTTGCTTTTTTTATGTTTTTATTTTTTTAAAAATATTTACAGTTATTTCCCTGTCCCCATTTTTTTGTAGGGCACTTGCCCTACCCTTACCCCCATTTTACTTCCTTTTGCAGCCCTCTGGGGCTTTCCAGGACTTTCCTACAGCCATTTTTGTGCCTAAAAGTTCGGGTCCCCATTGATTTCAATGGGGTTCGTTGTCCGTGCGATCGTTCGGGTTCCGTCCGGACCCGGACCCGGACTTTGTCCCGAAGTTCGGACGGACCAGCAGAACCCGAACTTCCAGGTGTTCGCTCAACTCTAACTCTAATATCTCATCCTGCATGATTATATCAAGTCAATGTCTCACTAGGTAGCAAAACCAGGATCAAAATGAAAGTTCCTTTTAAAAAAGGTTAGTAATAGCAACCCCCATGGGTCTGCCTTAACTCTAACAATGGTATACAGTGACGGAAAAAAGTATTTGATCCCCTGCTGATTTTGTATGTTTGCTCACTGACAAAAAAATGATCAGTCTAGAAGTGTAATGGTAGATTTATTTTAACAGTGAGAGACAGAATAACAACAAAACTTCCAGAAAAACGCATTTAAAAAAAGTTATCAATTGATTTGCATTTTAATGAGTGAAATATGTATTGATCCCCTATCAATCAGCAAGATTTCTGGCCCCCAGGTGTCTTTTATACAGGTAATGAGCTGAGATTAGGAGCACTCTCTTAACCACTTCAGATCCGCGCTATAGCCGAAAGACGGCTACAGCGCGGATCCCAGTTGCCCGGCGGAAGTCCATGGACGTCCGCCTCTTTGCGCGCTCCCAGCCCGCAATCGCGGGCGCGCGCCGGGGAATCTCGGTGATCGCTGTGTCCCTTGGACACAGCCAATCACAGATCGTGGTAAACGGCCAATCACAGTGGCCGTTTACCACGTGATCGGGGGCCCCAATGAGAGATGATCTCAAATGTAAACATATGAGATCATCTCTTGTTGCCTGCCTTCTCTCCTCACACAGACACCGCTGTGTGAGGAGAGATTGATCGATCCAAGCTGTGAGTTGAAAAAAACAGTTACTGTGCTAATAAATTGTGCCCATCATAGTGCCACCTGTCAGTACCACCTGTCAGTGCCACATAGTGCCATCTGCCAGTGCCACCTGTCAATGCCACATATCAGTGCCACAACAGTGCCACATCTCAGTGCCACCTGTCAGTGCCACGTATTATCTGTGCCACCTATCAGTACCATCAAGTGTCACGTGTCATCAAAGTGCTACATGTCATAAAGTGCCACCTGACCTGCTATCAGTGCCACGTGTCAGTGCCACCTGACCTGCCATCAGTGCCACGTGTCAGTGCCACCTGACCTGTCATCAGTGCCACGTGTCAGTGCCCCCTGACCTGTCATCAGTGCCACCTGACCTGTCAGTGCCACATATCATCAGTGCTACCTGTCAGTGCCATTGATTGTCATCAGTGCCACGTGCCATAAAGTGCCACCTGACCTGTCATCAGTGCCACCTGACCTGCCATCAGTGCCACGTGTCAGTGCCACATATCATCAGTGCCACCTGTCAGTGCCATCAAGTGTCACGTGTCATCAAAGTGTCATCAGTGCTACGTGTCACCTGACCTGTCATCAGTGCCACGTGTCAGTGCCACCTGACCTGTCATCGCCACGTGTCAGTGCCACCTGTCAGTGCCACATATCATCAGTGCCACCTGTCAGTGCGATCAAGTGCCACGTGTCATCCAAGTGTCATCAGTGCTACGTGTCAAAGTGCAACCTGACCTGTCATCATTGCCACCTGTCACTGCCATCAGTGTTACTTGTCACCAGTGCCCCCTGACCTGTCATAAGTGCCACATATCAGTTCCACCTAACCTGTCCTCAGTGCCACCTGACCACCTGACCTGACATCAGTCCCATCAGTGTCACGTGTCATCAGTGCCATAAGTGCCCATCACCTCTTTAGTGCCATACGTGTCATCAGTGTCAATTAGTACTGCAACAATGGCAAAGAGATCATTTTCTGCTGAGGAGGCCTACAATATTCTTGCGGCCGAGGAGAGCAACGGGGAGCTCTCTCCTGCAGGTTCCTCTGAGTCTGAGCCGGAGTCTGATATGATCTACGATTCGGTCTCAAGTAGTGAATCAGAGCTGGACTCAGATGAGGAATATTGTCCGCCCGCCAGACGAAGGCGCATTGGTGAAGAGGCAATACCATCCACTAGCAACGCTGTGCCATCCACCAGCACTGCTATGCCATCCACCAGCACCGCTGTGCCATCCACCAGCACCCCATTGCCATCCACCAGCACTGCTGTACCTCAGCCCCAAAGGGTTAGGTCCCATGCTGGCCTTCCCTACTCACTCCAGCACCCCTTGTGGCTTCCTCCCAATTCAGGAGAAGCTAAGATTCCCCCTTTTACTGCCCAACCAGGAGTCCAGGTGGACACAGAAAATTTCTCTCCCATTGTTTTTTTTTATTAGGTTTTTACTGAGGACATGCTGCGATCCATTGTTGCCCAGTGCAACCTATATGCACAGCAATTTATTCAGGCTAACCCAAACTCATACTATTCCCGTCCCTTTGAGTGGAGAGATGTAACGGTGGAAGAGTTCAAGATTGTTTTGGGCCTCACGTTCTGCATGGGACTAAACAACAAAAATGAACTCCGCTCCTACTGGTCCACCCGCCCCATCTACCACATGCCGGTCCTCTCATCAAAAATGCCCAGGAAAAGATTTCTCATGATCATGAGATTTCTTCATTTTAGTGATAATACCCAGTGCCCCCCCCGAAATGCCCCAAATTATGACCGGCTTTATAAGATTCGCCCATTTCTCAATAATTTTTCTGAACTATTCCCCCAATTATTTACCCCAGACCAGCATATATGTATAGATGAATCCCTGGTGAAATTTTGCGGCAGGCTGGGAGTGAAACAATTTATACCCAGCAAAAGGGCCCGCTATGGGGTGAAGGTATATAAATTGTGCGACCGAACCACGGGGTACGTGTACACCTTCAAAGTATACGAAGGGAAGGACTCCCAGCTGAATACCCCTAATTGCCCAGAATATTTAGGCACAAGTGGTAAAATTCTTTGGCAACTAATCCACCCACTCCTGGACTAAGGCTACCACCTGTATGTGGATAATTTTTATACCAGTCTACCCCCCGGAACCTTTACAGAAATAGTACACCAGCTTGTGGCACAGCCAGAAAAAATCGGGTGGGCTTTCCTCAAAGACTAGTCAACATGAGGCTTGGAAAAGGAGAGACGGCGAGTCTGCGGAATGAGGAAGTTCTGGCTGTGAAATGGAGGGACAGAAGAGATGTGTACATGCTAACATCTATCCACAACAATGCACTGGTAGAGATCCCCAGAAGAAATGGCCCAATACAGAAGCCCACCTGTATCCAAGATTACAATTTGTACATGGGAGGAGTCAATCTAAATGATCAAATGTTGGAACCTTATTTACCTACAAGAAGAACATACCACTGGTATAAAAAAGTTACCCTCTATTTTTTTCATTTGGCCATATACAATACTTATGTAATATATCGAAATTCCACAGTAAACCCAAAACCCTTCCTTGCCTACCAGGAGGATATCGTCACGACACTTCTATACCCTCCCAGACCAACAGGACAAAAACGACAGAAAAAATGCCCAGTGTGCTCTAATAGTGGAGTTAGAAGAGACACCACTTGTCATGGTGCCCAGTGCCCTTCCCAACCAGGTCTATGCATAGGTGACTGCTTCAGGCGTTATCACACCCTAGTCAATTATTGATTCCTCATTTTCTTTTTCCAGTTCGCACCCCTTATGCCACTTCCCATGCTTACTGCCTGCTCTGGAACTGACCCTGGATTGTTATTCGACTATGCTTCTGCCTACCGATTTTGTACATGCTTCTGCCTGATCTGAAACTGACCCTGGACTGTTATTCGACCATGCTTCTGCCTACCGATTTTGTACATACTTTTGCCTGATCTGGAACTGACCTTGGACTGTTTGACTACGTTTTTTGCCTGCCTCTTGGACTGATCTCGTACCCTGTAACTGGAGCAGTGGGATGATTCACAACACAGGGGTCTCACATATGTGAGGGGCTCCAGAATGTTTTTTTTTTTCTGGAAGAAGAAAACATTGTTTTTGTTTTCTCTCTCCCAGATTAGGGTCTGGAGACTCGGAGGCTTCAAAGAGATTGGGTGGGAGAAGCCTCTACCCCTTTCCCCATTCTGTCCTGACCGAGGCCCTACTTCTGCCTGCTGCCTGTAGGACTTCTTGCCATCATGCCTCTGCCTGCCGGATGAACTGACCACACCTCTGCTACCTGGACTATGGACCATGTTTCTGCCTGCTACTAGGACCAATACTATGGCACTGTTGACAATATCTCTGTCTGCACTGACCTTGAACTGTATATGAATAGTATCCTTGCCTGCTGCCTGTACTGACTATGGACAGTATTCCTGCCTGTTGCCTGGACAATTGCATTCACTGTCCTACTACCAGGACCAATATTTTGGCACTGTTGACAATATCTCTGCCTGCACTGACCCTGGACTGTATATGGACAATATCCCTGCCTGTACTATGGACAGTTTACCTGCCTGTTGCCTGGACAATTGCATTTGCAAATTGTATTTGCATTTTTGCCATGTACATGCTATGTATTGGAAATACATTATAAATGGACAACTTTGTGTAAGAAAAAAAGCGGTTTCATTTTTTTCCCGCATTTTCCAAAAACTTCTGGAAAAAAATGAACCATTCAAAAGACTCATTATGCCTCATGGATTATACGTTGGGGTGTTAGCTTTCCAAAATGGGGTCATTTTGTGGACATTTCCATTGCCCTGGTGCTCCACGGCCTTCAGAATTGCAATAGGTGGTTGAGAAATGAGATGTGTAATTTATGCTTCTAAAACGCCTGAAGGTGCCAGTTCAGTGTTGGGCCTCTGTATGTGGCCAGGCTGTGTAAAAGTCTCACACATGTGGTATCACCATACTCAGGAGGAGTAGCAGAATGTATTTTGGGGTGTAATTTTTCCTTTGTACATGCTATGTGTTGGAAATACCTTATAAATGGACAACTTTGTGTAAAAAAAATGCGTTTTCATTTTTTTCCCACATATTCCAAAAACTTCTGGAAAAAAATGAACCATTCAAAATACTCATTATGCCTCTTAGATTATACATTGGGGTGTTAGCTTTCCAAAATGGGGTCATTTTGTGGGCGTTTCCATTGTCCTGGTGCTCCAGGGCCTTCAGAATTGTAATAGGTGGTCGAGAAATGAGATGTGTAATTTATGCTTCTAAAACGCCTGAAGGTGCTACTTCAATGTTGGGCCTCTGTATGTGGCCAGGCTGTGTAAAAGGAGGGGGGTTTTGGTGCCCAGTAAGGAAGTGGTTAAAGGAAGTGCCCCTAATCTCAGTTTGTTACCTGTATAAAAGACATATGTCCAATTCCAATCTCTCCCCCTTTGCCAAGGCCAAAGAACTGCCCAAGAATGTCAGGGACAATATTGTAGACCTATACAAGGCTGGAATGGGCTACAAGACCATTGCCAAGCAGCTTGGTGAGAGGGTAACAACAGTGAGTGTGATTATTCTTAAATGGAAGAAACACAAAATTACTCTCAATGTCCTTCCTTCTGGTCTTCCATGCAGGATCTCACCTCGTGGAGTATCAATGATCATGAGAAAGGTGAGGAATCAGCTCAGAACTACACAGAAGAATCTTGTCAATGATCTCAAGGCAGCTGGCACCATAGTCACCAAGAAAACAATTGGTAACACTACGCCGTGAAGGACTCAAATCCTGCAGTGCCCGCAAGTTCCCCCTGCTCAAGAAAGCACATGTACAGGCCCGTCTGAATCACTCAGATGTTCATTAGCAAACTTTAGAGGAGAACTGGGTGAAAGTGTTGTGGTCAGATGAGACCAAAATCAAGCTCTTTGGCATCAACTCAACTCGCCGTGTTTGGAGGAGGAGGAATGATGCCTATGATGCCTATGACCCCAAGGGCACCATCTAGAGTTGCCACCTCATCCCTTTAAACCCGGTGGTAATTAAACTCACTTGCTGACTTATCTGCATTTAATTAGCCTCAGAACCTGTGTAATTCATATGTGGCAACCCTAACACCATCCCCACCATCAAACATGGAGGTGGAAACATTATGCTTAGTGAGTGTATTTCTGCTAAGGGAACAGGACAACTTCACTGCATCAAAGGGACTATGGACAGGGCCATGTACTATCAAATCTTGGGTGAGAACCTCAGCCAGGGCATTGAAAATGGGTCATGGATGGGCATTCCAGCATGACAGTGACCCAAAATACACGGTCAAGGCAACAAAGGCCCAAAAAGAAACACATTAAGGTCCTGGAGTAGCCTAGCCAGTCTCCAGACCTTAATCCCATATAAAATATGTGGAGGGAGCTGAAGGTTCAAGTTACCAAACGTCAGCTTAATGACTTGGAGAGCATTGGCAAAGAGGAGTGGAGCAACATCCCTCCTGAGATGTGTGCAATCCTGGTGGCCAACTACAAGAAACGTCTGCCCTCTGTGATTGCCAACAAGGGTTTTGCCACCAAGTACTAAGCCATGTTCTGTAGAAGGGGTTAAATACTTATTTCACTCATCAAAATGCAAATCAATTTATACATTTTTTGAAATGCAGTTTTTTTGGATATGTTTTAATACCATTAAAATTAGAGACTGATCATTTCTTTGTCAGTGGGCAAATGTACAAAATCAGCAGGGGATCAAATACTTTTTACCCTCACTGTAAAGAGATGTACATGGATTTGGTGGTCCTGGGGAGGATATGTTGTAATTGCTACAAACAGCTGTTAAGCTTTGAAGTCCCCCAGGTTTACCATTTTAACACAGTTCAGCAGAACAATATAAGCAGGAAACCACGCTATGGATTATTTGAGAATGGAAAGGAAATTTAATCATAATACATCTATCAACAGAAATCTCAGGAGACTCAGAAACATACAGACTAACATGAGCTAATGCAGCATAGAGGCATAACAATAGCCATAGAAGGCCCCATTAGGTTGGCCCCTAATGGGGGGCATTTTAATAGGAAGGTTGTTGAAAGAATTTAAAGTGGAAGTTCAGCCAAAAACACACTACTCGCTCCTCCATGTCTTTATGGACCTTGCTTTGTGCACTGGTCCAAATAATTTGGTAGAGGGGGGATTATGGTGTGGGGTTGTTTTTCAGGGGTTGGGCTTGGCCCCTTAGTACCAATGAAGGGAACAATTAAGGCATCCGCACACCAAGACATTTTGGACAATTTCATGCTCCCAACTTTGTGGGAACAGTTTTGGGATGGCCCCTTCCTGTTCCAACATGACAGTGCACAAAGCAAGGTCCATAAAGACATGGATGAGCAAGTTTGGGGTGGAGGAACTTGACTGGCCTGACCTCAACCCGACAGAACACCTTTAGGATGAAGTAGAGCGGAGACTGCGAGCCAGGCCTTCTCATCCAACATCAGTGCCTGACCTCACAAATGCCCTTCTGGAAACATTCCCATAGACACACTCCTAAACCTTGTGGACAGATTTTCCAGAAGAGTTTAAGTTGTTAAAGCTGCAAAGTAGGGCTGGACAAATTTGCTTTGAATCTAGGAGCCAGCTAAAAAAGTTAGGAGCCAGTTTTTTTTTTAGCATAGTGTGGGTTGTCAGCTCCTGGGGTAAGGCAAGTAATTTGCACCCCCCTAACCCTAACTTACTCACATCAGAGCAGCCAGTCAATAACTCCAACCTGACACCGTTACATCAGGGTTATAGGCTGGCCAGAAAGAGTGACACTAAAGGCCTGTTATAGGAGGAAACTCCTAATTATGCCTAATGCTTCGTGACTGCGGCATGTAAAACACCCTCATCTGCTTAAGGGTGCCCATTGGTGGATGGCAAAAACATGTCTCTACCACACATTTTCACCACCCAACTGCACATCTAAATGAAGCCTTAGTGACACTTTAAATAAAATACAAAAAAAAGGTGAAAGAAGAATTCCAGTGCTGCTGATCTTCTGCTGCCTCTTTGCAGCCACTTCCTAACTTCATGTGTGTCCCCCATGGTGACTATTCATTGCTCTGGAGGGTTTCCCGTCACCGTGAAATACTGGAGCCCAGCTTCACATAAAGAGTGGTAATTGTTGATGGTACAGAGGGCTTTATCAGAGGACATAGACTCTTCTAAAGCATATCCAGCTGCCTCATCTAACCTCCTCCACCTCACAGCACACAGTAGAGCTGCACAATTCTGGCTAAAATGAGAATCATGATTTTGTTGCTTAGCATAAAGGTCATGATTCTTCACATTATACAAAAAAAATGGACTAACTTTGCTGTTTAGTTTTTTTTTAATTCATTAAAGTGTATTTTTTTCCAAAAAAAATGCATTTGAAAGACCGCTGCGCAAATACCGTGTGCCATAAAATATTGCAACAACCACCATTTTATTCTCTAGAGTCTCTGCTAAAAAAATATACAGTTGTGCTTATAAGTTTACATACCCTGACAGAATTTATGATTTCATGACCATTTTTCAGAGAATATGAATGATAACACAATAACATTTCTTTCACCCATGGTTTAATGTTTTGTTGAAGCCATTTATTATCAATCAACTGTGTTTACTCTTTTTAAATCATAACGACAACAGAAACTACCCAAACGACCCTGATGAAAAGTTTACATACCCTGGTGATTTTGGCCTGATAACATGCACACAAGTTGACACAAAGGCGTTTGAATGGCTATTAAAGGTAACCATCCTCACCTGTGATCTGTTTGCTTGTAATTGGTGTGTGTGTATAAAAGGTCAATGAGTTTCTGGACTCCTGACAGACCCTTGCATCTTTCATCCAGTGCTGCACTGACGTTTCTGGATTCTCATTCATGGGGAAAGCAAAAGAATTGTCAAAGGATCAGCGGGGAAAAGGTAGTTGAACTGTATAAAACAGGAAAGGGATATAAAAAGATATCCGAGGAATTGAGAATGCCAATCAGCAGTGTTCAAACTCTAATCAAGAAGTGGAAAATGAGGGGTTCTGTTGAAACCAAATCGCGGTCAGGTAGACCAACTACAGTTTCAGCCACAACTGCCAGGAAAATTGTTCGGGATGCAAAGAAAAACCCACAAATAACTTCAGGACTCTCTGAAAACACGTGGTGTGGCTGTTTCAAGATGCGCAATAAGGAGGCAGTAAGATAAGCTGCATGGTTGAGTCGCCAGAAAAAGCCATTTTATGCAAATGACACATTTTATGCAAGTATCCCACTTACAATACGCCAAACAGCACAGAGACAAGCCTCAAGCCTTCTGGCACAAAGTCATTTGAAGTGATGAGACAAAAATTGAGCGTTTTGGCCACAACCATAAACTCTACATTTGGAGAAGAGTCAACAAGGCCTGTGAACACGGAGGTGGATCACTGATGTTTTGGGGATGTGTGAGCTACAAAGGCACAGGAAATTTGGTCAAAATTGATGGCAAGATAAATGCAGAATGTTATAAAAAATACTGGAGGAAAATTTGCATTCTTCAGGAAGCTGCTCATGGGATGTACTTGGACATTCCAACATGACAATGATCCAAAACACAAGGCCAAGTCGACCTGCCATTGGCTACAGCAGAATAAAGCCTGAAGTTCATGCAAGACATCCCAAGAATTTTTGCCAAGAGCCAAGGGCAGCTTTACCATCTGAGAAGATAAAGAGCCTCATCCACAAATACCACAAAAGACTTCAAGCTATCATTGATGTTACAGGGGGCAATACACTTTAAGAACTGGGGTATGTAAACTTTTGATCAGGGTCATTTGGGTAGTTTCTGTTGTCATTATGATTTAAAAAGCGTAAACACATTTGATTGATAATAAATGGCTTCAGCCAAACACTATCCATGAGTGAAAGAAAAGTTTTTGTGTTATCATTCATATTCTCTGAAAAATGGCCAAGAAATCATAAATTCTGCCAGGGTATGTAAACTTATGAGCACAACTGTATAATGTTTGGGGGTTCTAAGTAATTTTCTAACAGAAAATTCTAATTTTTACTTGTAAGTAACAAATGCCAGAAAAGGTTTAGTCTTTAAGTTGTTAAAAACCTAATTTACAGACCGGAGTTCATTCCTTTGATAAAAGAACCAACAGAAACAATGTTTATACTTATCAGCAATGTGAGAAACTTGGCAGGCTGCCTGGATTTTCGTTTTTCTTTAACAGCTGTCAGATTGAGCAGAGAATGGCTCTTCACTGAGGGCCCATTCACACATGAGCGTTTTCAGTTCGTAAAACGCTCCTCTCTGCAGCTCCAAAACGCCCAACAAGCAAAATCCCATTCATTTCAAAGGCCCCTGTTCACAGCTGAGCGTTCTATCACCTGAAGCAAAACACCTGAAGTGCAGATAACAGGCGTTTTTATGCTTTTTACATTGGTGACCCTTTGACCTGTACAAAATCGCGGCAAAAAGCGTGGTAAAATTGCATGACTTTTGGTACGCTCAGGTGTGAATGCAGCTTGAATGTTTGCGGTTTCTGGTCACCGTGGCGACCTGGCGCCTGGGGTTTGTCAAGCCCTGTGTTAAGATCAATGACAGTAGGAAGGCTGGCTCTTCAAAATTTTGCTATGAGGGCCCATGATTTTTAGTTATACCTTTCATGCAGCCAAGTTATTTGTAGTAATTTAAATATAACAGAGAAGGATTAGAATCTCTGTCAGGTATTTATTGCCATCTGTTGCACCTCCAGCACTGATTGTATTTTATGGCTAGTAAATGCTGGAGGGTCTATTGATGCTGGCTGCTGGGGGATCTAATGTCACTGGTTGGGATCTATTTCTGTGTGGGGGTTTATTGTTACTGGTTGCTGGGGGGGGGGGTCAGTTGTTGCTGGGAGAGATCTACTGTTGAGGGAGAGGTCTAGTGTTTCTGGCTGCTAGGGGGTCTATTGATGCTGGCTGCTGGGAGATCTATTGTTGCTGCTTGGGGGTCTATTGTTGCTGGGTTGATTCTTTGTTCTTTGTTGCTGGGGAGATCTATTGTTGCTGGGGGGATGTCTATTGTTGTTTGGGGGGTCTATTGTTGCTGGGGTGGGGTCTGTTGTTGCTGGTGGGGTCTACTATTGCTGGGGTGGGGTCTATAAAATTCCATACAAAAAACTTAGTAGCACAAAATGATACTTGGTTCTGTGTTCTCTAAAAGGGGCGGAACTGAGAGGTAGGTAGGAGGAAGAACCAAGGGATGGTGCTCAGAGTAGAGTAGAGGGCAGGGACGAAGGGTGCATCAGAAGGGGGGTTCCTGTACCTATTCTTTGAGGGAAAAAAGCCCTAACAAAAAGAATAACTACCCTCAAAGTTAAGATGCCTACTCTCCTAAACTGGGATGGGTTGTGCTTATACCTCCAAAATATAACAATATTGTTACAATGTATTAATGAATGAAACCTGCAACTTCTGTTGACACGATTCATTCATGCATGAGCCAATGTCAGTGCTAATACATAATATTTCTATCCTGACAGAAGCTCCCCTCTGCAGGCACATGCTGCAGGTGGTGTGCCTGGGAATAGTTTCCCTGCAAAGGGTGTGTCTGGGAATAGCTCTCCTGCAGAGGGTGTGTCTGGGAATAGCTCTCCTGCAGAGGGTGTGTCTGGGAACAGCTCTCCTGCAGAGGGTGTGTCTGGGAATAGCTCTTCTGCAGAGGGTGTGTCTGGGAATAGCTCTCCTGCAGAGGGTGTGTCTGGGAATAGCTCTTCTGCAGAGGGTGTGTCTGGGAATAGCTTCCCTGCAGAAGGTGTGTCTGGGAATAGCTCTCCTGCAGAGGGTGTGTTTTGGAATAGCTCTTCTGCAGAGGGTGTATTTGGGAATAGCTCTCCTGCAGAGGGTGTGTCTAGGAATAGCTCTCCTGCAGAGGGTGTGTCTGGTAATAGCTCCCCTGTAGAAGGTGTGTCTGGGAATAGCTCTCCTGTAGAGGGTGTGTCTAAAATAGCTCTCCTGCAGGAGGTGTGTCTGGGAATAGCTCTTCTGCAGAGGGTGTGTCTGGGAATAGCTTCCCTGTAGAAGGTGTGTCTGGGAATAGCTCTCCTGCAGAGGGTGTGCTTTGGAATAGCTCTTCTGCAGAGGGTGTATTTGGGAATAGCTCTCCTGCAGAGGGTGTGTCTAGGAATAGCTCTCCTGCAGAGGGTGTGTCTGGGAATAGCTTCCCTGTAGAAGGTGTGTCTGGGAATAGCTCTCCTGCAGAGGGTGTGTCTAAAATAGCTCTCCTGCAGGAGGTGTGTCTGGGAATAGCTCTTCTGCAGAGCGTGTGTCTGGGAATAGCTTCCCTGTAGAAGGTGTGTCTGGGAATAGCTCTCCTGCAGAGGGTGTGTTTTGGAATAGCTCTTCTGCAGAGGGTGTATTTGGGAATAGCTCTCCTGCAGAGGGTGTGTCTGGGAATAGATCTTCTGCAGAAGGTGTGTCTGGGAATAGCTTCCCTGCAGAAGGTGTGTCTGGGAATAGCTTTCCTGCACAGGGTCTGTCTGTGAATAGCTTCCCTGTGGAAGGTGTGTTTGGGAATATCGCTCCTGTAGAGGGTGTGTCTTGGAATAGTTTCCCTGCATGAGGTGTGTCTGGGAAAAGCTTCCCTGCAGGAGGAGTGTCTGAGAATAGTTTCCATACAGGAGGTGTGTGTGAGATTAGTTTCCCTGCAGGAGGTTTGTCTGGGAATAGCTCTCCTGCAGAGGGTGTGTCTAGAATAGCTCTCCTGCAGGAGATGTGTCTGGGAATAGCTCTCCTGCAGAGGGTGTGTCTGGGAATAGCTCTCCTGCAGGAGATGTGTCCAGGAATAGCTCTCCTGCAGAGGGTGTGTCTGGGAATAGCTTTCCTGCAGGAGGTGTGTCTGGGAATAGTTTACATGCAGGAGGTGTGTCTGGGATTATGTTCCCTGCAAGAGGTGTATCTGGGAAAAGTTTCCCTGCAGAAGGTGTGTATAGGAATAGCTCTCCTGCAGAGGGAGTGTCTAGGAATAGCTCTCCTGCAGAGCGTGTGCTTAAAAATAGCTCTCCTGCAGAGGCTGTGTGTGAGAATAGCTCTCCTGCAGAGGGTATGTCTGGGAATAGCTTCCCTAATGGAGGTGTGTCTGGGAATAGCTTCCCTGCAGGAGGGATGTCTGGGAATAGTTCTCCTTCAGAGGGTGTGTCTTATAATACTTTCCCCACAGCCGGAGGTGTAGCTGGTAGTTTCCTTGTGGGGGATGTGTCTGGGAATAGCTTCTTCGCAGGAGGTGTGTCTGGGAATAACTCTCCTGCAGAGGGTGTGTCTAAAATAGCTCTCCTGCAGGAGGTGTGTCTGGGAATAGCTGTTCTGCAGTTTACATGCAGGAGGTGTGTCTGGGATTATGTTCCCTGCATGAGGTGTATCTGGGAAAAGTTTCCCTGCAGAAGGTGTGTATAGGAATAGCTCTCCTGCAGAGGGTGTGTCTAGGAATAGCTCTCCTGCAGAGCGTGTGCTTAAAAATAGCTCTCCTGCAGAGGGTGTGTCTGGGAACAGCTCTCCTGCAGAGGGTGTGTCTGGGAATAGTTTCCATGCAGCAGGTGTGTCTGGGAATAGTTTCCATGCAGCAGGTGTGTCTGAGAATAGTTTCCCTGTAGGAGGTGTATCTGGGAAAAGTTTCCCTGTAGGAGGTGTGTCTGGGAAAAGCTCTCCTGCAGGGGGTGTGTCTGGGAATAGCTCTCCTGCAGAGGGTGTGTCTGGGAATAGATCTTCTGCAGAGGGTGTGTCTGGGAATAGCTCTCCTCCAGGAGGTGTGTCTGGGAATAGTTTCCATGCAGCAGGTGTGTCTGAGAATAGTTTCCCTGCAGGAGGTGTATCTGAGAAAAGTTTCCCTGCAGGAAGTGTGTCTGGGAACAACTCTCCTGCAGGGGGTGTGTCTGGGAATATCTCTCCTGCAGAGGGTGTGTCTGGGAATAGCTCTCCTGCAGAGAGTGTGTCTGGGAATAGCTCTCCTGCAGAGGGTGTGTGTCACGTACCTGGTGGATGAGTCTGACTTATGCAGTGGGTAACCTCCCTTACGACCCTGACTCGGAAGCCCCTGGTAGAGTAGATAAGTGGCTCGGGAGTGCAGGATGGCACGAGGGTTGGACTGGGTCACTGGTGTTGGTAGGAGTCCGTTGATGTACTTGTGCACTTGAAGAGTGGTCGTACAGGCTGGGTCGTAGAACAGGCTGGCAATGCGGTACAAGAGGAGCAGGCAGATGGATGGTCGGGTTCAGGCAGGGTCGTCAACAGGAGGGCAGGCAAAGTACAGGAGGGCTAGACAGGAGAGTGGTCGTAGACAGTCCAGGGGTCGGTGCAGGCAGAAATCAGCAAAGTCAGGCAAGCCGGGTCACAGGAACAGAGAATCAGAGTACAGGTTTCTCAGGAACACACACTACACGCTGTAGATCAGACAGCACTTGCTGCAGGGCGTGCACAGCAAAAATAGAGCCACTTGGCGCCGTTTCCGGCGCGTGCACGCGTGAGCGCGCACAAAGCCCCAAAGATGGTCAGAAATGCAGGTTTTCTCTAACATTGCCCCCCCCCCCCAAGGGGCAGCCTCCGGATGCCCAGCCGGGCCTTTAGATCCAGGTGAGTCCTCCAAAATGACCGGAGAAGTTCCTCTGCATGGACATGTTCCTCAGGTTCGCAGGAACTTTCTTCCGGCCCGTACCCTTTCCACTTGACAAGGTACTGAACCAAACCCCCTCTTCTCCTGCAATCGAGGATGGCCTCGACTTCGTACTCCTCCTCTCTATCCACGAGAACCAGTTCAGGTGGGGCCGTGTTCCTTCCGGGGAACTGATCCCTTGTTACGGGTTTGAGCAGGGTGACATGGCACACCGGGTGTACTTGAAGCGAAGAGGGCAGGTTCAGCTCGTAAGCCACATTATTGAGCTTCCTCTTGACTGGAAAGGGGCCCATGAATTTAGGTCCCAGTTTCTGTGATGGGCACGAGAGCCTTAGGTTCCTGGTGGAAAGCCAGACCTGGTCACCACGCTTTAGATCCAGTTCCCCCCGCCTCCCTCTATCAAAGGCCCTTTTGTTGAGCTCCTGCATCTGAGACAGGGTTTCCTGAAGGAGTCGGTTATTTCTTGCGAGGAAGTCGGTGATGTTCTGCACCGCTGGTACGGCACTCTCAGGTACCACGTTGGGAAGGAAGGAGGGGTGGTAGCCGAGATTCGCCCAGAATGGTGACTGGTTGGTGGCAGAATGGACAGAGTTGTTGTAGGCGAACTCGGCTACCGGTAGCAAGGAGACCCAATCATCCTGGGCAAATGAGGAGTAGCAACGCAGATACTGCTCCAGGGTTGGTTTGTTCTCTCTGTCTGACCGTTGGTTTGAGGATGGTAGGCTGAAGAGAAGGCCAATTCTATTCTCAGGGTTGAGCACAGTGCCTTCCAGACCCTGGGCGTAAACTGTACCCCTTGATCGGATATGATGTGGGTTGGTAGACCATGGAGGCGGACAATCTCCTTAACAAAAGTCTCTGCCGTCTGGACTGCTGAGGGTGTGCCCTTCATAGGAACAAAATGTGCCATCTTTGTAAGGCGGTCGACCACTACAAAGATGGTTGTAAACCCCTTGGAGGGGGGCAGTTCCACTATAAAGTCCATGGAGAGCTGCGACCATGGGCGTTCAGGGATGGCAAGTGATTTCAGGAGTCCCCAAGCCTTGGTTCTGTCGACTTTGCTGTGAACACAGATGGGGTAAGCTCTCACATATTCCCTGCAATCCTTGTCAGCTGATGGCCACCAGAACGATCTGGAGAGCAGATCTGACATCTTGCGCCCACCAAAATGTCCTGCCAGTTTGTGGTTGTGGCATAATTCCAGTAGGGCCAGGCGCAGTTCCTTGGGGACAAAGATTTTAGTACCGAACCACCATAGCCCGTCTTGAAAAGTCACTCTGGGATCCGGTGAGGTGGGAGACCCAGCAGCGGATCGCCTGATTTGAGACAGGAGGTCCTCTTGGACCAACAGAAAGCTGTGTGCCGGGAGTATAGTATCGGGTGGCGGAGAGTTCCCTGGTTCCAAGAACATACGTGACAGGGCATGTGGCCTCACATTTTTTGGCCCCAGCCTGTAGGTTATATGCAACTGGAAGCGGGAGAAAAAGAGAGCCCATCTGGCCTGACGGGTATTGAGTCTTTTGGCGGTGCGCAAATATTCCAGGTTTTTATGATCAGTAAAAACAAGGACTGGGTGCACGGCTCCTTCCAGCAGATACCGCCATTCCTGGAGAGCCGATTTTATAGTACGGAACGCGCACAAAAACGGTCAGAAATGCAGGTTTTCTCTAACAGTGTGTCTGGGAATAGCTCTCCTGCAGAGGGTGTGTCTGGGAATAGCTCTCCTCCAGGAGGTGTGTCTGGGAATAGCTCTCCTGCAGAGGGTGTGTCTGGGGATAGCTCTCCTGCAGAGGGTGTGCCTGGGAATAGCTCTCCTGCAGAGGGTGTGTCTGGGGATAGCTCTCCTGCAGAGAGTGTGTCTGGGAATAGCTCTCCAGCAGAGGGTGTGTCTGGGAATAGCTCTCCTGCAGAGGGGGTGTCTGGGAATAGCGCTCCTCCAGGAGGTGTGTCTGGGAATAGCGCTCCTCCAGGAGGTGTGTCTGGGAATAGCGCTCCTCCAGGAGGTGTGTCTTGGAATAGCTCTCCTCCAGGAGGTGTGTCTTGGAATAGCTCTCCTCCAGGAGGTGTGTCTGGGAATAGCTCTCCTCCAGGAGGTGTGTCTGGGAATAGCTCTCCTCCAGGAGGTGTGTCTTGGAATAGCTCTCCTCCAGGAGGTGTGTCTGGGAATAGCTCTCCTCCAGGAGGTGTGTCTGGGAATAGCTCTCCTCCAGGAGGTGTGTCTTGGAATAGCTCTCCTCCAGGAGGTGTGTCTGGGAATAGCTCTCCTCCAGGAGTTGTGTCCGGGAATAGCTCTCCTCCAGGAGGTGTGTCTGGGAATAGCTCTCCTCCAGGAGGTGTGTCTGGGAATAGCTCTCCTCCAGGAGGTGTGCCTGGGAATATCTCTCCTCCAGGAGTTGTGTCCGGGACTAGCTCTCCTCCAGGAGGTGTGTCTGGGAATAGCTCTCCTCCAGGAGGTGTTTCTGGGAATAGCTCTCTCCTGTGTTATAAACAGATAAACTAACGGGGATTCCCATCTCACCAGGTTACAAAGGGGAGAGTAAATGAAAGTTTCTGTAAAGACCACAATGTCTGCAAACCAGCAGGTGGCCTCTTCCCAAAACTAGGCAGGCACAGATTACGCAAATGTGGTATTTCTTTTATAATTAAGCTGTCAGGGAATTAGCTGAGCCTTTAATGGAAAATCAACGCATTGTCTGGGCTTGTTCCAGTAAGGACAGCAAGCAAAGCAGAGTTGCGGATGCCAGGAATTCCCACTCAGCAGGTTCACCTTTTCATTGTATGATATGCGGGAAGACTGCCATGTTTTCCTTGGAATGTGACCCTTCTTACTGATCAGAGGCCATTAATGCCTAGGTCCAAGGCCAAATTTAGCAGTGTCAGCATTTAACAATTAACAGAACAATAACTTCATGTCTAATTTATGCATGTACTTTTCTAAGGAATTATTTACCCTGCTCTGTTTTTGTTATGAGCCTATAAAAGGCACAAAAATGTAAAAAAACAAAAACAAAACTTTTTTAATTAATTAATGAATTATTATTTTTGATAATGTAACTTATCTAAACGTTACACTATTAAATACACTATATTGACAAAAGTAGTGGGGTGCCTGCCTTTACATGCACATGAACTTTAATGGTGTTCCAGTCTTTGGTCTCGTTCACACCTATGCAGGTTCTAGTTTGCATATTTCAGGTGCATTTTGCATTTTTCAATACATGTTTTTGATCCATTGAAGTCTATGGAACCAGAAACCAGAAAAAAGTCCCTGGCCCTTTCCATAAAATGCACAGATGGGAACTACAGCCATAGGAAACCACGTTGAATGGACTGTAGTGTGAAAATGCACAGGTGTGAATCAAGTCTGTAGGGTTCAATATTGAGTTGGCCCACCCTTTGCAGATATAACAGCTTCAACTCTTTTGGGAAGGCTGTCCGCATGGCTTAGGAATGTGTCTATGAGAATGTTTGACCATTCTTCCAGAAGCTCATTTGTGAGATCAGGCTTGCAGTCAGGACTCTGTGCAGGCCAGTCAAGTTCCTTTACCCCAATCTCACTCATCCAAGTCTTTATGGGCCTTGCTTTGTGCACTGGTCCAAATCCTTTAGTGGAGGGGGGATTATGGTGTGGGCTGGTTTTCCAGGGGTTGGGCTTGGCCCCTTAGCTCCAGTGAAGGGAACTCTTAAGGCGTCAGCATACCAAGACATTTTGGACAATTTCATGCTCCTAACTTTGTGGGAACAGTTCGGGGATGGCCCCTTCCTGTTCCTACACCACTGCACAAAGCAAGGTCCATAAAGATATGGATGAGCGAGTTTGGGGTGGAGGAACTTGACTGGCCTGCACAGAGTCCTGACCTCAACCCGACAGAACGCCTTTGGGATGAATTAGAGCAGAGATTGCGAGCCAGGCCTTCTCATCCACATCAGTGCCTGACCTCACAAATGCGCTTCTGGAAAAATGGTCAAACATTCCCATAGACACACTCCTGAACCTTGTGGACAACCTTTCCAGAAGAGATGAAGCTGTTATAGCTGCAAAGGATGGGCCAACTCAGTATTGAACCCTACGGACTAAGACTGGAATGCCATTAAAGTTCATGTGCGTGTAAAGGCAGGTGTCCCAATACTTTTGGTAATATAGTGTAAATTGCATTGAATAGGAACACTGCAGCTTAAATGTGGCGGTGTTTATTTGCAGACATTCCTTTTTATCAATTAAGCCCCCAGCCTTTATGTGATCAGAGCAGGCACAGTGATCATGTTATCTGGATCCAGTCTGGTTACTAGGGATGGGCTGTAAGGAACCTTCTCGGGCCTTTGGATGGCCTTTGCGCGGGAGCACGTAGCGTGTGCACGCGTCCGTGCACGTTCGCGTGTGCGCGCCCCTATGTGCGAGCCTGTATGAGTGTGCGCGCGTATGTGCCAGCAATGGCGCCAATAGCGCCCATTTAAGCAGACAGCACCAGGAAGAAAGTGCTGTCCGTTCTACAGCGTTTGTGTGTTCCTGAAGTGACCGGTTATCCTGATCGTCTGTTCCTGTGACCTGGCTTGTCTTGACCCTGTTGTTGACCTCCTCCTGCACTGACCTCGGCTTCCACGACCACTCTTCTGCCTGCTCCCTTGTACCTCACCACCCGCCTGTTAATGAACTCTGCCTGCCTGATCCTTCTGTACTGCTTCGCCAGTCTGTTACAGACCCGGCCTGCATCACTACGCTTCTGCTTGCACGAGCACCACCCAGACCAGCACACCACCACCAGTGACCCAGTCCGACCCTCGTGCCTCCCTGCACTCCTAAGCCCCTGTCTACTCTATCAGGGGTTCCCAAATCAGGGTCATAAGAGAGGTTGCCCAATGCATAAGTCAGACTTCACCACCAGGTACGTGACATGGGCGAACGGTTTGGCCGAGCAAGAGTTTGGGCCAAACATTTGCCTTTTCGGCCATTTGCCGAACACCCGAATTTGCAGGGTGTTCGCCGGGTGTTTGCTCCCTGACGAACACCCTGCAGTGCACTAAATGCTGCACAGTGCGTTCTGTGCCCTGATTGGGCAAGGGGACTGAAGCCTGCTAGGGAAGGTAGAAGGAACTGGGAGTGGAACTAAGAACTGGGAGTGGGGGTTGGAACTGAAGACTTTGACATGAAAGAGAGAAGGAACTCGGGGGGGAGGAGAGGAACTGAGGAAAGGTTGGGGTCTGAGGACTTTTTAGACTTGGGTGCCTTGAGATTTTGCATACCCTCAGTAGGTCCCATGACTGAAAGTAGAGTAACTCTGGTGTGCAGAACCCTTCATATTTGCTCCTTCATGTATGTTACTACAGAAAGGTCACAAAGCAGAACGCCATCAATGTGTGCTGCCAACTGACATTTGCTATTTAAAAAGCACTTTGAAGAAAATAACAATGATACATTGTAGGCGGCAATCAAATGGCTCTCCGGGGAGGATAATAAACACCACTGGACAATGTCTGTTCTGTAGATTCTCACTAGAAAAATATGTTCCAGGTCCAGTTCACGTGTGTGTAGTGTGTTTTTTGCGTGACATGTTTTATGTGCCTTTTTAGCTGTGCTGCCAGTATACTCTATTAGAACACGTGTTTTGATGAAAGCAAATAAAAATCCTGCATGCTGTATCTTTAAGGCGTTTTAATCAAAATGCTCATTCTAATAGCAGTCATAAGTAGCTCAAGCAAAAGCGGGTGAAAAATGCACAACACAACTATGAAGAGCCCCGTTACTGATATCTATCCCCCTGCTTCCTAAAACCAGTCCCCCCAATCTCATGCGCCCTTTGGAATGCCCGCTCCATCTGTAACAAACTCACATCTGTGCATGACCTTTTCATCTCTAATGGCTTTAACATAATCACCATAACTGAAACCTGGCTTCAAAATTTTGACTGGGCTTCTCCTGCTGCCCTCTCCCATGGTGGCTTCCACTGGACTCACTCCCCCAGACTCAACAGACAGAAAGGAGGTGGCGTTGGATTTCTTCTATACCCACAAAGCACCTTCCAAGTCCTTTCTATTCCTTCCGCTCTATCCCTCTCTTCTCTCGAGATGCACTCTATTTGTCTGTTTTCTCCCATTTCTCTGAGGATTCCAGCAATATCGGCCTTCTGCGTCAGTATCACGCTTTTTTTTGATGACTTTGCTGCCTGGCTACCCTACTTTCTCTCCTCTGAAATACCCACAATCATTCTTGGTGACTTCAACATCCCTGTCAATGTTAACAGCCCAGCTTCAGCTCAACTTCTCAACTTAATCTCATCTTTTGACCTAACCCAATGTACACACACTTCCACTCACTCCAAAGGTAATACTCTCGACCTTGTATTCTCCCATCTCTGCACTCCTGGCAACCTCACCAACATCCCCTTTCCTCTCTCTGATCACAACCTACTTGTAGGAACCTTTGCCACTTTAACCCTTCTCTTCTCTATTCTGCTAATGACCACCTGTATGACATAATCTCTTCCCTGTCCTGACCTGGCCACCTCTGTCTACAACACTTCACTCTCATCATCACGGGACACACATGCTCCTCTAACTGCACGCAGAATCAGGCCCCGACCGTTATAACCCTGGCAAACTGACAACACTAGAAACAGGGGAGTGCTGGGCCAGGGGGCAGGGTGGCAATTGCCCCCCAGGCCACCCTAACTTACATTCAAAATGGCCAACGGCCGCTGCCCGCTCTCACTTTTTTCTTCTTGTGGAGGAAGGAAGCAGGGGCCAGGGGCGCAGCCACCAACTAACTGCAGGCAAGGGGGGGGGGGCACCTGTGCTGATGGGCACTGGCGAGCCTGCATTGATGGGCACTGATCAGGTTGCATTTGATAGGCACTGGTGAGGCTGCATTGATGGGCACTTGTGCGGCTGCATTGATGGGCGCTGATGAGGCTAACCTGATAGGCATTGATGAGCTGCATTGATGCATTATTTTTGTTAAACCTCCTTTGTTGCTATTAACATTACACTTTCACATTGTATCATATTTGTCTTGCTTCATAACATCAATATCCGTTCTAAAACCAGGTGGGCATGGATGGTGAGCTGATTCGGTGGGTCAAAGGGCCACTTGACTGGACTTCCCTCCCAGGCCTAAGGCTGCCAGCCCTCCCTTGACTAGAAATCTCAAGAGAACTTGTTGTGCTCTTGAACGACTGTGGCATAAAACCAAATGCCTGCAGGACTTCACCCTATATAAATCTGCCCTCCCAAGATACAATTCCTGCCTCCATGCTGCCAAACATGCCTACTTTGTCTCTCTTATTAATACCTTGTCATCCAGTCCCCGTCGACTCTTCTCAACCTTTAACTCTCTGCTTCGTCCTCCACTCCCTCTATCCACTAACTCACTCACTGCCCAAGAGATCGCCAATGACTTCAAAGACAATACATGAGGACACCTCCACTGTGCATACATCTTCCCCACGCAACATATCTTGCCTAACAGCACAGTCAACACTCTCCAAGATTCTGCTCTATCCTGGTTCTCCTCCTACCTACGACAGCGCTGCTTCAGTGTTACCTACAACTCTGTCTCCTCCACTCCATTGCCCCTTTCTGTGGGGGTCCCCCAAGGCTCTATTCTTGGACCCCTTCTCTTCTCTATCTACGCCTCCTCCCTTGGTCACTTGATAACCGCCCACGGCTTCCAATACTATCTATACGACAATGACACCCAAATCTATCTGTCTATTCCTCACCTCACTCCTTCAGTCTCCTCTCGCATTACTAACTGACATATCAGCATGGATGTCACACCACTTCCTTAAAGCGGAGGTCCACCCTATTAAAAGTCAGCAGCAGTGTTAATTTTGTTGACTAAAACATTTTAGTCGACTAACTTAATACCATTTTAGTCGACTAAAATATGACTAAAACGAAAGCAATTGAGATGACTAAAATACGACCAAAACTAAAATGGGACTAAAACTAAAATGCCATTTTAGTCAAAAGACTAAGACTAAAACTAAATTGAAATTTGAAGTCAAAATTAACACTGGTCTGTAGTACATGTTCATACTTCAATACTATACTATACTATACTAATTTTTGGAAATTGTAGAGAAATTCTTAGCTAATGCATTACAGTTTAAGTAAACCCATTTGATGTTAGACGACTGTCAAAACATGGTCCCCAATGCCCCCCCCAAAAAATTACATGTCAATTGTGGCATGTCGGGGGGGGGGGGGGGTGTCACCTTCCACTAAAGCAGAAGTTCCACTTTTGGGTGGAACTCCACTTTAAACGACATCTCTCTAAAACTGAGCTAGTAATATTCCCCCCACCCCCTGCCCATACCCCCCTCCATGACTTTTCCATCAAAATCAATAATGCAACCGTCAGTCCCTCCCCTCATGCCAGGGTACTCTGTGTAATCCTAGACTCTGACCTGTCCTTTCAGCCCCAAATCCAATCCTTGTCGAAAGTTTGTAGACTTCACCTCCATAACATCTCTAAAATACGCCCCTTTTTAACAAGTGAAACCACCAAGTTCCTCATTTATTCCCTTGTTATCTCTCACCTTGACTATTACATCTCTCTTCTCATTGGCCTCCCTCTCCATAGGGTATCCCCTCTTCAGTCTATCATGAATGCTGCTGCCAGAATTATCCACCGTACCAACCTCTCAGTGTCTGCCACCCTCCCTGCCAATCCTTACATTGGCTCCAAATCACCCAGCAAATTAAATTTGAAATACTAACCACAACATACAAAGCCATTCACAACTCTGCCCCGAGCTACATCACCAATCTTGTCTCCAAATATCACCCAAACCGTCATCTCCATTCCTCCCAAGACCTCCTACTCTCAAGCTCTCTCGTCTACTCCTCCCATGCTCATCTCCAGGATTTCTCCAGAGCCTATCCCATCCTCTGAAACTCTCTACCTCACCCTGTCCAGCTATCTCATTCTCTAGCTGCCTTCAGGCAATCCCTGAAAACTCATCTCTTCAGGGAAGCCTATCACACCTCCAACTAATCTTTTACCTATTCCATCAACTCATTCCCCACAGTTACAACATTTTGTACTACCTGCCCCACCCTATTAGATTGTGAGCTCTTCAGAGCAGGGTCCTCTTAAACCTCTTGTATTTTATGTATTGTACCTGTATTGTCCCCCTTTTATATTATAAAGTGCTGCGTAAACTGTTGGCGCTATATAAATTCTGTATTATAATAATAATAATAATATTATCCAGTTTCCCTGTAATGCAGAAAGGAAATACATCTCCAGTTGTCCATGCTATTCAAAGTAATCCTCTGAATTCAGATGGGAATCATCTAGCATTTTTAGGAGTATCAATCTCCTTGGCCCTCTGCAGCTCTCGTTGGTTCCTCCCGCTGACCTCCACACCAGTACTGCTTCTCGTAATGATGTTAATTTTGAATAAAGTGGCTTTAACATTTCTACCAGACTTTTATTTCTGTCTGTGACCCCACTGGGGAGATTTTCCTTACTTCCTGTCCTTGTGACAACCCATGCAAGAAATAAAGAAGTGGTAGCCACTGGTACAAAAAGGCACAGACAGCAACACAAGCATTGTCAGAAGTTCTAACCCTTCCTTACTATACTATGTCTCAGTTTTTTTCTGTGTCCCCATTAGAGAAATTTCCTATCACCTCCTATCCTAACCTAAAACGAGGGGAGATCTCCCCAATAGGGACACAGGTGGCTAACTTGCGTATCTGGAACCCTCAGGCTTCAGAAACTGAGACAAAAGTTAGAAAGAGCTCCACCGTTAGATACTATATGGAGAAAAGTCTCAAACTTTCAAGAACAGTGACAGATATTTTCAGTTAAAGAGGAACTAAACCCTCCTGTTCTTTACCAAGAAAGTTGCCATCGTAGCCCGGTGGTGACTGGTGTTCAATATTTTTTTTTTAGGGTGGTGGGGGGGGGGGCGGCAAACTAACAGAACCCCCCCTCCCCAAAGGGAGAAGGGGAAAGGGGGCGGGAGACAGACAGATGGAAAAGGAGTGATCTGAGGCCTCCTTACCTTAGGAAGCAGATGATGAGTCCTGGCCGGGATGACACTCTGATCTCCTCTACTCCTTCCTCCACTGTCCGACTCGGGAGTGCTGGATGTGGCTGTGGGTGAGCCATCCTTGGAGACCTCGCTCTGGGGTCGTTGCTTCTCCTCCAATTGGGTCTCAGGACCCACTTCTTGATTGGCCAGGAGGAGAATCAGGAAGATAATAGTGAATATTAATTTGCTAGTGTCTCATAACTGGGTGGGCGCAGTGCTCTGCACCCCGAGCCTACCCTTTTTTGAAGCCAATTTAGAGCCTCAGTATCATGTACCTGGTGGACAAGTCTGACTTATGGAGGAGTAACCTCTCTTGCGACCCTGATTCGTGAACCCCTGGTAAAGTAGACAGGAGGCTCAGGAGTGAGGATGGCATGAGGGTTGAGATGGTCACCGGTGACAACTGAAGAGGTGCTTCCGGTCTCATGCTAGTTGAACAGAGTGGTGGTACAGGCCAGGTCGGTAGCTAGCTGGCGGTGCAGTACAGAAGGGGCAGGCAGAAGAATGTTTGGGCACAGGCAGGGTTCGTTAACGGGCTGGCAGCAAAAGTGCAAGGGAGCAGGCAGGAGAGTGGTCGTGGATAGCCGAGGTCAGTGCAGGCGGAGATCAGAGCAGGGTCGAGACAAGCCGGGTCACAGGAACAGGTATCAGATAATCAGGTTGCTCAGGAACACACACTAAACACTGTAGATCAGAAAGCGCTTGCTGCAGGGTGTGTCTGGTTGAAATAGAGCCGTTTGGCGCCGTTTCCGGCACGCGCGTGAACGCGCACGGACGCACGTGAACACATGTGAACTTGCAAATAGCGCTAAAAAGTCCATAGATGCAGGATTTCTCCTAACACTCAGGCTCTAATCATGTGATTAAAAAAAACCCATTGGAATCCATGTGTCTGGCGCCCTGCATGGAGATTAGGGGCCGGGCGCATGGATTACCATTTACCACCAAATGAAAGCCCAATTTGTCCTGAAAAAAATGCGGTATACTCCACCTGGATGCACAAATTAGTTGTGATGATATGTACGGTTTTACTAACATGGAGAATGGGAATAAAACTTTTCCACGCAAGGGAACATAAAAAGACATGCGGCCATTCACTAAAATTAGAAGAGCAGTGAGGATGTGGAATTCTCTTCCACAAGCAGTGGTTTCAGCAAGGAGCATGGATAATGATTAGAAAGGCACCTAAACTACCACAACATACGGGGATATAGAATGTAATATTGACATAAAAGCACACACATAGGTTGGACTTGTGTCTTTTTTCAACCTCACCAACTATGTAACTAACACATATCAAAATTGCAAAATTGTGCCTAGCCATTAAGATTTTTTTACCCTTAGGTGGGAAGGGGTTAACTTGATGGCTTTAGCTCTGCTTAACCACTTCCGGACTGCCCGCCGTCATACTTTGCCGTTGAATACCGCTGTTATGGTAGCAAATAGCTACCATAACTCCAGTATTTTTTTAAACAGCAGATGGCCCGCTTTCAGATAAAAGTGGTCTCTGCGAGTGAGCAGAAGATGGCGCCCACTCGGCTCCATAGCATTGAAGGGCGGAAGCGACGTCAAACATCGCTTCCACCCAATGCTCTTAAAGGAGAAAAATTATTATTTTTTTTTTCAAATGACATTTTATTTTTTTAAATTGCATGTAAGTGTAAATATGAGATCTGAGGTCTTTTTGACCCCAGATCTCATATTTAAGAGGTCCTGGCATGCTTTTTTTCTATCTATTACAAGGAATGTTTACATTCTTTGTCAGAAGCGTAGCTTGAAGCTTGTGGGCCCCGATGCAAAAGCTGACCTGGGCCCCCCATTACCATCTGCTGCTTTTACAGCATGCTTGCCCCGTCACTGTGTGTAGGTGAAACTGGAAACTCAGAGTGCCAAGGATGGGCCTTGGCGGGCCCCGGAGTTTACTGAATTACCTACACAAGGTGACACAGCGAGCACTTTTACCCAGGAACATGGTGTAATAATACAGAGCAGACAACCCCAGAGGAGTGGAGACCTACCTGAATAATATGATAGAGATCAAAGATCTCCAGGGGCTCAACGTCATTTTTATTAGAAATTAACCAACAAGGAGAAACTTTATATTGGGGAAAACAGAGACAGAATAAAACAAATGGATATTTTCAATCAGTAGAACAATCGACAGAGTCCACATTTCACATCAGAGCCCCCCCCCCCCATCACATCAGAACCCCCCCATCACATCAGAGCCCCCCCCCCATCACATCAGAGCCCTGCCCATAACATCAGAGCCCCCCCATCACATCAGAGCCCCCATCATATCAGAGCCCCCCATCACATCAGAGCCCCCTCCATCACATCAGAGCCCCCCTGCATCGCACCAGAGACCCTGCATCACATCAGTGCCCCCTCCATCACATCAGAGTCCCCCTGCATCACATCAGATCCCCCTCCATCACATCAGAATACCTCTCAACATCAGTCCCCATTTCAGGTTGGTGGGAGGAGGGGCCCCCCAGGAGGTGTTAGGATCATTTATGTCAGAGTTCGACAATTCCCGGGCGCCAGGTCGCCATGGCGACCAGAAATTGCGTCCTGGTGAGCGGCACCCTTCTCTCCCCTCACTATCTAACCTCATCTCCGACTCAGTGAAGAACTGTTCTCTGCCTGAGGCTAGCTGACAGCTGTGAAATCCGGGCAGTCTGCCAAGTTTGCTGATAACTATAAACACAAAAGATACAAAAGTATCTTTTCGTGCTTTTATCAAAGGCATGAACTCAGGTCTAGATGAGGGAAAGTTTAGCCACTTAAAGCGGAGTTCCACCCAAAAGTGGAACTTCCGCTTTAAGTCCTCCTCCCCAGCTCCAGATGCTGAAACTGAGCTTTTGGGGAGGAGGGGGGGTGGGGATACCCTATTTTTAGGGGTACTTCCGCCCCGGTCGCCTTAGGTGATCGGAAGTGGAAGGACTCCTTCCCCCTCCCTCCCGAAGTCTTCTGGGACACAGGACAGGTCCTAGAAGACTTCGGGAACAATCACAATGCGCAGCGCCGCTTGCGCATGCGCAGTGTGCGCCCGGCCGTGAAGCCGCGGCCGGGTGCCCACAGTAGCAATGCCGGCGCCGCGGAGGGGAGGGGGAGAGGAGCGAGGCTCCGTGCGGCTCCATCGCTGGACCGGGAGACAGGTAAGTGTCGGTTTATTAAAAGTAGCTGCTGACTTTTAATAAACCTAAGGAAAGGGTGGAACTCCGCTTTAAAGACTAAACCTTTTTTGACATTTGTTGGTTACAAGTAAAAATCCAGTATTTTTTGCTAGAAAATTACTTAAAACCCCCAATCATTATATATTTTTTGTTAGCAGAGACCCTAGAGAATAAAATAAATGTTGTTACAATATTTTATGTTGCATTATATTTGCGCAGCAGTCTTTCTAATGCAATTTTTTCTGGAAAAAAATACACTTTAATGAATTTAAAAAAAAATGAACAGTAAAGTAAGCCCTTTTTTTGTATATTTTATTTAAAGTGTCACGAAGGCTTCATTTAGATGTGCAGTTGGGTGGTAAAAATGTGCGGTAGAGACATGTTTTTGCCACCCACCAACGGCCACCCTTAAGCTGCATTAGGCAGCAGATGAGAGCATTTTACATGCCGCAGGCACAATGCATTAGGCACAATAAGGAGTTTCCCCCATAACAAGTGTCCTGGCCAGCCTATAACCCTGATGCAATGGTGTTACATTGGAATTATTGACTGGCTGCTCTGCTGTGAGTAAGTTAGGGGGGCGCAAATTACCTGCCTTATCCCGGGTACTGACAACCCATACTACGCTAAAAAACTGGCTCCTAACTTTTTTAGCTGGCTCCTAGATTCAAAGCTAATTTGTCAAGCCCTGGTTTACATTATAAAACTTTTCTGACTGTCTGTGCTGTGTCTGTGCTGGCAGACCAGATGCCGTGTCAGTGTGCCTGTTATAATCTGTTCCCACATGAGAGAACTCTCCTGCACAGCAGCGTGTCTCTTACCACAG
Organism: Glandirana rugosa; assembly: GCA_018402905.1. Taxonomy (NCBI): domain Eukaryota; kingdom Metazoa; phylum Chordata; class Amphibia; order Anura; family Ranidae; genus Glandirana; species Glandirana rugosa. The sequence goes on along the minus strand of BLSH010199629.1, from coordinate 861,608 downwards.
AAGCTCCTGTCCTGGGCTGCTAATCCTGAGTTGGAACTCAGATGTCTCTCCTCCAGCCAATAAGAGGGGGGGAGGGGTGTGGTCTGGGTTCTGGGGAGAAGGCAAATTAGAAGCTCTGGACTGGATTACAGAGCTCAGCTGGGGCCCTAGGAGACACAAGGTGGATCAGACCTGGATTCTGTTTCCAGGTTTTTGTGGTTGAACATGCTGGATTTTTCAATGAGAGCAGGGAGCCACGGGCCCACTGGGGCTAAATATGGGGTTGCAATGGCAACTCCTGCACCCCTTCACGCTACGCTCATGTAATAGGAATAAAAGTAACCCAATTTTTTTTTTTAAATGGACAGTGTAAAAATAAAAAGTAAAATAAATAAGAAAAAAAATATGTAAAGTGCCCGTCCCGCTGAGCTTGCACGCAGAAGCGAACGCATACGGAAGTCGTGCCCACATATGAAAACTGTGTTCAAACCACATATGTGAGGTATTGCCGCGATCGTTAGAGGGAGAGCAATAATTCTAGAACTAGACGTGCCCTGTATCTCAAAACTGGTAACCTGTAGAAATTTTTAAACGTCACCGATGGGATTTTTAAGTGCCAAAGTTTGTCGTCATTCCACGACCGGACGCAATTTTGAAGCATGACATGCTGGGTATCTATTTATTTAGCGTAACATTATATTTCACAATATAGAAACAATTGAGCTAACTTGACTGCTGTCTTATTTTTAATTCAAAAATTGATTTTTTTCCAAAAAAATCATGCTTGTAAGACCGCTGCGCAACTACGGTGTGACATAAAGTATTGCAACGACTGCCATTTTATTCTATTATTATTATTATTATTATACAGGATTTATATAGCACTGACAGTTTGCACAGCACTTTACAATATTAGGGCAGACAGTTCAATTACAATACAATTCAATACAGGAGGAATCAGGGTGTTAAATTATATTTATATATATATATATATATATATATATATATATATATGTTTGGGGGTTCTAATTCATTTTATAGCAAAAAAAATGATTTTAACTTGTAAACAACAAATCTGAAAAAGAGGTTCCGTCCTTTAAAGTCTAATGATATCTGAAAATAACAGTCGCATGGCTAAAATTAGAATACTTATTCTTGTGGTAAAGCTTTGTGAATTGAGCTTCATGTGCACATTTCAGTAACCTATATCAATCAATCATTCATCAAAATCCATATTCAATGGTGTCCTCCCAGTAAATATATAATCTATCTATCTATCTATCTATCTATCTATCTATCTATCTATCTATCTATCTATCTATCTATCTATCTATCTATCTATCTATCTATCTATCTATCTATCTATCTATCTAGCTATCTAGCTATCTAGCTATCTAGCTATCTAGCTATCTAGCTATCTATTCTTCTACAGTGCTGTATAAAAGAATGATATGAAGTCAATTGTGACATACTTGTGCACCACCTGGTGGCAGGTTTGCAGTATGCAGCTTATTGAAAAATGTAAGCAGACATCTTTGCAATTTTTGATCACTTTAAACTACGGCAAACTACCGTACCTAAAATTCTCCACATGTGACGCTTTAAAAATCTTTACAGGTAGTATTGTTTTGATTAAACAAGTCTGATTAAACATTTCCTAACTGCGGTTCGATCTGTTATTTTCAGGTGCTGGCGCCAATCTGATCCATCAACCTTTACCGTCCGGGCTTGTGAAATGAATGACATTGAATGTATGGAAAATATGATAGCATGGGATGAAGTCAAATCAGATTCTCATAATTTTATGTGGACTGTCTGGAATTAAATCAGGTACTCATCTACTTCCAACACGTACCGCCGTTCAGCCTTCTGAGTAATTCCAGCATCCTATCAACAGTTTTTGCTGCTCTTCTATTGAGTTATATAGGTATCTATGGCCTTCTCCTCACTCTCCTCCCCACACTTTACCACCCCTTCCCTATTTTAATTATTTTGGGGGTTTTTTCTTTCTCTTTTTCTCATCCTCTCTTTTTCTGCTCTGTTTCTCTTCTTTTGCCATTTCTAAACTTGTTTCACAAACAGTCATATGTCAATGTCCTACCTACAATATACAGTATTGCTATAGGGATCTATTTTTTCCCCCTACTTTTATGACTTGGGATTCAGTCATTCGATCATTCTTGATCGAACTTTGCACGAAATAGGGAGGCAATTATTGTTCCAGATATGGGTTTGGTGTTCCTAATGGATATCATCATTATTTACTTTACATATACCTGTATGTGCGGGCTTGGATACATCAATGTTCCTTTAAATTGATAGTATTTTTTAAATTTACTCTGACAGTTGTTATTGTGTCTTCTTATACCTATAAACTCAATAAAAGAGCTTAACCGCTCGCAGACCACCTCACGCATATATACTGCAGCAGGGTGGCCGCTCTGTGCCAGATCATGTACCTAATACGTGATCTGACACTATCGGGTCTGGGGCGCCCTGGCGGCGACTCGCTTTTGCTGTGGTTGGACACAACGGGAGCTAATCAGCAGGTACGGTGGATGCGGTGTCCGCCGAGACCCGGCGACCGTTCGGGAGACAGGCAGAATGGTGTACTGCCTATGTAAACATGCTGTTCTGTGAGAGGGGAATGCACTGATCCTGTGATTCTGCTAAGCAGAAACACAGATCTTTATCTTGCCCAGTCAAAGCACCTCCCTCACATTTAGTAAACAATCCCTAGGAACACATTTAACCCTTTGATCGCCCCTGATGTTAACACCTTCCCTGCCAGTGTCATTTGTACAGTAACAGTGTATATTTTTTAGCACTGATCACTGTATTGGTGTCACTGGTCCCCAAAAAGTGTCAGTTAGGTGTCCAATTTGTCCGCCACAATATTGCAGTCCCGCTGTAAGTCGCTGATCGCCGCCATTACTAGTAAAAAATAAATAAATAAAAATATCCCATAGTTTGTAGACGCTAACATTTTTGCGCAGACCAATCAATATACGCTTATTGGGATTTTATTTACCAAAAACACGTAGCAGAATACATATTGGCCTAAATTGATGAAGAAATTAGATTTTTTACATTTTTTTTAATTGGATGTGTTTTATATCAAAAAGTAAAAAATATTGTTTTTTTTTTCAAAAATGTTTTTGTTTATAGCACAAAAAATTAAAACCACAGAGGTGATCAAATACCACCAAAAGAAAGTTCTATTTGTGTGAAAATAAGGTAAAAATTGTATTCAGGTACAATGTTGCACGACCGTGTAACTGTCAATAAAAATAACGCAGTGCCGTATTGCAAAAAATGGCCTGATCATAAGGGGGGGGTAAACCTTCCGGAGCTGAAGTGGTTAAACATTAAAATCTTTACAGGTTACCAGTTTAGAGCTACAGAGGACGTCTGGAGCTAGAATTCCCCTCATGTGTGGTGCAATTTCCGTTTACATATGCATGCGGGAACTAGGTGCGCGTTCACATTTGCGGGTACGAGAGGTGCTTTAACTTTTTTTTTTATTATTTATTTTATTTAAAAAACATTTTTCATTGCTATCAGAAGGAATGAAAAACATCCCCTGTGATAGCATAGACCGTTATTGAGAGATATGGGGTTTGTTAGATCTTTCCTCTGGCCTCCAAAGCATCAGATGCTTTTTTAAGCTGGTAATGGCTTGTTTACATGAGACCGAAACTGGTCTGACATCACACAGTGGGAGGAACAACATCAGTTCCTCTCGCTGTGTCCCAGGAACCAGATGCCGCCGGTGGCACCAGGCTCATTAATCGCACAGGAGAGCCTGGTAAAGGTGATGGCAGCAGCGGGAGGAGGGCAGGACCTCCTTCCACTACCTGTAAAAGTAATGTGGCGGCTTCTTAGCCACTAGGATTACTTTTATTGTGAAGGGAACTGCCAGCAGAAGAAATACTATCTCAATCATTGCTGCAGCTGCAGTGGTGACCGAGATATCCCCCTTCCAATCCAGCGATGTACTGGTATGTTACGTTATGTAGGTCCTCCTACTGAGGAAACCCATCGGGCGTAACACGTATAGATTAGGGGCAGAGCCATGTTGCAAGGAGTCGGTAGATATACAGTACATGTCCTGATGACATACACAGAATGTTTACACAGGATTATGAATGGACTTTTTAAGTGTATAACTATAACTAATTTTCTGTATTCACTTTGGTGTAATTTTATTAGGTCATGGTGGTTTATTAAGAAGGCTACACTTTTCTTTTAAATAATGTATAAATGGAACCAGGCCACAAAAGGCTTCAATCAAGAAATCTACCAGAAGCAAGAAAGGCATCCCAGTACGTCAAGCATGTATGTAAGCAAAGTATGTCCTATGTTGCTCGCATAGTATTAAAACCGAGTCAGATACATGGGATGAGATGCAAAGACTTCCAATTCATGAGAAACAAAAGTGGAACAGAGCATTTGACAAAACCGCTTATTAAGAAACAGAATTATAAAACTGAGATCCGAAATGGGACTAATATAAGGAGTAGTTGTTGAGTGGGGGTGTTGGAGTACTGAACTGCATTTTGTGCAACAATTATGGATATATTCTCCAAACAGTAGATGGCAGTGTTTATAAGTTTGTAGCTGCTCTATGGTTAAACTCTGTCTTTTTTCTGTATAATAAAGTTCCTGTTTCCTGTCTGCAGTTAAGCAGCAAAGCCCATGTGGACGGTGCACTGTTTGTTCTGAGGGGCTATATACAGAATTTCTAACAATTTTGTTTCAAAAGATCGCATTCACTCAAATTATGAAGATGAACATTTCAATAGTAGTGAAGAGGCCATTTAGTGCCAAGTGACAGGTTCTCTATCATGGCACCCCCTTTCCAACTGATACCTTTACCGCGCTTCCTTCTTGCTCTGGTTGTCTGTCAGAGAGCTGAGTCTCCAATTCAGGCCAACACAAAGCTTACACAGGGTTCACAAAAGGACCTTCTCCCCTATGCCAAGTCTGGTGATTGGCCACTTGGCCTCAAGCACTGCATCCTGGGAGGAAGGGGAGAAGGTTACATGCTCGCTCATACCCAGAAGATTGAGGTAATTGGAGGCCACGGTGGGGAGGTGTTCTTTCAAGAGAACTTATCAGGACAGGATTCCTTTAGGTCCGGAAAATCAATCTCTGGAGTATTTGACTCATTTTTATTTATCTCTTTTTTTTTTGTTAGTTTTTCTTTTTATATTCACTTACCGCAGTTTTGTTAAGCTGTTAACGTAGACCACTGAATACTGAATGGACAGAAGGTTAAAATTATTTCCTGACCACACCATGAAGGTTTCTTGTAGCCTAAGGAAAATATAAGAAAAAGGTAAGCAAATATCAGTTTCAATAAGTCACGGATGTGGGATGTTGTAAATGTGTGGCTGCTGCAGCTCACATGCACTAACATGCCCACTTTAGGTCATGTGACCCAGAACAATTGCGCAGTGGCAGCTGCTGTTTCTAGCTGTTGGCAGAGGTGCGCACCCCAAAGCTCTAACACATATGCATGTGTGTGCATGTGTATATATACTGACGGTGTCAGTAGAGCAATGGACGGGCTCAGTAGGGCAGAGAATGGTGGCAGTAGTTATTATTTTTGTATTAGAGTTACAAATAGAGGTGTGCCCGCGCCACAGATTAACAATAACCGTATTGTGGTTAGCAGCTGCTGCTGGTGTTCTTTCTAAGATAAAGAATAAGAATATTATATACCAAAGGAGGCAGCGCTTGCTATGTAGTGGTATATTCTCAGTGGTGAACCTAGACCTTGCGGTATGTGTTAGTTTTATATGTAATTAAAGAATAGTGCAATTCATCAAATTCTATCTTCTACAATATGTGCCAATACTTGAAAAAAACAATAAAATACAAATAATCAGCAAGGTAGGTGAATATACAGATAAAGTGACATGTGCAATTTGTGCAAAAATCTATATATAATATTACAATCCAAAAGTAATATCAAACTGTGCAATGTCACCAACAATCATCAAATATATAAATAAAGTGCAAAGTGATCACAAGCAACTTTTTTAGTCACATAAGGACTTATTGTGCAAAAATTGCTATAAAGTGCATGAAGCAAAAAAATGCTATAAAGTGCATGAAGCAAAAAAAACCACAAAAGTTAGTCCAATGGTGAATGTCCAAATTAAGGTATCTTAACCACGTCAGCCCCGGAAGGATTTCCAGCTTTAGGACCGGAGCCCTTTTTGCGATTCGGCGCTGCGTCGCTTTAACTGACAATTGCGCGGTCGTGCGGCGTTGTACCCAAACGAAATTTGCGTCCTTTTTTTCCCACAAATAGAGCTTTCTTTTGGTGGTATTTAATCACCTCTGCGTCATTTCTGATCGCCGCTATAAACAAAAGAACAGCGACAATTTTGCAAAAAAACCCAAATTTCTTACTTTTTGCTAAAATACAAATCCAAAAAAAAAATATAAAAAAACATTTTTTTTCACCGTTTTTGGCCGATTTATATTCTTCCTCATATTTGCGATAAAAAAAATCGCAATCAGCGTTTATTGATTGGTTTGCGCAAAAGTGGTCGCGTTTACGGATGATACGAATTCATTTTTGGGGTTTTTATTTTTTTTTAATTTTTTACTAGTAATGGTGGCGATCTGCGATTTTTAGCGGCACTGCGATATTTCAGCCGACATGTCGGAACATTTTGACACTTTTTTGGGACCATTGGCATTTATACAGCGATCAGTGCTATAAAAATGCACTGATTACTGTGTAAATGCCATTGGCAGTGAAGGGGTTAACCTGCAGGGGGCGCGCTAAGGGTTAAGTATGTTCCCTGGGCGTGTTCTAACTGTATGGGGGCTTGCCTAGCTGGGGAAGGGAAGTGGTCACAGCCTTCATATACAGGAAGGCTGTGATCACAGCCCTTCCCCCTCACACAGAGCGGAGGTCCGTGTTTACTTACACGGACCTCCGCTCCTTCACTCCGGGGGGGGCATCGCGGGTGGCCGGCGGCAATCGAAGCCGCCACACCCGCTCCCTGCCCCCCCCCCCCGAACACAGTGAGCGCGCGCGCGCCTCCGGCGGCTCGCGCGCGCTCACAGTGGCTCTGTATCGCGGCCGCCGTCGTATGACGGCGTTTTGCGTTACAGAGCCACTTTGTCGCCGTCAATTGCCGATCAGCGGTCGGCCAGCGGTTAAATAGTGTCTTCCAGTGCTCTTAGTGCTGGTATACAGATTTAAGGTTTCCAAGCAAACAAAGTGTCTTCAATAGTGCAGGTGCTCCCCTGTGCAAATGAATGTGATTTCACACTTACCGGACCCAATTGACCCCCCCAGTCGTACGACTTGGGAGTCAGTGTACACTTGCGGTCTCTAACCCGACCGTGGGTAGGCGTCCGTTCGGTTACTGCCACCGTTCACTTGCGGGATTCCACCAATCTCAGCATTATAATGGAGGAAGAAGAAGAGAACTCACATCGCGCAACTCTTTATAGTAAAGGATTTATTCGGCCAATAAAAATACACACAAATCGTGGTACAATCTCCCATGGTCGCCGCGACTCAGCAGTGTCGTGTTGCGTACCAGAGGGGAGTGGCCTTGCGTATGTGGAACGTAGGATACATATAAAACTAACACAGACCGCAAGGTCTAGGTTTACCACTGAGAATATACCACTACATAGCAAGCGCTGCCTCCTTTGGTATATAATATTATTTTTGTATTATTTTTTATAATTTTATTTTTTTTATTTTGCAATTTTTTTAGGAGCCCTGTTAGGGGGCTTTGATGAAATATCAGGGGTCTAAACAAGGGCGATCTGTGCCACATGGGGTGATTAGGGTGTGCCCGGGCACATCTGGCACACCCTGTGCACATGCTTATGGCTGTTAGGTTGTTTACGCATTATCATAAAATTAAAGTGGACTAAAGCCGCCTATACATTAGCAGATTTTTGAACAAACGTTCATATGAAAATTCTTATCAGTACATTTGATGCCTTGATGAATACCGTTGAAAAGTACTTGAACATTTGCTGTTAACATTCAATTTTGGAACAAATGGACTTTCCCAAACGAAAACCACATACGTGTTCCTTCTAGAAAAAATAATATCCTGCTTCTTGAATTTTCTCGAATGAATGGATTTATCCCCACTAACAATTAGAAAGTAGAATGAAAGTTTTTAAAATGAAAATATTTTAACAAAACGCTACTAGTCTAGGGTCAGCTTTAAAGTGTATGTACACCCTAACACTGAACTTCTTTTGTGCATGGAGAATGCCGCACTCCTGACCCGACTGGAGTGTGAGTACAGGTGTAGGACGGCCTCAGCCAACTCTGCTCTGTCCCCTAATGTGTTTTGCCCTTTATGACTAAGCCCAGGTGGGTGGGACGAAACACATCAGAGGGACATGGTTTATGGAGCAGACCTGGCTGAGGCCGTTCTACATCTGTGATTAATAAAGAAAGAAGGGGGTGCTAGACAGATGTGCATATATGTGAAAACAAATGCATATACACTATATTGTCAAAAGTATTGGGACATCTGCCTTTACACATACATGAAATTTAATGGCATCCCAGTCTTAATCTGTAGGTTTCAATATTGAGTTGGCCCACCCTTTGCAGCTATAACAGCTTCAATTCTTCTGGGAAGGTTGTCCACAAGGCTTAGGAGTGTGTCTATGGGAATGTTTGACCATTCTTCCAGAAGCATATTTGTGAGTCTAGGCACTGATCTTGGACGATAAGGCCTGGCTCACAGTTTCCGCTTGGATTCATCCCAAAGGTGTTCTATTGCGTTGAGGTCAGGAATCTGTGCAGGCCAGTCAAGTTCCTCCACCCCAAAACTGCCCATCCATGTGTTTGTGGACCTTGCTTTGTGCACTGTATGCAGTCATGTTGGAAGAGGAAGGGGCCATCCCCAAACTGTTCCCACAAAGTTGGGAGCATGAAATTATCCAAAATGTCTTGGTATGCTGAAGCCTTAAGAGTTCCCTTCACTGGAACTAAGGGGCCAAGCTCAACCCCTGAAAAACAACCCCACACCATAATCCCCTCTCCACCAAATGATTTGAACCAGTGCATAAAGCAAGATCCATAAAGACATGGGTTAGCAAGTTTGGGGTGGAGGAACTTGACAGATTCCTAACCTCAACCCAACAGAACACTTTTGGGATGAATTAGAGTGGAGACTGCCAGCCAGGCCTTCTCATCCAACATCAGTGCCTGACCTCACAAATGCACTTCTGGAAGAATGGTCAAACATTCCCATAGACACTCCTAAACCTTGTGGACAGCCTTCCCAGAAGAGTTGAAGCTGTTATACCTGGAAAGGGTGGGCCAACCTAATATTGAACCCTTTGGACTAAGACTGGGATGCCATTAAAGTTTATGTGTAAGTAAAGCAGGTGTCCCAATACTTTTGGTTATATGGTGTATATTTTGTTTTGAGGAAAGCTAAAATTTTGTAAGGGGACATTTTCAATAATACTCCCCCCCCCCCCCATGGTACACAAACTGCAATTGCAAACACATGGTACCCCCCCCCCCCCCCATAATAA
>BLSH010199629.1:767090-784308 GCA_018402905.1 Glandirana rugosa | reverse complement strand
TGCTATGGGGGCACCTGAGACGAGCCGCTGCTATGTGTGTCCATTCAGACACTGAGCCATGGTTTGCCCCCCCCCCCTCTCTCCTGATTGGCTGACTGATTTTGATTGACAGCAGTGGGAGCTAATGGTGCCATTGCTGTGTCTCAGCCAATCAGGAGGGAAAGTCCCGGATGGTTGAGGCACTCGTGCACAACGCTGGATAGAGATGGACCTCAGGTAAGCATTAGGGGGGCTGAAGGGGGTTGCTACACACAGAAGGTTTTTTATCTTAATGCATAGAATGCATTAGCATAAAAGAAACCTTTTGACTTTACAATCACTTTAATGTGAATTCTAACATTTTTAATAAACTGTTCACTAGATGTCACTTTTCCCTTTCTATTCACACACACAGGAGTGGTGGGGGAAATCACAAGTGATTCAGACAGGAATTCCTGTTCAAATCGCATGCGATTCTTTACAGTGTGATTTGCACCCATTCATTTTGCATAGACGCAAATCGCACCACAAAGTATCGGTTTCGGCATAAGAAGAATTTTCATGAGTACTTGTAAAAATGCTTGGTATCGGCATATCCCTAGTACTTGTCTCAATCCAGAGCACTAAGTGTCATATCTGTCTGCTGCTTCCTTCCTCTGCTATCAGCATGAATCACCTCTGACAAGTTTTCCTGACACCAAAAGAGAAAAGGTGACAGGGGAGGGATCTCCAACTGATTGGCATCCTCAGCTCTGTTCCTGTGTGAAGGGGGTGTGCCCCTTCCCTCCAATCAGCTTTCAGAGCTCTCCTCACTGAGCTCTGCAGATTGTAACCTAAGCTCTCCGTCCCCTTTTTTTGACAGCTCAGGCAAGCTTTAAATTCTGTACTTTGAATGGCTGTAGAGAAGATAAGGCTGCAGATAAACAGGTACAACTTACGTAGGAGGATTTGTTTCATCTCTGTGTATCACCTGTAGTCACTTCATTGGGTGTATGGAAGAGCTTACAACTACTTTTGAGTAGAACAATAGGCAAAACTTTTTTAAAAAAAAACTTTGGATAGAGTAAGGGAAGGTCATATAACCCCTTTTGCTATCTGTGTCCCATTGGGGAAATTCCCCTTTATGTCCTGTCCCATAGCTAAACAAGAAGTGAGGGGTAATCCCTGCAAATTAGGAAATCCTTAGGGGACCCCCGGGTCACCAGAACTAGTGACCCCTCTATTACTTTTCTGGGGACAACCCAAAATTTTGGGGTTTTCTTATATCTTCACTTTCAATGATAATGGTAAACAGGACAAATAGAGAGGGTGAATCTCCCTAATGGGGGCACAGAGGACAATAAAAACCAACAGGGGTTCTAATTCCTCTCCACTCCATCCAAATCTAAAAAAAACAAAAGTTTTGCCTTTAGTAATACTTCAATATTACCCCAATGGACATGCGTTGCAGGGCACCACTATGCAAGGTCATGCACTACCCTTTTTTTGGTGTACAAAACATATTGCTTGTACCTTTTTTGGTGTGTTAGGTGACCTACTCATAAATGCGTGTTAATGTAGCAGAACAGTGTGGGTCTGGCCTTAAAGAGGAGTTCCACCCAAAAGTGGAACTTCCACTTATCTGTTCCCCCCCGCCCCCCCCCACCCCCGATGCCACATTTGGCACCTTTCAGAGAGGCGGGGGTCCACTTCCGGGAGACAGCGCCGTGGCGTCGTCCCTCTGGAGTTCGGCCCCCTCCTCCTTCCTCGGCCACCAGGCCAGTTAGAAAGTGCAGTGCGCTTCACGCCTGCGCAGTAAGGAACCGGCTGTGAAGCCCAAGGGGAGCACCCGACAGCCGATCCGAAAATGGGTGCTGACATCACGGGCTCCCTGGACAGGTAAGTGTCCATATATTAAAAGTCAGCAGCTACAGTATTTGTAGCTGCTGACTTTTAATTTTTTTTTTCCCCCAGGTGGAACCCCGCTTTAAGGCTCGGTTCAGACTTGTGCGATGCAGGAAACCCTGCGAATCCAGTGTGGGTTCCAGCACCTGAATCATCAGCGGTTCACACTGCCCTCTGCAAACCGCTGTGGGTGTCAATACAAAGTTAATGACACCCCCAGATCGGTTAGCAGGTCACAGTGTGAACTGTGAATTTGGACAGGAATTGGATCGCATGGGTGTGAACACCCATGCGATTCGATTGCAGTGCGGGAAAAAAAGGTGTCCTGCACCATTTTGGTCCTCAATGCAATGCAAATTCAGCCATACAATTTGTATGAGTGACTTTGCGTTGCACAGACATTGCATGTGATCTGCACAGCAGTGCGGTGCGAATCGCATGCAATGTCTAACATCGCACAAGTGTGAACCCAGCCTTAACCACAACAGTCCTTCTAAGAATAAAATGGGAAAACACATGAACTTCCCCGGGTTGCAGCTGATTATACATCACATGACCCACTCCATTCTTTATTCCTCTACCATCCTTTACTGCTGCAGACCTGCAGTTAGAATGAGGGAAGGCATTTACACTTACATTAGAGAACTGCATATTTTCTGTAAGTGTCAACCAAAAATAAATACATTAAATCGGTATTAAACGCAAAACCAAAAATGTAATATATTGCAGCTTACCAATCATTTAAATGTGGTGGCTGTATTAGTTTTCCTTTTTTAGGCTTTTTTCCTTCTATTTTTATCCAGTGATCTACCCAGTAACACACCTCCTGTATTACACTTGGTTCACACCTATGCCTTTTTTAGTGCATTTTGTGTTTTGCAAGACCAGACCTTTAGACCCCTTTCACCCCGGGGCCGTCCGAGCGTTAGCGGTAAAATACCGCTAATTTGTGGCGCTTTACCTCTCCTTATAGCAGTACTATTCGGGTGGTGGTGGTGCGCTTTTAACCCCCCACAAGGGGTTAAACAGGGGTTAAAAGTGCCGGTTAGCGGCGCTACCGAAGCGGTGTTCTGCCCTTCAGAAGCGCTGCCCTATTGTTTTCAATGGGCAGGGGCGGTGTAGGAGCAGTGAATACACTGCTCCCACACTGCTGCAAAGATGCGGCTTGCAGGACTTATTTTACCGTCCCGCAAGTGCACCACCCCAGTGTGAAAGCACTCGGGCTTTCACACTGGGGTATATTGGGGGAGTTTTTCAGGTGCTTTTTAGTCGCTATTTTTAGCGCAAAAGCGCCTGAAAAACGCCTTGGTGTGAAAAGGGTCTTACTGGAACTTTTTGCTTACAAGTTTAAAGCAGTATTTTTTGCTAGAAAATGACTTAGAACCCCCAAACATTATATATTTATTTTTTAGCAGAGAAATGGCGATTGTTGCAATATTTTATGTTGCACCGTATTTGCGCAGCGGTCTTACAAACGCAGTTTTTGTGGAAAAAATAAAATGTTTGAATTACAAAAAAACAAAAAAGTAAAATTAGCCCAATGTGAAAGAAGATGTTCCACCGGGTAACAACATGTCACGCTTTAAAACTGCGCATGCTTGTGGAATGGCGAAAAACGACGGTACTTAAAAATCTCCATAGGCGCAGAGCATCAAGGTCTACACTTTGAAAGATAAGCCTATCAATCTAATTACAAGAATATATGGACTGTATTTTCTCCTTGTTGGATTCATGTTATGGTAGAAAGTGTATTATTTCAGTGATATTATATCTGATACATCTCTTTGTACTTACCCCTTTCTCAGTCTGGTCTAAATATAAAATAAAAATCTTTGAAAGTAAAAATCTCCATAGGCGACGATTTAAAAAATTGTACAGGTTAAGGCCTCATACACACGGGCGTTTTGCTCGCCGGCGTTTGTAGGCGTTTTTTTGCAGCTCTCCATGTTATTCAATGGCCTTCTAAAAACGCCGGCGTTAGTGAGCAGTAGAGGGCGTCGGCGTTAGTGAGCTGTTTTTAGAACGCGGGACCATCGCGTTCTGTAGCTGTAGCGTTTTGGCGTTTTTTGACGCCAATCGGCAAAACGCTCACTAACGCTTGCTAACGCCCGCTAACGCCGTACCGGCGTTAACAAGCGTTTTTTGACGCCGGCGTTTTTAGGTTGAAAAATAGCAGAGGACTGATTTTTTTTTAAAAAACGCCTATTGACGCCGACGCTCACTAACGCTCGCTAACGCCGATGCAAAACGCCGCAAAAAACGCCGATTTTTTAAAAAACGTCGGACCTGGCGTTTTGCTTATTTATTATAAAACGCCCGTGTGTATGAGGCCTTAGAGTTACAGAGGAGGTCTAGTGCTAGAATTATTGCTCTCGCTCTAACGATCATGGCGATACCTCACATGTGTGGTGTGAACACTGTTTACATATGTGGGCGCGACTTACGTATGCGTTCGCTTCTGTGCGCGCGCACGGAGGGGTGGGGCGCTTTCTCTTTTTTTATTTTATTTTACTTTTTACTTTTACACTGTCCCTTCAAATTTATTTTGTCTTTATCACTTTTATTTCTAGTACAAGAAATGTAAACTTCCCTTGCAATAAAAATAAGCATGACAGAACCTCTTTATTGAGAGATCTGGGATTAAAAGACCCCAGATCTCACATTTACATTTAAAAGCAAAATCGCCCGCAGTACAAAAAATACCGGGGTTATGGCAGCAGCTGCTGCCATACCAACGGTATTTAATGTCAAAGTAATGACGAAAATGTACTGTGGGCGGTCTTGAAGTGGTTAAACGCACAATAGTCCAAACTGCTTAAGGACAGAGCCTTTTTTTGAGATTTGGTGTTTATAAGTTAAAATCAGATATTTTTGCTATAAAATTACTTAGAACCCCCAAACATTATATATTTTTTTTTCGAACGCCCTAGAGAATAAAATGGCGCTCCTTGCAAAACTTTATGTCACACCGTATTTGACTTTTTTTTTTCTTATTTATTTTACTCTTTATTTTTTATTTTTACACCGCCCTTTTTAAAAAAAAAAATGTGATCACTTTTATTCCTAATGTAAACATTCCATGTAATATAAAAAGCATGCCAGGACCTCTTAAATGTGAGATCGGGGGTCAAAAAGACCCCACATTTCATATTTACACTTAAATGCAAAAAAAAATAAAAAATGACACTTGAATAAAAAAAAAGGCTCTATTTACACGGGGCGCTGTTTCAACCTCCCCTGAACGTTTTATCTTGACAGCTAGAAACCGGCTTCTAAAAAATCTGCTTTGCCGCGTTTTGCATGCCGCGTTCGCGCCTAGGAGCATTTTTGAAAAAAAAACACAATTTTTTTAAAAAATGGAAACGCCTATAAATGAAACGCTCCTAGACGCGAATTACCGCGTTTAGGCGCATTTACAAGCTGTTTGGCGTTTCAAATGCCTCTGAACTGGCGTTTGAACCAATTTTTTTGCGTTCCAAAAAAAGCCTCTAAACTCAACTGCCTGGAAACGACCTTAAACAACCCTGTGTACATTGACTGATAAGATGACAGCTGAAAAAACGCCCAAATGCTTCTAAGCCCAGGTTCACACAAGTGCGATGCGGGAATCGGCGCGATTACAGAGCCGGTTCCCGCATCACATCACTCCCGCACTTCCACTTGCCTTCTGCCAACCGCAGCGGGTGTCATTACAAAGTTAATGACACCTCCTTGTTTTGTTCACAGATCGCAGTGCAAACTGTGCACTCGTACATGAATCGGATCGCATAGGTGAGAACACCCATGCGATGCAATTCTAGTGCCGGAAAAAAAAGGTACATGTACCTTTTTTTTTTGCGAATCTAGTGCGAGTTCAGCCATACAAGTGCATGGCTGAACTCGCACTGCTCAGAGATCCCATGCGATCGGCGCCAGCAGTGCGGGTGCGAATCACATGCGATCTCTGAGATCGCACATATCTGAACCAGGGCTAAACATCCATTTCCCAGCAGCAGTGTAGGGCCTCTTGCACACAATACTCCTGTTTGAGCAACTACTTTTTCAGCCTTCTTATTTTGGTATGTATTTGTGCGTATTTGCGTACAAATTTTTCTCCTGTTCGCAATATGTTATGGCCATTCCTGCGCATATGTGCGTATTTGCGCGCAATATGCGCGCATGAGGCGCAAGTTACTGACCAAAAGTGCAGATGTTTATATTTTTTTGTTTTACTGAAAAATACACGGCTCTTGTTTACGCGCCTGTGTGCATAGGCACATTACAATTAATGGGCTGTATTTTAGCTCAGTATAAAAATAAGCTGTACTGAGCATTTTTAAGCTGCAGTGTGCAAGAGGCCTTAACCACTTCACCCCCGGAAGGATTTCCCATGTTAGGACCAGAGCACTTTTTGCAATTCGGCACTGCGTCGCTTTAACTGACAATTGCACGGTCGTGCGACGTTGTACCCAGACTAAATTTGCGCCCTTTTTTCCCACAAATAGAGCTTTCTTTTGGTGGCATTTGACCTCTGCATCCTTTCTGATCACCGCTAAAAACAAAAAAAGAACGACAATTTTGCAAAAAAAAACAATATTTCTTACTTTTTGCTAAAATACAAATCCAAAAAAAATATATAAAAAAAACAAATTTATTCATCGGTTGTGACCGATTTATATTCTTCCTCATATTTTTGGTAAAAAAAAAATCGCGATCGGCGTTTATTGATTGGTTTGCGCAAACGTTGCAGCGTTTACAAACCATGAGAATTCATTTCTGGCGTTTTTACATTTTTATTCTTTTTTTTTTAGTAATGGTGGCGATCTGCGATTTTTATCAGGACTTTGATATTGGGGTGGACATGTCGGACATTTTTGACACTTTTTTGGGACCAATGACATTTATACAGCCATCAGAAATGTAAATATCCACTGATTACTGTGTAAATGTCATTGGCAGTGAAGGGGTTAACCTGCGGGGGGCGATCTAGGGGTTAACTGTGTACCCTGGGTGTGTTCTAACTGTGAGGGGGCTGGGCTGTCATGGGCATAAGAGATCTAACTGATCCCAGTGACAGGGATCAGTAGATCTCTTAGATGCCGCCTGACAGAGCGGGGATCCGCAGTGTTTACTTCGTGTTCTTTCCCTCTGGAAGTTCATCGCGACTCGCCAGCGGACATCGGGTCCGCCAGAGCTGCTGGCACACTCCTCCAGAGTGGCTTTCGCCCCCTAGCTGCCTGTCCGTAAATCACCGCCTGTTTACAGAGATAGCGCCGCACTGCCGCAGTAAATATACTGCACGCGGTCGGCAAGTGGTTAATGAGGCCTAAGAGCTTTGGGTGGAAGTGACATTTGATGTCGCTTTTGCCCTGCAATGCTATGGAGCCGAGAGGGGGGCCATCTTCCCCTCACTTGGCATCCAGGCATTGTGGTGACCGGATTGTCTCCGCTGCTACTGGCAGGTCTGGTAAGATGACCGTAGCATGGCAGGAGATGTGCAGCACCTGAAACTACGGATACTGGAAGCCTGTGCTAGCATTTCTCCTGCGGCGTTGCTATCAGTGTGTGAAGAGTGGGAGAAGAGGGTTGCATTGACAATCCAACACAATGGGCAGCACATTGAACACATTTTATAAGTGGTCAGAAACTTGTAAATAACTCATGAAAGAATAAAGTTACGTTAAAACCAAGCACACCATTGTTTTTCTTGTGAAATTCCCAATAAGTTTGATGTGTCACATGACCCTCTTCCTATTGAAAAAACAAAAGTTGGATTCAAAATGGCCGACTTCAAAATGGCCGCCGTGGCCACCACCCATCTTGAAAAGTTTCCCCCCTCACATATACTAATGTGCCACAAACAGGAAGTTAATATCACCAACCATTCCCATTTTATTAAGGTGTATCCATATAAATGGCCCACCCTGTACTTTCCTGCTAACCCAAAAAAAGAAAGCAAAACGCATCAAAAACGCATGTTCAAAATGCAAAGCGGACGTCACAGCGTGCCCGAAAAAATGTATCAACTGCAACCTGCATAGATGTGAGCCTAGCCTTAGGCCTGGTTCACACCTATGCTTTTTGCGGAAACGCACTACAGTCCATTTAACCTGGTTTCCTAGGTAACACGTTCACATCTAAGTTTTCTAGCCACTGCATTTTTGGAAAGGGTCAGAGACTTTTTTAAAAGCAACACAGTGCATTTTTTGTTTAAAAGACTTTAATAGACATGCTGCAGAAACGCATGCATAAAACACAAATGTAAAAAAAGCAAAACGCATAAAAACGTATAAAAAACGTATTGGGCCCAATACTATATATATGTTGCGATTTGCAAGTCCTTACGGGGGTTACGGCCGAAGATATCCATAACCCCGGTACCGTTTTTTGTTTCCGGCTTTCTTATTAAACCGGTCCAATCGCTCGCCGGTGTTTCTGGGGCTTATCGTTGGCTTGCCCAATAAACGATCCTGCGGTGCGGCCAGCTGCTCCCATAGGCAATCAAAGATTAGATACTCTTTGATCACCTCTATGGCCTTGGAGGACCGGAGCGACGTCATGACGTCACTTCCAGTCCAGGCTGGAAGTAAATAATATATATATTTTTTTATTTTAAATCAAAAAATCACATTTTGTTTTTCTTGACCTTTTTAAATGTAAAGAAGAGATCTGGGGTTTTCTTGACTCCAGATCTCTCCATAAAGACGACCGGTCATCCTTATTTCTATTACAAGGGATCTTTACATTTCTTATAGGAATAAAAGTGATAAAAATAAATAAATAAAGGGACAGTGTAAACATAAAAAATAAAAAGTAAAATAAATAAAAACTCTTCTTGATAAAAAAATAAATAAATAAGAAAAAAAAAAAAAGGAAGTGCCCCCATCCCTCCGTGCTCGCGCGTAGAAGCGCGCATATATAAATGGTGTTCGCACCACACATGTGAGGTATCGCTGCGAACGTTAGAGCACTAGCGATAATTCTAACGCTACACCTCCTCTGTAACTCTAAACAGGCATTTAAATTGTCGCCTATGGAGATTTTTAAGGAACGTCGTTTGTTGCATCAACGAGCGTGTGCCGTTTTAAAGCGTGACAAGTTAGATATCCATTTTACTCAGCGTAACATCATATTTTACATTTTACCAAAAAATGGGGTAAATATTGTGTCTTTTTTTTTTTTTTTAATTTATTAAAGTGTATTTTTTTTAAAAAAATGCATTTTCAAAACTGCTGTGCAAATTCTGTGTGACATAAAATATTGCATTAATCACCATTTTATTCCCTAGGGTCTCTGCTAAAAAAAAAAAAAAAGTATAATGTTTGGGGGTTCTAAGTAATTTTCTAGCAAAAAATACTGATTTAAACTTGTAAACAAAAAGTACCGGAAAAATTCTGGTCGGCAAGTGGTTAACAACCAGCTATTCATTGGTTGTTAAGGACGTCGTCGTATGTTGGGTCCTTAACAACCAGCTATTCATTGGTTGTTAAGGACGTCGTCGTATGTTGGGTCCTTAACAACCAGATATTCATTGGTTGTTAAGGACGTCGTCGTATGTTGGGTCCTTAACAACCAGCTATTCATTGGTTGTTAAGGACGTCGTCGTATGTTGGGTCCTTAACAACCAGCTATTCATTGGTTGTTAAGGACGTCATCGTATGTTGGGTCCTTAACAACCAGCTATTCATTGGTTGTTAAGGACGCCATTGGTTGTTTGTTAAGGAGCCGGAACCCGCCAGTATTCTTAACAAGTGGATACCTGCAGATAGAGTGCCCCCCCTTACCTCCATTGTGGTCCTCTCCACTTGAGTGGTCCGGCTGGTGGTGCAAAGACACAGCAGAGCCCACCATCTTTCGCCCTGTCATTACACAAGACACTGTAGGGGGGTGGAGCCAGGAAAACTGGGCGGGGCAGAAAGGAACTGTGAACCACTCTGAATGTGTGGGGTTGGGGGGGGGGGGGCAGACCAAACCTTGAACTGAAGGGAGGAGCTCAGGCGACATGTGAGGGGAGGAGAGGGGGCAGCCGAGCGGCACATTGAACAGACCATGGAGGTACAGAGGCATAGGTGTAGCTAATTAACCACTTCAACCCCGGAAGGATTTACCCCCTTAATGACCAGAGCACTTTTTGCGATACGGCACTGCGTCGCTTTAACTGACAATTGCGCGGTCCTGCAATGTTGCACCCAAACAAAATTGACGTCCTTTTTTTCCCACGAATAGAGCTTTCTATTGGTGGTATTTGGTCCCCTCTGTGGTTTTTATTTCCCGCGCTATAAACAAACAAAGACAATTTTGAAAAAAAAAAAAAATTTTTTTTTACTTTTTGCTATAATAAATGTCCAAAAAAATATATATATATAAAAAAAAGAATTTATTCATCAGTTTAGGCCGATATATATTCTTCTACATATTTTTGTTAAAAAAAATCGCAATGGGTGTACATTGATTGGTTTGCACAAATGTTGCCGCTATTACAAACTATGGGAATAAATTTATGGCGTTTTTTTATTTTTTTTTTATTTAACTGGTTATGGAGGCGATCTGCGATTTTTATTGGGACTGCGATATTGCGGCGGACAGATCGGGCACTTTTGACACTTTTTTGGGACCGCTGACATTTATACAGCGTTCAGTGCTAAAAATAGCCACAGATTACTGTATACATTTCATTGGCAGGGAAGAGGTTAAACTGTAGGGGCAATCAAGGGGTTAACTGTGTTCCCTGGGTGTGTTCTAACTGTGTGGGGGCGGGGCTGGCAGGGACATAACAGATCTAACTGATCCCGAGTACAGGGATCCGTGTTTACATTGGCGGTTCCCCGTTCTGCCTCTCTAGAAGGCGATCGCGGGTCACCGGCAGACATCGACTCTGCCCGACCAGCGGGCACGCTCATGCAGCGCGTGCAGCAACTGCGCCTGCGCGAGCCAACGTACAGGTAGGTTTGGGCAGAAGAGCTGACCTGCCGCAGTATATCTGGGTGAGCTGCTCGGCAAGCGGTTAACAAGCAATTTTTTTATTTTACGTGACCCCAAAAATGCAACAAAAACACACCCTGGGTGCGTTTTTGCTGCATTTTTGATACGGTTCCCATTGATTTCAATGGGGGGTGCATCTTTGGTGCGGTTTTGGACACAGGACTTTTCTGAACGCAGTGCAAACACAGCGCAGTGATGTGAAAAGTCTCATAGGATTTAAAGGGAAATAATTCTGATGCGCTTTTGTCGCGCTGGAAAGGTGCTTTCTAGCGAGGCAAAAGCGCATCAGTGTGAAAGGTCCCTTAGAGTCCCTCCACTCTGGATGAAGGAGCACAGGGGACACCTTTTGACAGCAGCACTGTCAAGTCTGGGGAGCAGGTTTGTCAGTCTAGGGGGGGAGGGGAGTGTTAGATGGACTCATTGGTTTGCTCAGCCCATTGCATGATTAGGGTGTCACCCCAGAGCACAAACACACATGCATGTATATCAGCAAAGCAGTGGACAGTGTCAGTAGAGCAGGGATTGTTGTCAGTCGTTTTTATATTTTATAATTTTTTACAATATTATTTATTTTTTTATTATTTTTTATAATTTTTATTTTTTTAATTATTATTTACAATTTTTATTTTTTCATTATTTTTTACAATATTATTTTTTATGATTTTTTACAATATTATTTTTTATTATTTTTTACAATATTTCTTTTTTAACTATTTGTTTACAATATTTTTTTTACAATTTTTATCTTTTGAATTATTTTTCACAATAATATATATATATATTTTTTTTACAATTTTTTAGGGGCCCCCTTGGGGGACTTATCTAAACAGACCCCTGATGTCTCACTTTTGAGACAGAAAAAGTGACTGAGGACAGAGCTTCCCCAGTCCCTTTCTCTGCAGCCTCAGCTGCACTGTACAGTGAATGAATGGGAAGTACTCTGTGCTGAGAGACTTCCTGTTCATTCACAAACTGAAGCATAGTAACTATGCTTAAGAATGAACACAGGCGCGACCAGTACAGATCACTCACTGTGTTCATTGAGAAAAGGAAGGGCCGGTAAATGAAATATTTACTGACCCCTTCACCTGCTCCCCATCCAGAAACATCCCCTGCAGCAGGAGAGGACGGGAGCTGGCAGCACTACAGGGGGGAGACAGAGGGAACCAGGAAGCAGGGGAAATCGGCACTGCAGAGGGTAATTAGGGTGTGCCCAGGCACACCCGGCACACCCTGTGTGCATGCCTATGCTGATTTAAAAACGCTAGCGAACTGAAGCCAAACTCAGCTAAAGCTTAAGGCCCCATACACACTGGCGTATTAAATAAATTAGCTGTAATGTCGGGCACGACTTCAGGGAAAAATCAGCGTCAAAAACGCAATTCCGTCAGCGTTTTGCATTGGTGTTAATGCGCGTTAGTAAGCATCGGAGTTAATAGGCGTTTTGTTTAAAAAAAATTCCTCTGATCATTTTTAATCTGAAACGCTGTGTAACGTCGCTACAGCGTTAATGCGCGTTAGTGAGCGTTTTGCCGGCTCAGCGTCAAAAACGCCATAACACTACAGCCTCGGAACACGATGGCCGTGGGTTCTGCTTTCATCTCACTAATGCCGACGCCCTCTACAGCTCAAAAATGTCAGCATTTTATGGGGCCATTGAATAACATGGAGAGCTGCAAAAAAACGCTCAAAACGCTCAGCGGTAAAAAACGTCCGTGGTTATGAGGTCTTAGAATCAGTTAGAGCAGTTTCTTTGCTTTTGGGATAAAGGTTTTACATGAATAAATAAAATCTGATCATTGTAAGCACCCCTGCCACTCTTAAATGGTTTGTCTCATCTCTGTAAACTCATTCATCTGAAAGAGAGCTTGTCCTGTTGAAAAACAAGTCTTACCGGCCGGATCACCAGATGAAAATAAAAGAAAGAAAGCTTGAAAAAAACAACGAATGCAGCCACCACATCTAAGAATTGGTAAGCTGCAATATATTAAATGTTTGCTTTTGAGTTTAACCACTTCAGCCCCGGAAGGATTTCCAGCTTTAGGACCGGAGCCCTTTTTGCGATTCGGCACTGCGTCGCTTTAACTGACAATTGCGCGGTCGTGCGACGTTGTACCCAAACGAAATTTGCGTCCTTTTTTTCCCACAAACAGAGCTTTCTTTTGGTGGTATTTGATCACCGCTGCGTCATTTCTGATCGCCGCTATAAACAAAAGAAGAGCAACAATTTTGCAAAAAAACCCAAATTTCTTACTTTTTCCTAAAATACAAATCCAAAAAAAATATATAAAAAAACATTTTTTTTCGCCGTTTTTGGCCGATTTATATTCTTCCTCATATTTGCGATAAAAAAAATCACAATCGGCGTTTATTGATTGGTTTGCGCAAAAGTGGTCGCGTTTATGGATGATGAGAATTCATTTTTGGGGTTTTTAATTTTTTTTTATTTTTTACTAATAATGGCGGCGATATGCGATTTTTTGCGGTACTGCGATATTTCCGGGGACATGTCGGACCATTTTGACACTTTTTTGGGACCATTGGCATTTATACAGCGACCAGTGCTATAAAAATGCACTGATTACTGTGTAAATGTCATTGGCAGTGAAGGGGTTAACCTGCAGGGGGCGCGCTAAGGGTTAACTGTGTTCCCTGGGCGTGTTCTAACTGTATGGGGACTGCCCTAGCTGGGGAAGGGAAGTGGTCACAGCCTTCACGTAAAGGAAGGCTGTGATCACAGCCCTTCCCCCTCACACAGAACAGAGGTCCGTGTTTACTTACACGGACCTCCGCTCACTCGCTCCGGGGGGGGGCCATCGCGGGTAGCCGGCAGCAATCGAAACCGCCGCACCCGCTCCCTGGCCCCCCCTGGACACAGTGAGCGCGTGGGCGCGCCTCCGGCGGCGCGCGCTCACTAAACTCGTTCCCGCAGCCGCCGTCGTATGACGGCGATTTGCGGGAACGAGCCACTTTGCCACCGTCAGATGCCGATCGGCGGTCGGCAAGTGGTTAAGGCTCCATTCACACTAATGCGTTTTTTGATGCATTTTGCAGCTTGCAGAAATGCATGGAATTTTTTAACATGGATTCCTAAGGAACATGTTCACATCAATGCTTTTTTGTACCTCTGCATTTTTGGAAAGGGTCGGGGACTTTTTTTCATGCAAAAAGCAGCGTTTTGCATGTAATAGACTTCAATGGGCAAGCATGAAAAACGCAAGTGCTGCGTTTTTACCGCATTTTGCAGTTTAAATCTGCCTAGCAACAAACTTTTACCAAAAAATAAAATATAATATTATAAAAAAAATGTAAAAACGCAAAACGCGGAAAGCACAGCAAAAAACAGTGAAAAACCGCTGAAAAGCAACATGCATTGATGTGAATCGAGCCTTATACCCCTTTATCTGTTGTAGGCTCCATTCCCACTAATGCGTTTTTTCATGCTTTTTGCATTTTGCAGGGATTTTTTTTAACATGGATTCCTATGGACACCAATGCATTTTTATGCCTCTGTGTTTTTGGAAAGGGTCGGGACTTTTTTTCCTGCAAAATGCAGCGTTTTGCATGTATTAGACTTCAATGGGCATGCAAGAAAAACGCAAGTGCTGCGTTTTTTATGCGATTTTACCACGATTTGCATTTTTAAATCAGTCTGGCAACAAAATCCACCCCCCCACCCCCCCAAATTTTTTTTTTGTAAAAACAGAAATTGCGGCAAAATCGCGGTAAAAAGCCCTGCAAAAACGCTGAAAAGCAAAAAATGCATAGATGTGCATGGAGCCTCACTTTTATGTTGGTGTTACGAGGTTGGGGCTGGCATCAGGCTGTCAGCTCCAGAATAGCCAACCATTGTCAGTAATTTAGGTCAGAGTCTCATAGGTTTTGCCCAGCACAGAAGTGGCAATTTGAGTGGAAAGCTGTCTATATAAATAGTATAATCATCGTCTAAACGCTATACTCCGCTGCACACTGCAGGCCGTATTTAGAGAGAACCATTACCATCCAAGGTTATAATTTTGCTCCCATAAATATCTCATTCTGGCAGAGAACCAATCAATGCAAATTATTTCATAAGGAAGAGCGACTTTTGAGACTGCATTAACTCACAGCAACAAATTGAAATTACAGATGGCAATTTTTTTTTTTTTTCTTTTTAAAGGGATGCAAGCAACCTGATGGGAGCGATCATAAGAAAGAGGCTGATGATCCCATCATGTTTAAATCCAAGAACGAAAATGCGATAGATTGCAGCTTACAAACCTTTGGATGTGGTGGGGGGGCAATTTTCTGAGCTACACTGTATTGTCAAAAGTATTGGGACACCTGCCTTTACACCAGTGGTTCTCAACTCCGGTCCTCGGGACCCCCCAACAGGCCAGGTTTGCAGGATAACTGAAATACGTCACAGGTGATATCATTTGCTGCTTAGTGATTGCAGTATTCTAGTCTGTATCTCCCCAAGGTAATACTTAAAATCTGGCCTGTTGGTGGGTCCCGAGGACCGGAGTTGAGAACCACTGCTTTACACGCACATGAACTTTTGCCAATCGGCAAATCGCTCAGTTTTTAGGTTGAAAAAATAGCAGAGGATTGAGTTTTTTAAAAAACCGCCTATTGACGCCGACGCTCACTAACGCCGATGCAAAACGCCAGTAAAAACACAGATTTTTTCCAAAACGTCGGAGCCAATGTTTTGCCTATTTTTTCACAGACGCCCGTGTGTATGAGGCCTAAGTGTTATATAAGTAAAAAACTCACCTGGCAAAAGTGTTTCTTCCTCCACAGCTTCCATCTTGTTCTCTTGCAAGAGTTCATCTGTTTCATTGTTTCCTTCATGTTCATTAAAGTCTATTTTCTTTTTTGCCTTCATGCTAGTTTTCAGTTTGTTGACCAGAGAAGCAGACCCTCCCGGGGACTCCTTCTTATCTGGTGAATTTGGTTCTTCTGCATGCTCGTGCTTCTTGTGATATATTTTACTTAACCTAACACCCAGTTGACCAAAGGGCTCCTTCTTGTCCGGAGAGTTCGACTCTTCCGCTTGGCTTTGGCGCTTTAACATTTTTTTACTGCCTTTAAAAATTTGACCAAATCCAACTGTTGACTCCTTCTCTGGAGAGTTCAGTTCTTCTGCTTGGTGTGCTTTCTTCGTATTTTTTTTACTGATCCTAAAGTTTCCAAAAGGGTTTGTTAGGCCTTGACTTTTCTCTCCTGTTTTGGATTCTGGATGTTCAAATGGATTTGCCCCTTCTCTTTCATCTTGGACTTTGGAATCTTTCCCAACTGACTTCTCCGAGGAGCTTTGCAGTTCCGTGTCATGTCCTTTCTTTGTGCTTTTTTTACTGATTCTAAAGTCTCCAAATGGGTTTAACAACCCAGGACTCTTCTCTCCTGCTTGAGGTTCCGGCTCTTCAACCAGGTTTGGCTCCTTTTCCAACGAATTTTGTCGTTCACCTTCACTTTTCTTCTTTGTACTTTTTTTGCTGATTCTAAAGCTTCCAAAAGGGTTTGGTAGACCTGGACTTTTCTCTCTCGATTTTGGTTCTGGATCTTCAAATGGGTTTGTTCCTTCTCTTTGATCCTTATCATCTTTTCCAACGATTGACTTCTCTGGTGTGCTTCGCAGTTCAATGTCCTTTGCTTTCTTTATGCTTTTTTTACTGATTCGGAAATCTCCAAAAGGATTTGGTAAACCTGAACTCTTCTGTCCTCCTACTTTAGCTTCTGAATCTTGAAATGGGCTTGCGCCATTTCTCTCGTCATCGGCTATCTTTTCTTTTGGTTTCTTGTTAGAGTTTGGAGGTGATGACTCCATGCCTTATCTAAACACCGTATGTCTCTGCCTGAAAAACAAAATATAAATGAATATGATGCTGTAGCTGTAATGGATTCACCTAGAGTTCCTGGGGATTTCCATAATTCTTGGCTCCTAAGACTAGCCCAGATCCCAAGCATTCTAATATAATGCTGTGCTAAGGTTGTTTGGTATTTCCCTGCTCTACCAGAAAACATTACAGCAAATACATTACTGGAAATACAAAGCTTTGGAGTAAAGCCTAAAGGAGCCTTCAGTTTTAGATCATTGCATCCCGGGTGCATCAAACCAAAAGGTGTGCAAAGTCTTAAGTTGGCTGCACACTAGTAGAAGTACATTAGATTCAATCATGTACACTGCAGCTGCTAAGCTCACATTTAGAAGCAGTTGGGCATTTTTTCCAGCAGATCCTGAACTCTCCTCAATGTTATATTATGTGTACATGTGCACTTAGTCTTTTATAGTAGTTTAGAGGCAGTTGCAGAGACAATTTTCACCACATGATGTTGCCTGCAAGCAAGGGGAGAGAGAGAAAGAGAGGAAGAGAAGATGAGAGAGAGGGGGAGAGTCGTCCCTTTATGG
>BLSH010199629.1:751056-764628 GCA_018402905.1 Glandirana rugosa | reverse complement strand
GAGAGGGGGAGAGAAGGAGAGGGAGGGGGGAGAGAGAGAGAGAGGATGAGACAGAATCCATAGTTAAAACACACTGCTCTCTCTTCTCCCTCAGAATGGCTGAAATAGTTAATAATACTTGTTTTCCATGCATTGTGGACATTTGGGAGGGTCTCCTGAGGTTATCTTTAAAAACGCTCATAAACATCAGTTACTAGCTGTCAGGTTTCCAGCATTCAGAAGAGGTTTTCAAAGTTCCTGTGTACACGAAGCCTTAAAGTGGTTGTCAACCTGTGACAACCACTTTAACCTACAGGTAATCCTAGAATAAGGCTTACCTGTAGGTGCCCTGCATATCTCCCAAACCTGCACGGTTCAGGAGATATGCAGTGTTCTGCATGTGCCAACGTCATGTCGGCACATGCGCAGTGAAGAAAGGGCCTCCATGCCGTTTCTCCACTGACACTGTGCCGTGACTGGCGGCTCCCACGTGCATGAGCGGGAGTGACGTCACGCGCCTCTGGCCATTCACAGAGCCGGAGATCGCGGCCCTGGAAGGAAGAGGGCTGAAGATGGATGCGGCCTGGAGTGGGCACATCCAGGTAAGTGGCACATAATGGGCTACTGTGCGATGCACAGTAGCCCATTATGCTTCTACTTTACAGGGTATATTGAGGAAGTAAACCCCATCTGGGTTCACTTCTTCTTTAATGGAGTTAAATTGCTGATCATTTTTGACTACAGTAATGATAAAATTGAAGGAGAAGGATGTTTTGTTTTTTTTCAAACAAATTTCTTTTCATTTAGAAAATTACATTCATTCCAGAAATGGAAAAATGTTAAAAGCAAGTGAAATTTTGGAGCACTTTCAAATGACATTCTTCCAGTCAGCGAATTTACAAAGAATTTTCATACGAATATTCGTACAATCATTTGTTCATAAATCTACTAATGTATGGCCAGCTTTACAGTTCATTTTCGTTATAAAACAGCAGCAGCTTGAAGACCAGGTTTGCTTTACTTGTCATCATTAACCTTTTCGCTTCCAGAGCCGTTTTTTGCGTTTTGTTTTGCACCGATGTTTAAAAAATCATTTTAGTTGAAAAGAGCACCAAATATACTAGAGACTCTACATAAATGTGTATATATATAAGGTAGATTCCTGTATAGATAGATAACTATTAATTTACTGCATTGATCTGTCTTAATTTAATTCTTAACTAAACAATAATATGATGTCATATGTGACTAGAGATATACTTTCCTGTAATAAGATTATCTTAAAGTTACGATGTAAAATTTTTCTCTTTACTCATTACATTCAATGTTTTCTAATAATCTTTAACCACTTCCACACGGCCTACCGTAAATTCACGGCGGCAGTGTGGACGTGTACCGCGAATTACCGTAAAAAAGTGGCGATCTGCGGGTGTCCACTAGAGGGCGCACTTGCGCACCTGCCGTACTCCTGAGGAGTGTGCCCGTGGCTCGGGCGGATGCGATGAGCGGCCACAGCCAAAGAACGGGGAACCGCCAATGTCAACACGGCGGTTCCCCGCTCTGTTAGTGGGGGCATAGGAGATCTACTGATCCCTGTCACTGGGATCAGTTAGATCTCTTATGCCCATGGTAGCCCAGTCCCCCCACAGTTAGAAAACGCCCAGGGAACACAGTTAACCCCTAGATCTCCCCCTGCAGGTTAACCCCTTCACTGCCAGTGACATTTATACAGTAATCAGTGGACATTTCAATTTCTGATCGCTGTATAAATGTCATTGGTCCCAAAAAAGTGTCAAAATGGTCCGACATGTCCGCTGCAATATCGCAGTACCGCTAAAAATCGCAGATCGCCGCCATTACTAGTAAAAAATAAAACCCCAGAAATGAATTCTCATCATCCGTAAACGCGGCCACTTTCGCGCAAACCAATCAATAAGCGCCGATTGCGATTTTTTTAACCAATAATATGAGGAAGAATATAAATCGGCCAAAACCGATGAAAAAAAATGTTTTTTTAGATTTTTTTTTTTGGATTTGTATTTTAGCAAAAAGTAAGAAATGTGGGTTTTTTTTGCAAAATTGTTGCTCTTCTTTTGTTTATAGCGGTGATCAGAAATGACGCAGAGGCGATCAAATACCACCAAAAGAAAGCTCTATTTGTGGGAAAAAAAAGACGCAAATTTTGTTTGTGTTCAATGTTGCACGACCGCGCAATTGTCAGTTAAAGTGATGCAGTGCCAAATCACAATAAAGTGCTCTGGTCCTAAACTGGGAAATCCTTCCGGGGCTGAAGTGGTTAATAAAATACTTGAACAATAAAAAAATAATTTTAGCCCTGAAGATTATGTAAAACCTCCAAACATTATATCTTTTCTGAAAACAGACACCCTAGACTCTAGAGAATAAAATATTGGTAGGTGCAATTTTTTATGTCACACGATATTACCGCAAAGGTATAGGAAACACAACATTTCAGTAAAAAACACACTAAATTGAATTTTATAGCAAACAAACGCAATAAACTACCCATTTTTTGTTATAATATAAAAAAGGAGGTTGCACCGAGTAAATAGACACCCAACATGTCAAACCTAAAATTTGTGCGCAAAGCTTTAAAAGCCTCCTATAGGTAATCAGTTTAGTGTTACAGAGGAGGTCAGCCCAGCGATATGTAACATGTGTATCGCAATCAACGTTTTCACGCATAGGCCCCTGATGCATGCATTTACATTTGTAGGTGTGCATATGTGGAGGTGGGGGGGCCTCAACATTTTTTTTGGGGGGGGGGGGGGATTTCTGTGCTTGGGTATAAAAAATTTTTTTACTAAACTTTTTTTTCATCACATCCCCTATGTGATGATTTTTTAGTGACAGGATCTCTGTGGCATATGTGGCAACTCTGCACATGCTCAGTTTTCAGTGAGTTCTATGCTGAGCATTTCCTCCCTATCACATCTGTGCAGCCCATGTGACTGCAGAGTCACACATGTGGGTGTATACACAGTGGTAAATGACAGTCCACTCCCTCCCTCCTTAATGTCCACTAACCAGCAAAACGCAATGGGGGCGGGATATTACAAGTAGATTAATGGAGGCTTCACCTCCCTCTTATTCTAAGATATAGGATGGAGGGGCGTGGCACAGCCTGTGACTGGCAGAAATTCACCCATAATATATTATTTCCACAAAATAATAACAATTTGATTTCAAATATATATTTGTGTGATGCGTATATATTTTGTAAAGCAGTTTATTGATATTATTTCTTTTTACTCTGTATTCCAAAGACTTTTTTTATTTTGAACATGTAACCAGCAGCAGAGGACTAGAAGCTCCTCCTGCTTATGTTTCCCTGTAGGCAGGCTGGGAGAGACCTGGGTCTGTATATTATATATATTAGGAAAAAGGTACTTATTACAGAGCCATCAACCATATAGAGAAATAGAAGGGACAATGTAAATTAAATGATGTGTGTTTAGTATCACTTTAAGTTTTGTATCTCTCCAATGGTTGTAATATCTGATTATCAAAGTATCTTTTGTTATTGTGTTCACTGCTAGGTGAAATATCAGTAAAAATGCTTGAACAAGAAAACAGCCACCTCTTGATTTAACCACTTCAATGCCAGGCACTTTTACCCTCTTCCTGCCCAGGCCGATTTTCAGCTTCCAGTGCTGTCGCACCTTGAGTGGTCATGAAACACTGCACCCAAACTACATTTTTATCATTTTGTTCACACAACTAGAGCTTTTTTTGATGGTATTTAGTCATCACAGGGTTTTTTTTTACTTTTTTGCTAAATATACAAATAAAGACTGAACATTTTGAAATAAAATGTGTTTTTCTTTGTTTCTGTTATAAAATTATGCAAATAAATAATCTTTCTTCATAAATTTAGGCCAAATTGTATTCTGTGGTGAAAATAACCCAAATCAGTGTATATTATTTAGTCTGTAGGAACTGATGGGGAAGGAAAATGGCTAATTGGGCCCAATTTGGACATTTTCACTTAGGGGTGTACTCACTTTTGTTGCCAGCAGTTTAGACATTAATGGCTGTGTGTTGAGTTATGTTGAGGGGACAGCACATTTACACTGTTATACAAGCTGTACACTTACTACTTTACATTGTAGTAAAGTGTCATTTCTTCAGTGTTGTCACATGAAAAGATAGAATAATATATTTACAAAAATGTGAGGGGTGTACTCACTTTTGTGACTTACTGTATATATATATTTTTTTAACCTCCCTGCGGAATGATTATGTCAGATTTTTGCATCTCAAAGCGGTGCATTGTTTTGCATAGAAATTTGGCGTTTTATATTGTAGGCCTGTAATTCTTAGCAATGACTCACTTAAATCTGTCCAAACAAGAGTCTAGTAGACATCCCGGGTATGATAAAGTTTGAAACAACGAAATCATAAATTATAATTAGAGTTGAGCAAACCCGAACTGTAAAGTTCGGGTCCGTACCGAACTTTGGGGTGTTCATGACCCGGACCCGAACCCGGACATTTGAAAAAAAGTTCGGGTTCTGGGTTTGGGTATTTGATCCCGCCTGTTGAATAGCTGCAGGGCAGCCAATCAACAAGCGTTTCACTGGTTTGCCCTTAGAAGCCATCACAGCCATGCCTACTAATGGCATGGCTGTGATTGGCCAGTGCATCATGTGACCCAGCCTCTTTATATGCTGGAGTCACGTAGTGCTGCATGTCACATGCTCTCTGGCTAGTGTAGGGAGAGGATGCTGTGAGGGACAGATTGCAGATATAAATAACATCTCATCCTGCATTACAGAACGATCTGATTGTGGACTAGGTCGAGTCTACTGCTTAGAGGGACAGATTTTTGTTCTAAAATCATCTCCTAGTTCTATAGGGTCAGGTTCCTGCTGTTGCTGTAAGGGACAGATTATTGTTCTAAAATCATTTTTGAATATGCCTCAATATTTTGGGGGGCTACCCTAATTAGAAAAATAAACAAACACACAACCAAAAAGTGTTGGATACCTCCTCTTCCTTCTCCTCCTCCACCACCGCCACTTCCACCTACACTGCCATGGTCACGGCCTAGTCAACCTCTAGGCTCCTACTCCACATCCACACCCCCTTCGCATTTTTATATTTGATTTTAAGTTATTTTCCCTATCCCATTTTTTTGTAAGGCACTTGTCCTACTCTTACCCGCATTTTACTTCCATTTGCAGCCCTCTAGCACTTGCCAGGACTTTTTTACAGCCATTTTTGTGCCGAAAAGTTCGGGTCCCCATTGACTCCAATGGGGTTCGGGGGCCGGGGTCAAGTTTGGTACTGAACCCGAACTTTTTCGCGATATTCAGCCGAACCCGCCGAACATCCAGGTGTCCGCTCAACTCTAATTATAATATAATATATAACTATCAAAATAATAATATAATAATACAATTTATTCAATGATGTAATCAAATCAAAAACACTGAAATTTGCTCAGTTGCAGAATTGTCGCTGTCGTCACTTTCAGTGTCTGATGATAAATTTCCCCAAAAATCAGTATTACTCAATTCTGCAAATGATTCTTATTTACTATCGCTGTTTTCTAGCTGATCAAAAAACGCTTTTGATGTAAAGGGACACTTTTTGGATGCCATGGACATTCTCAAGTTTTCAGGCGGAAAGAATGGCATTTATAATATAAAAGTGCATGCAGGGCACTGGACAAACCACTAGGGACAAATGGGATGTGAAATGATTTCATACAGTAATGTAATCTTACAGATCACAGTGTACTGTATGTGCTGTGTGTGTTTCACTTTTGGAATTTGTCGCAGGGCTCCTCCCCCATGCGACGCAACGCTGGCAGGGAACGGAGCCTGGCATACAGTACATCGGGCGGAGGACACAGCCCACAGACACAGCGGGGGACATCGCAGGATCCAGGGGACAAGGTAAAGTAACACTGTCTGGATCCAGCGATGCAATCCCGAGTGTGGCTTTTGTGCCGCTTTTGGTAGGGAAAAATGAACCAAGAGCCACACTCAGGAATACCGCCAGGGAGGTTAACATACTGTCACCAGTGCAGTACAGCCTTAGCATATAAAGTGTGCAGCGGTAATCAGGGACTCTGGTGACAGTACAAAAAAAAAAAGTTTCGTAATTTTTTTTCTATTTGTATTTTATTTTTTATTACATTTTTTTTCTTTCTTTTACGATTTTTTTTTTTTTAACACACAGTGACCAGAGCAATATCATGTTATCATAGTAACATTGTACTACTCGGGGGAAGTAATCAGGATTTTTTTTTTTACCCATTATGTTTGCATATACTCAACAATGCATTACATTGTATAAACACACATTTTACTGAATGTATTGATTAATTCCGTCTGTTTTGTTTTGATTAGCTGTGATTGGCCCTATCTGTACATATGATCACACTGACCAATCACAGCTAGCAGCACAGCTGTATTCAATGGATGGCATGAAAGGAAGCCATCCATTGTTTACAACTGTCATGTGACCTGCTGCGATTGGTCATGGCGGTCACATGGTACCAGCAGCGAGCCCGTACTCGGTTCGGTCATCGGCCATGTCGTCCTTGACAGGACGTAGGGTTGCCACCTTTTTTTCAAGCCAAACCCGAACACTTTAGCGGTGCATGCCAATTTATTTTATGGGGGACCACTGCGGACTCTGGGGGGTGTAAGGGGGTTTCTTCTCACCAAAGCCCCCCTTACATCAGAGTCCACAGGGCAGTCCTTATATCTAAGTCCCCCTTATCTTAATGTGCTCGCATGCTCAGTGGCAGGAGAGGAGGGAGGAAGGGGTAGACTTCAGTCATTGGATGGTGAGCTCACTCACCCGAGGATGAAGACTGAAGCACTGACACCTTTCATCCACAATGTATCTACCGGCTGCTGAGCTTCAAATTTCCAGCCCACGCATCCCTTTCCTGAGCACAGAATACCAGGGACTGAAGTGTGGGTGGGCAGACAGAGGGGTAAGGGCAGGAGGAGATCAAACCCTCTCTCCTCTCCTATCCATGTATGGGGGTAGGACCTGTGCACACACCTATGTACTTGTCAGTTGTGGTTACTTGGGGGAACTGCATTATATTCTGTCCGGGTTTCAGGAGGTCTGAAACCCGGACAAACAATTCCAAACCCGAACTGTCCGGGTGAATCCTGGACAGGTGGCAACCCTAACAGGACGTCATATGATGCCCAGTCAGGATAAATGAACCAGCCATTAATTTGCTATTAGCCTAGGGTGACCAGACATTCCCGGTTTTCGGGGAATGAGGACTCTGTCCACCGGACCAAGTCTGTCCCCGGTTTTGTCCCCCAATTGGGGATATAAACAAGGCAGATTGCCATTCTGTCAGTATGGAAGACATTGATCCTGTGTTCCTGCAAAGCAGGGGCAGGGATCTATGCCTTCCCGTAGAAAAAGCACCTCCCCCACAGTGAGAAAACACTGGCTAGGCACACATTTAACCCTTTGATTGCCCTAGATGTTAACCCCAGCCAGTGCCATTAGGACAGTGACAGTGCATATTTTTAGCACTGATAACGGTATTAGTGTCACTGGTTTCCACAAAGTATCACTTAGTGTCCGAATTGTCCGCCGCAATATTGCAGTCCCACTATAAGTCGCTGATTGCCACCATTACTAGTGAAAAAAATATGTCATTTGAAAAATCTGGTCACCTTATATTGGCCGGAAGGAAAGGTGTTAAAAAAGGTTGTGTCCTGCCAGCAAGCTGCACAGAAGGATCCTTACCGGCCTCTCTGCAGAGGTCCAACATGCCCCCCTGCTGAGTCAGGGGTAAAGCTCTCCAACCAGTGGGGAGCATGAACTTTGCTGATTGCAGAGCAATACGTCTAACTCAACAGGAGGCGTATTGGACCTCAGCAGAGAGACCACCGCTTGCACACATACAACAAGGGTCCCACTCTGCAACATGCTGTAAGGGGACAGGCTTTTCTGCTCAGGCTGTGGCTGCTGTCCAAAGAAAATAAACTATAGGACTTTGTACACCTTTTATTTTGATGCATCTGAAATGTATTTAGCCAATTTAAAGGGGTTGTAAACCCTCGCTGTTTTTTACCTTTTCTACTACAGGAGCCCCCCCAGAGGCCCCCTTTTACTTACCTGACCCCAATCGTTCCCATGCCGGGGACGAGCCTAGCAGCTCCAGCCGCTGGCTCAAGTCCTCATTGGCTAGATTGATAGTAGCAGTAGCATTGGCTACCGCTGTTGTCAATCAAGTCCAGTGATGCGGGAGCCGGGGGGGGGGGGCGAGTCCTGCTGTCTGTGTCAATGGACGCAACAGCAGGACTCGGGAGTGCCCCCGCACAGCTGCCCCAGGGAAAGCGCTGACCTGAGGGGAGAAGAGGAGGAGCCAGGAGCGCCGTTGAGGGACCCCAGAAGAGGAGGATCGGGGCTGCTCTGTGCAAAACCGCTGCACAGAGGAGGTAAGTATGACATGTTAGTAATTTAAAAAAAAAAAATCGAACCTTTACTATCACTTTAAACTAAAAATGTAATTAGGCTTTAAATTAGATGATGGGTTGCTTTGGACTGACTCACTGAAGTGCATTTGGATTGGCATTCCTCCATTGATCTCTTCCCTCCAGATGGGACTGCATGTACATTCTGTTGCTTAGATACATGTGTAGGACAAGGTGACCTTTAAACCTGGAGCAGCTGAACGATATGTAGTTCCTAATGTGTTCAATCCAACTTAGCATTGTAGTAATTTACAGGTTCAAAGTCTGCAAACTGTTACCTACAGCTACAGGATATCTCTTTTTACTCCGCAATAAAAATTGTTGGCAAAGCAAGGGAGGTAGCAACCATTATCAGACCCATTAGGACCCGTCCTTAAAGAGGAACTGCAGTCTGCTCACATAATTTGTAATAAAAATTTGCCATTCTGAAGCTTCCCTCCAACCACTTTGCATATTACTTTATAAACACTGTGATTCTGTACTTGCCAAATATGCTGCAGAAATCTCCCTCCACTGAGTCTGGCTGAAGCCATTTTTACTGTGGGCAGCTGAAGCTGCTGCCTGTTTACTTCCTGAATCTACACAGAGGCACACCTCCAGCTCTACAGCTCTTGTTGGCCCTCTGATGACTCCCCCCCCTTCCCCCTTCCAGGCAAACTCTGAGAGAGAGAGCTGTGCATGATGTCATAAGCCCAGGCTAATGACCAGACAAGAAAGAGGA
Organism: Glandirana rugosa; assembly: GCA_018402905.1. NCBI lineage: Eukaryota > Metazoa > Chordata > Amphibia > Anura > Ranidae > Glandirana > Glandirana rugosa. The sequence goes on along the minus strand of BLSH010199629.1, from coordinate 755,439 downwards.
AGTGGGCTGTATAAGGTATTTACTGGCAGAAAAAAAAAATGTTTTACTATCCAAACTTAAAACAACAAGGGCAGAAGCGTTAATAGATGGAAAGGTGAAAAAAATGACTGAAGGTCCGCTTTAACCAGACTCTGAGAATGCTTATCAAATCCCCTATTACAGCAGTCATTGAACTTAATGCTCACATTGGTAATGGTTACATTAGATAAAACATTATTTTTTTTAGTTTAAACATTTGTTACACCATGGTATCCACCTGAATGGTAAGTGTTATTAGGAGCTCCGAACCAGGAGGTAACCATACTCCATGAGGAGTATAAGAATGATATTATGGGGGTACAGAACCAGATCTTTTCCAAATAATATAGGAATGGAAACAGTATTCTTTGCATTATTAAACCTGAAAAAGGGGATAAAATGACTTGCTGTGTCTGATCCTACCCTCGGCAATGTGTATGGACATCACATCCCCATAATAATACACACTACATTGTCAAAAGTATTGGGACACCTGCCTTTACACGCACATGAACTTTAATGGCCTCCCAGTCTTAAGATGGCCATACATTATTGAATTTTCTCATTCAACAAATGTCTCATTTACACATAGTTAGATAGTTGTATACTGTATAGCCTTAGTCCGTAGGGTTCAATATTGAGTTGGCCCACCCTTTGCAGCTATAACAGCTTCAACTCTTCTGGGAAGGCTGTCCACAAGGTTTAGGAGTGACTATGGGAATGTTTGACCATTCTTCCAGAAGCGCATTTGTGAGGTCAGGCATTGATGTTGGACGAGAAGGCCTGGCTCGCAGTCTCAGCTCTAATTCATCCCAAAGGTGTTCTATTGGGTTGAGGTCAGGACTCTGTGCAGGCCCGTCAAGTTCCTCCACCCCACACTCACTCATCCATGTCTTTATGGACCTTGCTTAGGTGCGCAGTCATGTTAAAACAGGAAGGGGCCATCCCCAAACTCTTCCCACAAAGCTGGGAGAATGAAATTGTCCAAAATGTCTTGGTATGCTGACACCTTAAGAGTTCCTTTCCCTGGAAAAACAACCCCACACCATAATCCCCCCTCCACCAAATGACACAGACATGGCCCGCTCTCCTTTATGGGTGGTCGGATGTAAACGCACCGCCTGTCCGTTTACATCCAACATCCATCCAATCCACCAGACGGATGGGGAATGGATCTCCAGCTGTCTGTTTTTAGAGCAGATAGGATCAGATTGGATGTCGGTGGGTGTCAATGGACATGTGTCTGTTGACACCCGCCACTCCATAGAGGAGACTGTAAAGTCTGATCGGGTACAACTGAAAAACTGAAAGGCGGACTCTATTGGTCCACCAGTGTGAAAAGGGCCCTTAGGCAAGAGGGCCCCACACAGAGACTTGTCTACAGTATATACTAGATAGCTATAGTAATAATGTTACATTCTATCTGTCTATTATAGCTCCCAATTGTCCCTGATTTGGAACAAAATCCCTCTGTCCCTCTTTCCTCCTCATGTGTCCCTCATTTTGGTCTGATCTATAAAGTTGTATATAGAATGCATTTTTTATCTTTCAAATAGTGTTTCCCAGTGCTAAACCTTTCATCCCATTTCTAAATTGCTACATTTGTAAATTTCAAAAGCCAGTATAAGCCCACGTTCACATCCGTGGCTATTGCCGGCTATGGCACCCTCCAAATCGGTGCAATGCCGACTGTGCGGCGCAGCACCTATTCCCAAAAGTAGTTACTGCACTACTTTTGGCGACTTAGGGGGCGATATCAATAGGCATCTGTGCAGGAACCCAAACAGTTGCTGACGGCTTCTCCTCCCAGGCCAATCCGGTTGCTTCTCCTTCCGGTCAATCCGGTCTTAGGACCTGCTTCCTGTCCTGACTGGCCGGGAGGACCAATAGGAAATGTCGATTCACTAGTGTCCACAAGTGGGTGGGCGCAGTGATCTTCTCTCGGAGTCCAACCTTTTTGAAGCCAATTAGAGCCAATTAAAACCAAAAACCTCATAGAACTCTATGCTCCTATTGACATTGTGGGCCAGCACATAGAGATTAGGGGGGCGGCGCCACTGCGCCCCTTATGGACCAGCCGCCGCTATTGAATACGTATCTGTTCTCTTGGGGTTCCTAATTCTAATAACCTGTATGACCCTGCTAGGTCAAAAGCACACTAGAATTATTTTTTAGTACCCAAAATTACAACATAATCCCTTTAATATCCATTAAGCATAAAAGAGAAAAAAGTTAATACAGAACAAATACCTCTAGACCTAAAATTATGAGTCACGAAATGGAAAAATATACACAAAGCTGTAAAAATTAAATGCTTTTAAAAGCTTTACTACATTGTATTTCATCATTTTAATAATGCCTCTATAATGATTCTTGTAGCTCTCAGATCTGTGCGGTGGTGCCTAAGACAAGTAGGCGTATGAGGCATTGATGTGTGTATGTATGTGTGTGTAATAAATGTGTATGCTGTGTTTGTTACATACATACTGTATATATATTGTCATTTTTTTTTATTTTATTTGTGGTAGATGCTGGAGTGCTAACTATACTTTTGTGGAAAAAAATATAGCAAGTAAAAAAAAAAATTAGCATAGAATGTACTATTGCTACACAAGCTAAATTGTAACTTAATGCAGAACTTTACCCATAACAGCTTGATAAAAAATAATGTTCTTTTAGCAAGGAACACGCCATTCCACATTAATAATTATGCCACCAAAATTAGTGGGTGCTGTAAATTGCCTCCAGCATTGTTCCTGGTTCTTCTTGCTGGAGGCTGCCGTTTTGCTGAAGCCCAGATCCCCTGAACAGCAGTAAATCATAAAGCGGAACTAAACCCATCGATTTAACAGTTTAAAAAAACAGTTACATTCCTGGGATGCTGACATTTGCTTGTGTCCTCAACCAAACTGTCAAACCATCAAATGGCTGGCGTCATCGCTGATCACATGTGCAGCATCTTGGCAGTTGCTGATCAAACAGAAACAGCTTCCTTGGCTTGATTAACTCCCCATTTAAGGCTGTCAGCAGGCTGGCCTTTACAAACTCAGTAGTGCCTAAAAATAGAGAGCAACTGAGAATGTGAGGAGCAGGATGAGATAGTGTATTACTGGATTTTTAACAGTATATACACTTATATTTAATGTTTTACATAGCTATACCTGCAAAAGGGGCCAGCCTGAAGTAATTTAGCAGGACTTAAAGCGGTAGTAAACCCGTCTGCTAAAAAAAAAAAAAAAAAAAAATTCTGCAAAACAATAGCATAATATGTTAGTATGCATCGCATACTAACATATTATGAAATACTTACCTTAGAACGAGGCCCCCGATGCCCGAGTCGGTCAGCCGACCATGTAAGGACGCTGACATGTTGGTCCTCTTCTTTCTTCCGGGTATGCGGCTCCGGCGCTGTGAGTGGCCGGAGCCGCGTGATGTCACTCCCGCGCATGCGCATGGGAGCTCTTCGTTCCGGCAGCCAGCTCTGATTTGCCGGCCGCCTTGGCCGGATCATCAGAGCGCATGCGCCACTAATGTCAGCGGCTGCATGCAGGGCGAATATCTCCTAAACCTACATGGCCTTATTATAGGCTTACCTGTAGGTAAAAACAGTAGTGGGGGGTTTACTACCGCTTTAATTTTCATGACTAAAGTTTATATTAAAAATTACCTTTCCTTTTTAAACTCTCCAAACTGATGTAGCACCCTCCTAGATAGGTGGTAGGTTAGGTAAATTTTGTTCTTGGCTCACTGTGATAAGCTGAGCTGCATGTAATTATTTTGGTCTGTTCTGTGTTTCATTGGCTGCAGGGTTGACTCCTTCCCCCAGTCTATCTGGATGGTTCTGGAAGACAGTGGGCTACAGGAGTCAAATCAGCAGCTGAATATTTATGCAGTCCTAGCCAATCCCTGGGGGATGATGCCCAGATAGTGGTTAGGAGTAGAGTTGAGCGAACACCTGGAAGTTCGGGTTCTGCTGGTCCGTCCGAACTTCGTGACAAAGTCCGGGTCCGGGTCCGGACGGAACCCGAACGATCGCACGTTGAAGGTCCACAAGCGAGTTGAGATGAGGATTGGTGATAGACCCGTAGTAGGGGGTCCCTAACCGATCCTGACGTATTTATAAGTCGACGACTAAACTGAGGACATCGGGTGACAGAAGGTCTTGGTAGGTCTATCTGACCCCCTTCCTCAGTTGGGACGTCGGTTACTTTGTGTCTTGTCTGGTTTTATTAATGTACGTCGAGTCGAATAGTGTCACTCGGTTCTTGTTTTAAATGGATTGGATGGTGGATAGATCCTCCCACGATGTAGTCAAACCTCTCAAATTTTTCCTTTCCATTAAAAATTATATTTGAAATCAGTACT
>BLSH010199629.1:725552-737250 GCA_018402905.1 Glandirana rugosa | reverse complement strand
CTCTGATGTGATGCAGGGGGCTCTGATGTGATGCAGGGGGTTCTGATGTGATGGAAGGAGCTCTGATGTGATGGGGGGGGGGCTCTGATGTGATGGGGAGGGCTCTAATGTGATGGAGGGGGTTCTGATATAATACAGGGGACTCTGATGTGATGCAGGGGGCTCTGATGTGATGGAAGGAGCTCTGATGTGATGGGGGGGGGCTCTGATGTGATGGGGAGGGCTCTGGTGTGACGGGGCAGCTCTGATGTGAAATGAGGGGGGGGGGCTCTGATGTGAAATGGGGGGGCTCTGATTTGAAATGGGGACTCTGTCCATTGCTCTATTGACTGACAATATTCACTAAGGTGGGCTAAGTTTAGATTTTTAAAGTGTCATTTGTTTTATTCTTTCTCTAAGTTTTCCCCAATGTTAAGTTTGGCCTTGCTGGTTAATTTCTTTACCACTTCAGGCCCGGAAGGATTTCACACTTTAGGGTCAGAGCACTTTTTGCGATTCGGCACTGCGTCGCTTTAACTGACAATTGCGCGGTCGTGCGACGTTGTACCCAAACAAAATTTGCATCCTTTTTCCCCATAAATAGAGCTTTCTTTTGGTGGTATTTGATCCCCTCTGCGTCATTTCTGATCGCCGCTATAAACAAAAAAAGAGCGACAATTTTGCAAAAAAACACAAATTTCTTACCTTTTGCTAAAATACAAATCCAAAAAAAATATAAAAAAACATTTTTTTCCATCGGTTTTGCCCGATTTATATTCTTCCTCATATTTTTGGTAAAAAAAATCACATTCGGCGTTTATTGATTGGTTTGTGCAAAAGTTGGGGTTTTTATTTATTTATTTTTTTTACTAGTAATGGCGGCGATCTGCGATTTTTAGCGGTACTGCGATATTGCAGCGGACATGTCGGACATTTTTGACACTTTTTTGGGACCATTGGCGTTTATACAGCGATAAGTGCTATAAAAATGCACTGATTACTGTGTAAATGCCATTGGCAGTGAAGGGGTTAACCTGCAGGGGGCGCTCGAAGGGTTAACTGTGTTCCCTGGGCGTGTTCTAACTGTGTGTGGGCTGCCCTGGCTGGGGAAAGGGGATGATCACGGCTTCCATATAGAGGAAGCCTGTGATCATCGCCCTTCCCCCTTCAACAGAATGGAGATCCATGTTTACTTACACGGACCTCCGTTCTCTCTCTGCGGGGGGGGCCATCGCGGGTAGCCGGCGGCGATCGAGTCCGCCGCACCCGCTCCCTGGACCCCCCCCCCGGACACAGTGAGTGCGCAAGCGCGCCTCTGGCGGCGCGCGCTCACAGCACTAGTTATCGCAGCCGCCGTCGTATGATGGCTGTTTGCGATAAAGAGCCACTCTGTCGCCGTCAGACTGCGGTCGGCAAGTGGTTAAATAATGACGCTGAACCCCCAGAGATCTTTGATCTCTCTCATATTATTCAGGTAGGTCTCCACTGCTCAGAGGTTGTCTGCTCTGGGTACCGGAAGTCTAAGCACGCCATTTCCGCCCATTTGGAAAGCAGGTGGAGTGCTTTTCGGCGTCCCCTGCTGCCCCATTGCTTTTACCTTGTTTTTTATTTTGTATAACCTTGGTATTTTAATCAATCTAGCTACACACGTCACCATACTAGTCCCCCCTCTTATTTTCCATCCTCCACTTCCCTGAGGACCGTTGGTCGGCTCACTTCCATCCAAAAGAGACGCAAGCCATTTGGAGGACACTGGTTTTGACAAGCGCTCTTGATCCTTGTAATGGGAATCAATTATTTTTGGTGAGTAGGGAGTGACACCGGGTGCTTGGTGAAGGACAGTAGGCATTCAAGTACCATCACTGATCGCTCCGAGAAATCGGAAGATCTAGTCCTTAGTTATATTGGGACAAAGTTTACTTTATGACTACTTTATGAACACTCTACATTGGACCTTTCTGTTTATGAATAATAATATTTTTTGGATACAGTTTAAAGAGGAAGTAAACCTGATGGGCGTTTACTTCCTCTATATTCCCCTGCAAAGTAAAAGCATAATGGGCTACTAATGCATCGCATAGTAGCCCATTATGTGTCACTTACCTGCAAACAAAGTCTGCGATGTCCCCTGTGCTGGCAGCGTCCATCTTCAGCCCCTCTTCCTTCCAGGGCTGCGACTCCGGCTCTGTGACTGGCCGGGGTCACGGCACAAACTAAGTGAAGAAACGGCACAGCAGGCCATTTCTTCACTGCACAAGTGCCGAATGACATCGGCAATGGCAGTACACTGTATATCTCCTAAACCGTGCAGGTTTAGGAGATATACAGGGAACCTACAGGTACGCCTTATTATAGGCTTACCTGTAGGTTAAAGTGGTTGTAAAGGGTTGTGTCGTCAAATGCACATGGACTTATATAAAGACTGTTTGCACTATTGTTTTTTTTTTCAATCTTGCACTGAATTTTTTGGGTATTTTTTGCTATTTGCACTATTTTGTATTTTTTGCACATAATAGTCATGCACTTTATGTGGTAGCGCAGTATTAGTTTACTTTGGTTTATTGGAGGACATTGTTTTTTTTATTAATTTTAAGGAATTGTCTACTGTTTTTATTTATTTTTGACACTTTTTTTGGTGAATGGGTAAAATGTACCCCATTCACACGGAAGGGGGCTGGGATCTGGGGGCCCCTTGTTAAAGGGGCTTCCAGATTCCGATAAGCCCCCACCCGCAGTCTCCCACAACCACAGCCCAGGGTTGTCAGGAAGAGGCCCTTGTCCTCATCAACATGGGGACAAGGTGCTTTGGGGTGGGGGAGCAGAGCCGCCTCCCACCCCAAAGCACCCCCCCATGTTGAGGGCATGTGGCCTGGTATGGTTCAGGAGGGGGGCGCTCGCTTGTTCCCCCTTTCCTGTCCTGTCAGGCTGCATACTCGGATAAGGGTCTGGTATGGATCTTGGCGGGGACCCCGCGCATTTTTTTTTTAAATGTTGGCGTGGGGTTCCCCTTAAAATTCATGCCTGGTATGTACTGGGTGGAACCCCACGCCATTTTTTCTTTTTCAATTTTGATTTTGTATTGCTGGGTGCCAGCAATAGCTTGCAGCCACAAAGTACATTTAAATGTAATTTTTGCTGCAGCATTTTCTATACATGGTACAGATGCGCCACTTTACAAGCAGACTAAGGAGACTCCCCAGTCACTATATTTAAAGGAACTTTTAATTTTTATTGTTTCAATTTAAGCATCATTACAATCACTGCTCCTTTGTACCCAGACCACCATACCCTTTTTTATGGCCAATAACTTGCATATGAGCCTTCAAAATGGGGACTTTTGATTTTTCAAGTTCGGGTCCCATACACTCCAATGGGGCTCGGTGTTTGGGTCCGAACTTTTTGCGACACTCGGCTGTTCTGGTGTGAACCGAAATGGGGGGGTGGGGGGGTGTTTGGCCCATCTTTATTGTTGACCCCTCCTTTTGCTATCATATACTAGTTTTCCTGGCTGTCATACTAGTAATTGGACCCAGATCAAATGCCCTGGCGGCCCCTTGACTTTCCTGATCTGCATGATTGTTCCTGGTCAGTGGCTCGGAAGTTATTGATGCCGGGGACAGCCAACTAGCTTGGAAGAAAGTCAGCAATGGCAGGCGATGAATTGCTCTCAGTAAAATGTTCCATGACATGAGTAGATGGGTTATAACTAAAAGAATTTTAGGGAAATCAGATTAAATACAATGGATTTCTTTTGACAGCTTCAGACATGCCTGGGGCACTACGGTATGTGATAAAGAGGAATCTTCATGTCTGTCTTTCATGTTTTCCATCTACAGATAACATTCCATTAAACACAAACTTATTTTTTATCTCTGCTTTGTTCCTGATCGTGGAATTTTTCTTGTAAGGGCCGGTTCACACTTGAGCGGCATGACTTTGCGGCCCGCTCACATCTAGGCGACTTGTCAGGCGACTTGAGTCGCCTGACAAGTCGTCTCAATGCTGTGCAATGGAACCATTCTAATAGGAGCGAATCGATTCGCTCCGACATAGAAAAATAGTTCCTGCACTATTTTCAGGGCGATCTCAGCGCGGCTTGCATTGACTTCTATGATAGAAGTCTCCTGACAAGCTGCGTTGAGATCGCCTCCTAGCGGGGCGACTTGCTTCGCCCTGGCAATTCGCGCTGCTCAAGTGTGAACCGGCTCTTAGAAGGAGTCCAAGAACTATTTTTTCAGTAAAGGTTAAAGCAGAGTTCCACTCAAAAGTGGAACTTGCGCTTATCTGTCTCCCCCCCCCCTCCGGTGCCACATTTCGCACCTTTCAGGGGGGAGGGGGGAACGGGTACCTGTTTTTGCCGCAGCACTGTCCCTCAGAAGTTCGGCCCACCTCCTCTTTCCACTGCCACCGGGCCAATTAGGAAGCACAGCGTGCTTCACATATGCGTATTAGGGAACTGGCTGTGAAGTTTAAAGTATTTGGAGCTGCTGACTTTTAATTTTTCATGGGGGCGGGCAGAACACCTCTTTACAGTGTTACTAAACATAGGACCCTGCATTCACCATATCTGGTCTCCCACAGTACACAGAACATGGAAATGTAATTATTTTAGTAAATATAAACTGCTAAATACCTTTTCTCATCAGCAGTATATAGCAGTCTTGTGACTTTGTGACTTCTATCAGTGTCTCTGTTTAAAGCTTGTAGGAGGAGTTTTCATTCTCCCCTGATTGTCCTATGAGGCTGCAGGGCCACTGACCCTCTGTCTGGACAGTGCTGATTGGCCCTGTGCTGATCACATGCACCCTCCCAAGAGAAAAAAACTTCTCTAGCAATACACACCAAACTGAGCATGTGCAGAGTGACTCCAAAGGCTCCGTACTATCAAGAGATGGATTGGGGACTGTGGAAGAAGGGAAGGATCAGAGAAGACCTTCTACTCTGACTACTCTACTCTTCCATCACATCAGAGCCCCCCCCCCCCCCCATCACATCAGAGCTCCTTCCATCGCATCAGAGACCCCTGCATCACATCAGGCACAATGTCCTCGCAGAGCCACTGGAGATGGTGTAGGCTGTGCAGTCACGCTGACGGGACCACTATCCAGTCAGGGCCGGATTAACATAGGGGCTATTGGAGCTGTAGCTCCAGGCCCCTACCTCAAAATAGGCCCATGCCAGTGAGTCATTAATGCTGTTTAGCTCTGTGTGTGTATAACATTGTTATGTAAATTGCGGGCGGCAGTCGCTATTGTTATGTAAATTAAGGGTGACCAGCAGGCGCTATTGTTATGTAAATCACGCGCAGCAGGCGCTATTGTTATGTAAAACACGGGTGGCTGGCAGGCGCTATTGTTATGTAAATCACAGGCGGCAGCTGAGTTCCACAGAGTGTAGTGTAGCACAGCATAGAGGCTGAGTCTTGTGCAAATGGCACTAAATAGCGCCCAGGCAACAGATAGCACCCAAATCCTTACTCCAGTTAAGACCTGGAGAAGTGCACATGGAAATAATGTTTAGCGCAAGATATAATCACCTAAATTGTACTAAAATTTGTGGGATATTGTTTAAAGATAATCTGCTTTTAAACTGTGTGAAAAAGTGATTTCTACACTGAAATATCTTAAAAAGTCTGAGAAGAGATAAATTCCCCATCTATTTACTCCTAGGTGCAGAGCACAGCTGAGCACAACTGAGCACATCCATCCATGGAGTAATTACAGGGCGCTATAGTAAATACCAAAATGAGAGCTGTGAGAGTTTTTTGGGAGTAAAAGTTGGAGTAATGCAGCCCAATGCAGTCTTCAGCCATTCATTCCAATACAATTGTAGCTTCCCCAAAGAAATCCTTTTCATGTTCAGATGAAATGTATCTTTCTCTTAAAGAATTTGTCCTTGCAACAATGTTGCAATTTTGATCATCTATTTTGTTTTTAAGATTGGTAGAATGTTCAATCTTTTCATGTTTTGTTAAAATATTTTGTTTTCTCTGTCACTTTCACTTGTTGATATCTATCTCACAAAAATATTTCCCCAAACTCACACAGGTGTCTTTACAAACCAAAAACAATACCATTGCTTATGGAAATTTAAAATAAATCCCATTTGTTTTATTTTTTATTCTTTACAAATGATTTTAAAGAGGAAGTAAACCCTGATGGGTTTTACTTCCTCTTTGTTACTCTTTGTTACCCTGCAATTTAAAAGCATAATAGGCCAGTATGCATTGCAAACTAGTCTATTATGTGTCACTTGCCTGCATTGGAAGCCTGCGATGTCCCCGCTTCAGGCCGTATTCATCTTCGCCCCTCTTCCTTTCCGGGGCCGCGATCTCCGGCTCTGTGACAGGCCGGAGCTGCGTGACGTCATTCCTGCGCATGCGCACAGGAGCTGCCAATCACGGCACGATCTCAGTCAAGAAACGGCACATCGGCACATGCAAGTACAGTGAGGTCAGGCACTGATGTTGGATGAGAAGGCCTGGCTCGCAGTCTCCGCTCTAATTCAGCCAAAAGGTGTTCTACTGGGTTGATGTCAGGACTCTGTGCAGGCCAGTTAAGTTCCTCCACCCCAAGCTCGCTCATCCATGTCTTTATGGACCTTGCTTTGTGCAGTGGTGCGCAGTCATGTTGGGACAGGAAGGGGCTATCCCCAATCTGTTCCCACAATGTTGGGAGCATGAAAGGCCCACCAAAATCCTCAGCACCAGGCCCATGATGCTCTTAATCTGGCCCTGTATCCAGTACCTGCATTGCAGACACCAGGAGCCATGGTACCGGTGAGAGCTCTTGCTACGGCCCCTCCCTGCCTTGGTCTCTGTGTATTATTGAGGCAGACATCACCTGCACTGCACAGTCTCCAGTGGCTCTGCGAGGACACTGTGGCTCGATCCATAGCCGGATCACACATCACCATAGCCCCGGGAGAGCTCTGGTTGCACCAGGGAGTACTGTTAACCAGCCTGTATAGCAACAAGCATCCCGGCTCCTCCCCAAGCCTGCCATGGTTTTATATGTAAGTCTTCAATAAACTTTCTATTTTTAATAGTAACCCAGGCTGTTCCTGTTTGTTACCAATTTCAACAAAGACAATATTGCTGTTTTTTACTTTAGTGTTACAAACTGACAGTGGGTAACACCGCACACAAGCGCCCTTGGGTTCGCATTTTCTTTCTTCATAAAATTACTTATTTACAAAGTTTTGTGACGAAAAAAACAAAAAAAATGTTTTTTTCAAGATTTTCGTTCTTTTTTTATTTGTAGCGCAAAAAATAAAAACCCCAGAGGTGATTAAATACCACCAAAAAAGCTCTATTTGTGGGGAAAAAATGATAAAAATGTAGTTTTGGTACAGCGTCTCACGACCGCGCAATTGTCATTCAAAATGCAACATCGCTGAAAGCTGAAAATTAGTCTGGTAGGGAAGTGCATGGTATTGAAGTGGTTAAGCACCCATTGCAAAGATGCAATTTGCTGATTTAACCACCTAAGGATTCCCCAAATTAGGACCAAAGCACCTTTTGTGATTCGGCACTGCATCACTTTAACTGACAATTGCACGGCCGTTTTTTCCCACAAATAGAGCTTTCTTTTGGTGGTATTTCATCACCTCTGCGTCATTTCTGATCACCGCTATTAACGAAAAAAAAACTAAAATTTTACCAAAAAAAACAATATTTTTTACTTTTTGTTATAATACATATAAAAAAAAAAACAAATGTATTCATCAGTTTTGGCCGATTTATATTTTTCTTCATAGCTGTGGTAAAAAAAAAATCACCATCAGCATTTATTGATTGGTTTGTGCAAAAGTTGCCGCGTTTACAAACCCTAAGAATTAATTTCTGGCGTTTTTACAATTTTTTTTTTTTTTACTTTTTTTTTTTTTTTACTATTTTTTACTATCGCGGTGATCTGCGATTTTTATCAGGACTGCAATATTTGGGCGGACATGTCGGACATTTTTGACACTTTTTTGGGACCAATGACATTTATTCAGCGATCAGAAATGTAAATATCCACTGATTACTGTATAAATGTCATTGGCAGTGAAGGGGTTAACCTGCAGGGGGAAATCTAGGGGTTAACTGTGTTCCCTAGGTGTGTTCTAACTGTGAGGGGGCTGGACTGCCAGGGGCACCAGAGATCTAACTGATCCCAGTGACAGGGATCAGTAGATCTCTTACATGCCAACTGAGAGAGCGGGGAACTGCTGTGATTACATTGGCGGTTCCCCGTTTTTCTTCTCTGCCAGGCAATCGCGAGTAGCCGGCGGACATCAAGTCTGCCGGACCTGTGGGCACACTGCTGCAAAGTGTGGCGGGCATGAGAGCGCGCCGGCGGCAGCACGTTCCCACCCGCTAGCTGCGCACGAGCGAGCTGCTATTTGTAAACGGCAATTCACGCTACAGCGCCACTCTGCAGCAGTAAATGTACGCGAGCCGGTCGGTAACCGGTTAAACTGAAAGTTTTGAGTGGATTTTAAAGAATAGTGTTAATAAATATCTAATGTAAATCCAAAAACAAAATGTAATATATGTCAGCTTACCATTGTTAGATGTGATAGCTGCAGTAGTTTTATTTTTTCAGGAATTGTTTTCACCTGGTGATCCTGCCAGTAACTCACTTCCTGTCCCCACTGTATTGTGTCTGTGGAGGAGCGGTATTTGCAACCTAGGGCAGGACATGTTAGGACTAGAGGGCTTGTCCCTCTCTCCTTAGCATTTCAGGGAAGGACATGTTCTGTAGCTCACAGTAGAAAACTGGGGAAGATCAGTGGCGGCTGGTGTTTATTTTTTTTTGGAGGGGTGGCAAACAACTCCCCCCCCCCCCCGGGTCGGTCGTCCGGAAGCACCTGGTGGCACACCCATGTCAGAGGAGAATGGGCAGACTGATTCCAGATGCTAGAAAGGCAACAGTAACTCAAACAACCACTCGTTGGATCCAAGGTATGCAGAATACGATCTTTGAACACACAACACATTGAACCTTGAAGCAGATGGGCTACAGCATCAGAAGACCACGCCAGGTGACACTTTTGTCAGTTAAGAACAGGAAACTGAGGCTACAATTGGCACACAATCACCAAAATTGGACAATAGAAGATTGGAAAAACGTTGCCTGGTCTGAGGAGTCTCGATTTCAGCTGCGACATTCAGATGGTGGGGTGAGAATTTGGCGCATGGATCCATCCTGCCTTGTATCACCGGTTCAGGCTGGTGGTGGTGGTGTAATGGTGTGGGGGGTATTTTCTTGGCACACTTTGGGCCCCTTAGTACCAATTGAGCATCGTTAAACACCACGGCCTACTGTCCCACTGCAGTGTCCCCATCTTCTGATGGCTCCTTCCAGCAGGATAATGCACCATGTCACAAAGCTCCAATCATCTCACCACTGGACAATGAGGTCCTTGCACTCCAATGGCCTCCACAGCCACCACATCTCATCCAATAGAGCACCTTTGGGATGTGGTGGAACGGGAGATTGGCATCATGGATGTGCACCCGACAAATCTGCAGCAGCTGTGTGATGCCATCATGTCACTATGGAGAAAAATCTCTGAGGAACGTTTCCAACACCTTGCTGAATCTACGCCACGAAGAATGAAGGCAGTTATGAAAGCAAAAGGAGGTCTAGGACGATCCTAGCAAGGTGTACCTAATAAAGTGTATATATACCATGTGGAGCAGGGTTTCTCAACCAGGGTTCCGTGGAACCCTAGGGTTCCTTCAGAGGTTGCTAGGGGTTCCTTGAGCAATGGTAAATGTCTACCTCTCAATTAAATTCCCAATGACATCATTGATCTTTTTAGCTATCTGCAAGGGGGTAATTCTTCCCAGTGATCACAAGTGTAGGGAGAATTCTTCTTTCATTGACCATCACACTAATGTATCATCATGAGTTGTAGATTTTTAATTTTTAGCAGGGGTTCCCCGAGACCAGAGAATTATTTCAAGGGTTCCTTGGTGTTGAAAAGGTTGAGAAAGACTGATGTAGAGTCTACAGCAGGGATATGCAATTAGCGGACCTCCAACTGTTGCAGAACTACAAGTCCCATGAGGCATAGCAAGACTGACAGCCATAAGCATGACACCCAGAGGCATGATGGGACTTGTAGTTTTGCAACATCTGGAGGTCCGCTAATTGCATATCCCTGGTCTACAGTATGATCAGTACAGCAGAGCTCAGAGAGGGAAATGAGAAGCAGCACAAAGAGCCGGTCAGGTGTATGCCAGGAGCACACGGATAGAAGGAGAGCACAGTGACTGGAGAAATGATCTTTTCAGCATGTGGCTTCTTTTTCTCGAGATAGGGAATGGACCTGTAAGTAAAAGTGAAACTACAGCAGAGAAAGATCAATTCCCCGTCCCTGCTATACAGAGCGGTGTAAATAATTGGACTGAAAGCCGTACAAATAATTTGGCCGGTAAAGCAGCTCTCTCATATGGATTTAATCCATGAATTTCGCTGTTTGGCTGGGGTTCAGACTTTACCCTTTAATGAGAAAAAGAATGTTTTTTTCTACAGAAATACGCAGCACACTGACATTAACAAAGACCATAAAGCCAGTCCTATCTAAACAGCCAAAAGATATGACTGACAGGCGAGGAAACAACCTGACAACCAAGGTCACCACCTGTCTATGAGCCGCCTACCAAGTACACACGGGGTTAAAGGTACGATTATTCGTCTACCGCATTACTTTGATCATCAGACCATCCCCACCATTCCACCTTCCCTTTTAGAGGTTCAAAAATGCCAATTTAGAGTAAAAATCCTCAATTTTGCTGCAGACCGGCTTGTTTTACATAATGACCTATAATATACTGTATATAACCCAAAGGAAGGGGGAATTATGGGATCTTGATGGGGGGGAGAGAGAAAGGTTAGCATTTACCCAAAAGGTATGTACATACATGATCATCCAATCCTACGTGTGCTTAGAGAATCACATGACTATTAATATTCTGAATTCAATTTAATTCTCCCCTCAGCTGTCACAGTGCAAATATTAACTTACAAAGCAAAAAGTACATAGTGCAGTCATCTGTTATACTTAGATTTTCTGCTTTCGTGTTCCTGGAAAAAGAAGCTGTGATCCAAATAAATTAATAAGTAAATAATAATAATAATAATAATAAATATATATATATATATATATATATACACACAGTATTTAAAAGAAGTGAGTACACCCCTCACATTTTTGTAAATATTTTATTCTATCTTTTCATGTGACAACACTGAAGAAATGACACTTTGCTACAATGTAAAGTAGTGAGTGCACAGCTTGTATAACAGTGTAAATTTGCTGTCCCCTCAAAATAACTCAACACACAGCCATTAACCCCTACAGATCCGCGCTATTGCCGAAGTACGGCTCCAGCGCGGATCTGAAATGCCGGGACGACGTCCATGAACGTCATCCCCTGTGCACGCTCCCGGCGCGCCCCCTGGCAGCGGGGCGCGCGCCCGCTGCACGCTGCGCGAGCATGCCCGTAGGTCGGGCGGACTCGATGTCCGCTCAAGACCCACGATCGCCTTACAGAGCTACAGAACAGGGAACCGCCGATGTAAACACGGCGGTTCCCCGTTCTGTGACAGGGGATATAACAGATCTACTGATCCCTGTCACTGGGATCAGTTAGATCTGTTATGTCCCGGCCAGCCCTGCCCCCCCCCACAGTTAGAACACACCCAGGGAACATTTGTTAACCCCT
>BLSH010199629.1:702491-713809 GCA_018402905.1 Glandirana rugosa | reverse complement strand
TGCATTTGGAATCTGTTGCTGTCAACTCTCAATATGAGATCCAAAGAGCTGTCACTATCAGTGAAGCAAGCCATCATTAGGCTGAAAAAACAAAACTAACCCATCAGAGAGATAGCAAAAACATTAGGTGTGGCCAAATCAACAGTTTGGAACATCCTTAAAAAGAAAGAACGCATCGGTGAGCTCAGTAACACCAAAGACCCGGAAGACCACGGAAAACAATCAAGAGAAGACTTCACCAGAATGAATACAGAGGGTTCACCACAAGATGTAGACCATTGGCGAGCCTCAAAAACAGGATGGCCAGATTAGAGTTTGCCAAACAACATCTAAAAAAGCCTTCACAGTTCTGGAACAACATCCTATGGGCAGATGAGACCAAGATCAACTTGTACCAGAGTGATGGGAAGAGAAGAGTATGGAGAAGGAAAGGAACCGCTCATGACCCAAAGCATACCACCTCATCAGTGAAGTATGGTGGTGGTGGTAGTGTCATGGCGTGGGCATGTATGGCTGTCAATGGAACTGGTTCTCTTGTATTTATTGATGATGTGACAGCTGACAAAAGCAGCAGGATGAATTCTGAAGTGTTTCAGGCAATATTATCTGCTCATATTCAGCCAAATGCTTCAGAACTCATTGGACGGCGCTTCACAGTGAAGATGGACAATGACCCGAAGCATACTGCCAAAGCAACCAAAGAGTTTTTTAAGAGAAAGAAGTGGAATGTTATGCAATGGCCAAGTCAATCACCTGACCTGAATCCGATTGAGCATGCATTTCACTTGCTGAAGACAAAACTGAAGGGAAAATTCTCCAAGAACAAGCAGGAACTGAAGACAGTTGCAGTAGAGGCCTGGCAGAGCATCACCAGGGATGAAACCCAACGTCTGGTGATGTCTATGTGTTCCAGACTTCAGGCTGTAATTGACTGCAAAGGATTTGCAACCAAATATTAACCCCTACAGATCCGCGCTATTGCCGAAGTACGGCTCCAGCGCGGATCTGAAATGCCGGGACGACGTCCATGGACGTCGTCCCCTGTGCACGCTCCCGGTGCGCCCCCTGGCGGCAGCTGCGGCGCGCCCACGCGCCCGCCACACGCTGCACGACCGTGCCCGTGGGTCGGACGGACTCGATGTCCGCTCGAGACCCATGATCGCCTGACAGAGCTGCAGAACGGGGAACCGCCGATGTAAACACGGTGGTTCTCCGTTCTGTGACAGGGGACATGACAGATCTACTGATCCCTGTCACTGATATCAGTTAGATCTGTTATGTCCCGGCCAGCCCCGCCCCCACACAGTTAGAACACACCCAGGGAACACTGTTAACCCCTTCACTGTCCCCTGCTGGTTAACCCCTTCACTGCCAATGACATTTATACAGTAATCAGTGGATATTTAAATTTCTGATCGCTGTATAAATGTCATTGTTCCCAAAAATGTGTAAAAAATGTCCGACATTTCTGTTGCAATATCGCAGTCCCGATAAAAATCGCAGATCGCCGCCATTACTAGTAAAAAAAAATAATAATAATAAAAACGCCATAAATCAATTCCCATAGTTTGTAGACGCGATAACTTTTGCGCAAACCAATCAATATACGCCGATTGCGTTTTTTTTTTTAACAAAAATATGTAGAATATATATCACCCAAAACTGATGAATAATTTTTTTTAATGGATTTGTACTTTAGCAAAAAGTTAAAAATATTGTTCTTTTTGCTAAATTGTCGTTCATTTTTTGTTTATAGCGGCGATCAGAAATGACGCAGAGGTGATCAAATACCACCAAAAGAAAGCTCTATTTGTGGGAAAAAAAGGACGCAAATTTTATTTGGGTACAACGTCGCACGACCGCGCAATTGTCATTCAAAACGCGACAGCGCTGAAAGCCAAAAATTGGTCTGGGCAGGAGGGGGGTTTAAGTGCCCAGTAAGGAAGGGGTTAAAGAATTGAAAGTTTGATTTATGATTGTTAATCTGTCCCATTACTTTTGGTCCCTTAAAAAGTGGGAGGCACATATACAAACTGTTGTAATTCCTACACCGTTCACCTGATTTGGATGTAAATACCAATTAAAGCTGAACGTCTGCAGTTAAAGCACATCTTGTTCGTTTCATTTCCAATCCATTGTGGTGGTGTATAGGGCCAAAAAGATTAGAATTGTGTTGATGTCCCAATATTTATGGACCTGACTGTATGTGGCATTTTTTCCTTTTTTTTGGCTGTTGTATTTCTTTTAAAATTCTCAATAAAATATATACATACTTAAAAAAATATATATAAAATAGAGAAATGCTACTAAAAAAAAAATACATTTTACCAAAATCTCACAATTTTTACCAAAAGGTAAGAGAAATGAAACTTTCAATTTCGTTTTCTGCTGAACACTTACTGGGGCTCTTCCTTGCTGTAACCCTGTAAGGTGCGGTTCACACCTAGGTGACTTGCGGTCCAACTTGTGTCGCCCCAAGTTGCCTCAAGTCGCTTGATATTCGAAAACCCATGAATGGGAGCATCTTAATGTACACTAAGTGCCCGTTCACACAGGGGCGACTTGCGATCCGACTTGAGTTGCCTCAAGTCGCCCCAAGTCGCTTGACATTTGAAATCCCATTGAAATGAATGGGAGTCGTCTTAATAGACACGACTGAAGTCGCTCCGACTTCAAGGCGACTTCTGAAAAGGTTCCTGTACTACTTCTAGGTGACTTCTATCCGACTTGTGCCCATAGGATTCAATAGAAGTCGCCTCCAAGTCGGATCCCCCATCTACATGGAAGCGACTTTACAGTTCAAAAGAATAGAATTTATTTTTAGGCAGCCCCTCCCTCCCTTGGTCAAGGCAAAGTCGCCTGGCAAAAGTCGTGTTGTAAAGTCGCCTGAGGTCCTTGAAGTCGCGCTGGAAGTTGCGCTGAAAGTCGCGCTGAAATCGCCTACCAAAGTTGCGCCGAAGTCGGGTCGCCCCTATGTGAATGCAGGCTAATGAAGTCGCTCCGACTTCAAGGCGACTTCAGAAAAGGTTCCTGTACTACTTCAAGACGACTTCTATCCGACTTGTGCCCATAGAACTGAATGGAAGTCGCCTCCAAGTCAGATCCCCATCTATATTGAAGCGACTTTACAGGAAAAATAAAATAATTTACACAGTTACTGCCCACAAATTACCCAGGCAACCCCCTCCCTTCTCTGATTGGCTACAGGCAAAATCGCCTGGCATGGAGGTGCTTCGGGCAGCGTTGCAAGTCGCCCAAAGTTGTGCTGAATTTGCCTTGAAGTAGCGTTCAAATCGCCTACCAAAGTCACCCCTGAAGCAGTGGTAATTTTGGCAGCAAATTTCAATCTAGTTTTAGTCTTAAGCCTCGTACACACGGGACGACAATCGTATACAACAGGTTGTATGAACGACCGTTGTATGCGATATCGATCGTTCGTATGTGCGATTAGAACAGCCGAACATACGATGGTCGTACAAGGGGAGTTGTATGAGCAGACTAGAAAACTTTATCATAACAACAAGCGTTCATACGACCATTGTATCGTGTGTACAGAGCAGTTGGTACAACAAAGTTGTATTGTGCAAAACACGCATGCTCCAAAGTCAGGAATGGCCGGATGCTAATTACATGCACCTGAATGTTCTTTCTGTGGTCGTACGATCGTTTAGTGCAGTCAGTATGCAAGTTACATTATGCAACATACGATTTGAGACGATCGTACGTACGATCGTCGTCACATGTGTACGAGGCATTAGTCTTAGGGTCCTTTCACACCAGCGGACGGGCTGCGCTGCTCAGCGGGGATCCCTGCTGAGCTGGAGGATGACAGGACCATCTCTGGACTCCGTGCAGAAACGGACCTATCAGAGCTCTGCTCTCCTCTATGGGGGATCAGATGAACACGGACCGTCTGTCCACGTTCATCCGATCCAATCCGATCCGCCAGACGGATGGAAAATAGGGTTTCCATCCGTCTGTGTTTGGCGGATCGGAGCGGATTGGATGTCACCGCTGACATCCGACGCTCCATAGAGGACAATGGAGCATCCGTTCGGGTCCACCTGAAAAACTGAGAGGCGGACCTGAATGATCCATTGGTGTAAAAGGACCCTTAGGACTAAAATGCCATTTTAATTCTAGTCCCATTTTAGTCTTCTGCAACTGTTTTAGTCGTATTTAGTTGACTAGATCTCCAGGACATTTTAGTCGACTTAAATCATTTTAGTCGACTTAAATCATTTTAGTCGACTAAAACTGATTTTAGTCGTCTAAAATCTAATGGGTGTTGTTAAATTGTAATGCATTATTTTAGCATTTCTCTACAATTTCCAAACTCATTATATACTGCTGGAGTGAAAAATCAAATATGTTATTATTTATGGTATTGTGCTATGAACATGCACTACAGACCGGTGTTCATTTTGACGTCAAATTTCAATTAAAGCCTCGTACACACGGGTCAATGATCGTATACAACAGGTCGTATGAACGACCGCTGTATGCTAAATCGACCGTTAGTACATGCGATTAGTACAGCCGACGTACGACAGTCGTACAATAAAAGTTGTATGAGCAAACTAGAAAACTTGGTCGTACCAACAAGCTCTCATACGACCGTTGTATCGTGTGTACAGAGCAGTTGGTCCAACAAGTTGTATTGTGCAAAATACGCATGCTCAGAAGTCAGGAGCGGCAGGACGCTAATTACATGCACCTGAACTTTCACTTTATACGTTCATAACATGTCACTACATTCGGCTTGCTCGTACGATTGTTTTGTGCATGTCTGTGCGCGAGATACAACAGCCAACATACAATCTGGGCCGTTCGGTCGTCTGATCGTTGAACCGTGTGTACGAGGCTTAAGTTTTAGTCTTAAGCCTCGTACACACGGGACGACGATCGTATACAACAGGTCGTACGAACGACCGTTGTATGCGAAATCGATCGTTCGTACGCACGATTAGAACAGCCGACATACGACAGTTGTACAACGGGAGTTGTATGAGCAGACTAGAAAACTTGGTCGTACCAACAAGCGGTCATACGACCGTTGTATCGTGTGTACAGAGAAGTTGGTCCAGCAAGTTGTATTGTGCAAAACACGCATGCTCAGAAGTCAGGAATGGCTGGATGCTAATTACATGCACCTGAACGTTCTTTCTGTGGTCGTACGATCGTGTAGTGCAGTCAGTATGCTACATACAACAGCCAACATACGATTTGAGATGATTGTACGTACGATCGTCGTCCCGTGTGTACGAGGCTTTAGAGTTTTTCAGCTGTAAACACACTTAAAAACACCCCAAAAATGCTCAAATGCGCGGCTTACCAGTGTTTTTGGACGTTTTTGATCCATTGAAAAAAAAAAACGCTCAAAAACGCTAATTTAAAAGCACTCAAAAATGCTACTGGCGGTTTTAGGACTGTTTTTTATAAACGTCCTGTGTGCATGAAGCCTTAAGCCTCGTACACACGGGATGACGATCGTACTTACGATCGTCTCAGCTCATATGTTGGATAATGTAACTTGCATACTGACTGCACTACCACAGAAAGAACGTTCAGGTGCATGTAATTAGTCAGGAACGGCCGGATGCTAATTACATGCACCTGAACATTCTTTCTTTGGTCGTACGATTGTGTAGTGCAGTCAGTATGCTGCATACAACAGCCAACATATGTTTTGAGACGATCGTACGTGCGATCGTCGTGCCGCGTGTACGAGGCTTTAGTCATGGCATTTTAGTTTTAGTCGTATTTTAGTCATCTCAATTGTTTTAGTCGTATTTTAGTCAACTAAAATGGTATTACGTTAGTCGACTGAAATGTTTTAGTGGGTTTTAGTCGACAAAATGAACACTGCCCTGAAGTCGGATCGCCTGTGTGTATGCGAGCCTTACCATTCAAAAAATGAGGAGCATTTCTAAAGAGTGAACATACAATATAATCGGCATGTAATACGATGCAGACGCAGATAGCGTGCAGCCAGCAGCTTAATAGAAACGTGTGCTGGCGGTGTACAATTAAAGGGACAAGCCTTAAGCTACAAGTAATAGGAAAGGCAGCCCGGCTCTGCTTACCGTTGATCCAGAAGTTGTTGGGTTTCGGTAAAAAGAAGACACTTCGCCTCGAATCTCAGAGCTTTTCACCTGGTCGGTGCAGAATGGTGCAGCTTGTCATCTGGGAGGCACAAGGGCAATGCACAATAATCCGGTCTCTTCCTACCTGCATAGCTGCACTTACACTTTCTGTTTTGGCGAAGTGTCGCATTACATTCGTCCTGGAAACAACAAATCACCTTTAATCATTAACTGCATTTTATTGAAGGTAAAACTGAACAACAACTTAAAGGGAATTTCCAGTCCAGAAACAAAAAAGCCCTGGAGCAGAGAGGGGTTGTTCCCTTTGCTGCAGCCATCTGTAAAGCCCCGTACACACGGGACGACGACCGTTGTATGCAAAATCGATCGTTCGTATGCACGATTAGAACAGCCGAACATACGACGGTCGTACAAGGGGAGTTGTATGAGCAGACTAGAAAACTTGGTCGTACCAACAAGCTCTCATACGACCGTTGTATCGTGTGTACAGAGCAGTTGGTACAACAAGTTGTATTGTGCAAAACACGCATGCTCAGAAGTCAGGAATGGCCGGATGCTAATTACATGCACCTGGTCGTACGATCGGGTAGTGCAGTCAGTATGCAAGTTACATTATCCAACATACAAGCTGAGACGATCGTAAGTAGGATCGTCATCCCGTGTGTACGAGGCTTAAGGCTTCATGCACACAGGACGTTTAAAAGAAAACGTTCTAAAAACGCCAGTAGCGTTTTTGAGTGTTTTTAAATTAGCGTTTTTGAGCGTTTTTTTTTTTTTCAATGGATCAAAAATGTCCAAAAACACTGGTAAGCCGTGTTTTTGAGCATTTTTGGGGCGTTTTTAAGCGTGTTTACAGCTGAAAAACTCTAAGACCCCTTTCACACTGAGGCGCTTTACAGGCGCTATTTAGCTAAAAATAGCGCCTGTAAAGCGTCTCAAAAATCCCTCCTCACCCACCCCAATGTGAAAGCCAGAGTGCTTTCACACTGGGGCGGTGTGCTTGCAGGACGTTACAAAAAGTCCTGCAAGCAGCATCTTTGGAGCGGTGCGGTGAGCGGTGATAACAATGGGCAGCGCTTCCGAAGCGGCTGCACACCGCCTCGGTAGCGCGGCGCGCCGGCACTTTTAACCCCGTTTTAACCCCTTATGGGGGGTTAGAAGTGCCGCGCACCCACCGTAGCGCCGCTATAACATCGCTGTATCCCCGCTGAGACTAGCGGGGATTTACCGCTACCGCCCGCCAGCCCCAGTGTGAAAGGGGCCTAAAGCCTCGTACATACGGGGCGACGATCGTACATACGATCGTCGCAAATCGTATGTTGGCTGTTGTATCTAGCATACTGACTGCACTACACGATCGTACGACCACACAGAACGTTCAGGTGCATGTAATTAGCATCCGGCTGTTCCTGACTTCGGAGCATGCGTGTTTTGCACAATGCAACTTGTTGTACCAACTGCTCTGTACACACGATACAACGGTCGTATGACTACTTGTCGGTACGACCAAGTTTTCTAGTCTGCTCATACAACTTCCTTGTACGACCGTCGTATGTTCGGCTGTTCTAATCGCGCATAGGAACGATCGATATCGCATACAACGGTCGTTAGTACGACCTGTTGTATTCGATCGTCGTCCCGTGTGTACGAGGCTTTAGGCTCCATTTACACGGGACGCTGTGTTAACCTCCCCTGAACAAATTTGATGCAGGCAAAGTGCTCAGCGCTGATCACGTTTAAGTGAACAAAATGAATTGAATAAACTATAAATCAAGCCACATTCATTTATATCACTAAATAAACTGAACCTTTTTGGCTATGCAGAAGAAATTGACATAAATGTTCATTCTCAAATGAATGAAAGTGACTGGTGACAATAGTTCAATGCGTCCCAGGGCTGGACACAACCAATCAACAAACCGAATCTCTATCAAAAAAATATATAGAAATGAAGATAAAAGTGAATAACAAACGTTTCCCATTTGGTAACAATCAAAGGCAACTAACAAAACAGTCTCATAGGTCTTCTATGCCTCTTGTTGTAAATCTGTTTAGGGTATCCTTCCACCAATACCAGTGATAGTTGTGATGTTTACAAGTGAAGATGTGACTATAATAGACTGTGTGCCTTTTAGTGCTCTAGCCTCTCACCTGAGTGCTAGGGCTTTAGCACATAAAGGTTTCTTTGCTGGGATGTTGTAATACCGATCTCCCACCACCAGGGGTCTCCCTATGCTCCTATGGAGCCCTCTTGCCTCTTGTGGGACACTTGGTTCCTCCGAGCCTGATTTTCCAATGGTGATCTCAGCGTATGTGGAAAAGGGTTTGAAAGATCTCCGTAGTGTAATATTGTTTTTTTCAAAACTTTTATTAAAGTAAAAACACACTGACACTCACATTTAAAAGCCTCTAACGAGCGCTTTTCCATGAGCAGCGAGCTTGTCACTTTAAAACCGTCACATCCGGTCACCTCCGCTCACGCCCTACGTTACGTCACGTAGTGCCCAGCAATGCAGCCTCAGCAGTGCCCATCTATGCAGCCTCACCAGTGCCCATCTATGCAGCCTCACCAGTGCCCAGCAATGCAGCCTCACTAGTACCCATCTATGCAGCCTCACCAGTGCCCATCTATGCAGCCTCACCAGTACACATCAATGCAGCCTCACCAGTGCCCATCTATGCAGCCTGACCAGTACCCAACAATGACACCTCACCAGTGCTCAGCAATGCAGCCTCACCAGTGCCCATCTATGCAGCCTTACCAGTGCCCAGCAATGCAGCCTGAGCAATGCCCAGCAATGTAGCCTTACCAGTTCCCATCAATACAGCCTCACCAGTGCCCATCTATGAAGCCTAGGGTTGCCACCTCATCCCTTTAAACCCGAACACATATGAATTACACAGGTAAGGTTCTGAGGCTAATTTAATGCAAATAAGGCACCAAGTGAGTTTAATTACCACCTTAATCAGCCACAGAACCTGTGTAATTAACATGTGTTCGGTTTTAAAGGGATGAGGTGGCAACCCTAATGCAGCCTCGCCAGTGCACATCTATGCAGCCTCACCAGTGCCCAGCAATGCAGCCTCACCAGTGCCCATCAATGCAGCCTTACCAGTGCCCATCAATGCAGCCTCAGCAGTGCCCAGCAATGCAGCCTGACCAGTGCCCAGCAATGCAGCCTCACCAGTGCCCATGTATGCAGCCTCACCAGTGCCCATTTATGCAGCCTCACCAGTGCCCATCTATGCAGCTTCACCAGTGCCCATCAATGCAGCCTCACCAGTGCCCATCTACCTGTATGCAGCCTCACCAGTGCCCATCTTTGCAGCCTGACCAGTACCCAGCAATGCCATCTCACGAGTGCCCAGCAATGCAGCCTCACCAGTGCCCATCTATGCAGCCTTACCAGTGCCCAGCAATGCAGCCTTACCAGTGCCCATAAATGCAGCCTTACCAGTGCTCATCAATGCAGCTTGATCAGGGACTAGAAATGCAGCCTCACCAGTGCACAGCAATGCAGCCTGACCATTGCCCAGCAATGCAGCCTCAGCAGTGCCCATCAATGCAGCCTTACCAGTGACCATCAATGCAGCTTCACTGGTGCCCATCTTTGCAGCCTCACCAGTGTCCAGCAATGCAGCCTCACTAGTACCCATCTATGCAGCCTCACCAGTGCCCATATATGCAGCCTTACCAGTGCCCATAAATGCAGCCTTACCAGTGCTCATCAATGCAGCCTGATCAGTGACTAGCAATGCAGCCTCACCAGTGCCCATTTATGCAGCCTCACCAGTGCCCATCAATACAGCCTCACCAGTGCCCATCAATGCAGCCTCAACAGTGACCATCTGTTAGGAAAGGATTGGCCTGGTGAAGTCAGGCCCTTTATCTGGACTTTTTGCCGTTTGCGCGCTCCCGTGCGCGCACGCCGGAAATGGCGCCAAACGGCCCTATTTTAGCTGCCTGCACCTGTCAGCAGGTGCTGTCTGTTCTACAGCATCTGAGTACCTGTGAGCCCCAGCTCTGCTGCCTGATACCTGTTCCTGTATTGTTTCCTGCCTCTGTGGTCCGACCCGGCTTGTCCTGACCCACTATCTGTCTGCCTGCACCGACCCCGGCTATCCACGACCATCTGCTTGCCTGACCCCTTGTACTGTGCCACCAGCCCGTTGACAAACCCTACTTGGACTTTGACCATTCTCTGCCTGACCCTTTTGTACCTGGTTTGCCTGCCAGTTGCCAACCCAGCCTGTACGACCATCCATCTGCCTGCACGACCATCTGGAGCTTCACACCACCACCAGTGACCATCCAGCCCTCCTGCCATCCCACACTCCAGGACTTCCTGTCTCCACTACCAGGAGTCCTCGAATCGGTTGTGTAAGAGTGGTTGTTCCCTGCATAAGACAGACTCCACTGCCAGGACCGTGATACCATCTACCTGTATGCAGCCTAACCGGTGCCCATTAATGCAGCCTTACCAGTGCCCATCTATGCAGCCTGACCAGTGCCCAGCAATGCCACCTCACCAGTTCCCAGCAATGCAGCCTCACCAGTGCCCATCTATGCAGCCTCACCAGTGCCCATCTATGCAGCCTCACCAGTGCCCAGCAATGCAGCCTCACCAGTGCCCAGCAATGCAGCCTTACCAGTGCCCATCAATGCAGCCTGATCAGTGCCTAGCATTGCAGCTTCACTAGTACCCATCTATGCAGCCTCACCAGTGCCCATTTATGCAGCCTCACCAGTGCCCATCAATGCAGCCTCACCAGTGCCCATCTATGCAGCCTCACCAGTACCCATCTATGCAGCTTCACCAGTGCCCATCAATGCAGCCTCAACAGTGCTCATCAATGCAGCCTGACCAGTGCTCAGCAATGCCACCTCACCAGTGCCCAGCAATGTAGCCTCACCAGTGCCCATCTATGCAGCCTCAACAGTGCCCAGCAATGCAGCCTTACCAGTGCCCAGCAATGCAGCCTTACCAGTGCCCATCAATGCAGTCTTATCAGTGCCTAGCAATGCAGCCTCACCAGTGCCCAGCAATGCAGCCTCACCAGTGCCTGTCTATGCAGCCTCACCAGTGCCCAGCAATGCAGCCTCACCAGTGCCCATCTAGTCCGACGTATCTACCCGTGACAACTCCGACGTAACTACCCGTGACCATTCCGACGTATCTACCCGTGACCACTCCGACGTATCTACCCGTG
>BLSH010199629.1:649033-674683 GCA_018402905.1 Glandirana rugosa | reverse complement strand
CGTATTCCTTATCAGTTGATTTAAGATCACTGAATAAATGCATAACAAATAACACACCCGTTGTTCCTAATTTAAATTTAATGTCACACCTGGATGCCAAGGCCAAGGTATTTTCTGTACTGGAAGTCTTGAATAGTCATTTTTCAGTACCATTAGCTAAAAGCTGTCAATATAAACTTGCCTTCAGCTTTGATAAAGAAACCTATGCATTCACTAGAGCAGTGGTTCTCAACTCCAGTCCTCGGGACCCCCCAACAGGCCAGGTTTTAAGTGTTACCTTGGGGAGATGCAGACTAGAACACTGCTATTACTGAGCAGCAAATGATATCACCTGTGATGCATTTCAGTTGCCCTGCAAACCTGGCCTGTTAGTGGGTCCCGAGGACCGGAGTTGAGAACCATTGCACTAGAGTAATCCCAGGATTGGACATTAGTGACGGTATAGTGCACGAGTGTTTAGGAAAAGTAGTATCAAAATTTTCTAGGCCAGAATGTATTTTCCAGCATGTGGACACATTTTTGCTGACTTCACAAAGTATAGAGGAACATATCACTCTTTTGTCTGAGTTATTTACTTTGTTACAAACAGCAGGACTAAAGCTGAACACAGAGACAGTTCAGTTGATGAAAAGTCAGGTAGGATTCCTTCATATGCAAATTAGTCATGGACAGAGACAACTGTTACAAGAAAAAGTTCGAACCATTTCTGCAATTCCTGTTCCAACAACTCACAAGGCATTGCATCATTTTTTGAGTGAAATAAATAATTGCAAAGAATTTGTACAGAGATATAATGTCAAAGTTAAACCATTATTGGATATTTTGAGACAAAAAGATGTTGTGTTTTACCAATGGGGTCAAGCCCAGACAGATGCCTTTGAAATGTTGAAAAGGGATGTGCAGAATGCTCTCTCATTGAATACAGTTGAATGCTGTTCTTCCATTCCTTTTGTATTGCAAACTGATGTATTTGAAAATTCTATTTCAGTGACTTTGTCCCAATTAAAAGAAGGTGATCAGAAAATAATAGGCTTCTTCTCAAGAGGTTTGACAAATATGGAAAAGACCTTAGATGGACATATTAAGCAATTGTTAAGTGTTTATTTTGCAGTCAAAGTAACAGAAAACATTGTGAGATCTAGTAAGATTATATTACAGAAATCTGATCCATCACTAAAACTTCTTCTAGAGGAAATTAATTCAGGAAAATTATGTGACAAGTATTCCCAATTCTTTAAAACTTTGCAATCTAAATCTATACAGGTAGATCTGGTAACAGAACATTTTCAGCAATCTACACAAACTGATGTTTGTATAAACGCATCTAAGAAATCTGTAAATGGTGTTTTTAGAACAAGTGGTGAGACAGGCTTTGAGCCAGTATTTGTTGATGCTATCAAAATTCGTTCAGCAGGTTGTCCTATGTGGTACCCAAAGAATGGTTATGCTATTCAGCAAAAATTCTACAGAAAATGTTGAATTGGAAGATGTTAAAAGTTACAGTACAGCACGCATGACTCTAAATTTAAAGAAAGAAAATGAATGGACACAGTCTAATTCAGAACTTTCGGGGTGATTTGAATTTGGTATTAAAGTTCCTGAGAACACTAATTCAAGTCATGACCAAAAGGAGAAATTGCGTCCTGTAATATTTAAGATTCACAGTATATTAGCATAAGAGTATAGGCCATTTTAAAGGAACTAGAACAATGCAAGTTAATTAGAAATGTTATTATTAAAATATGTCTTCCATGTCTTGATTAAAAATGTTAAGATTGTAATATGTAAAGTGAATAATTAGATAAAGGTATATCTTAACCAATGAAAAATTATCATTACCAAAATAATGATACTGCATTTTTGTTACAGGAAATGACTTATGAGTCATGAATAGGAAAGCTATCTAATGTTTCTAGACCTTCCAGATGAAAAACAAACCCCATGAAGTTTAAGAATATCTATTCTGGGAGAAGATTTGACACAAGAGTTTCATTCATCATAATTGTTGTCTTTTTATGTACAATAAAGTTTTTTCAACTTTACAGAGTACAGGAAGAAGAAAAAGAAGAAGACAGAAATTTCAAGACCTTTCATAAAAAGGAACTTATAAAAAACAATTCACTTTTGACTACTGATGAAATAATTTATCCATTGGATATAATGCAGTTTTATATATACATTTTAATGTGACAAGATATGTTTTTCATATCAAGATGAGATGTTTTATGCAGTAATTTTTACAATCATATGTTGTGTACTTTCAGAGTTGAAAGGGCTAAACCTCTTTACAATAGGGTCACTATAGTTAGGAGGGACATCTGGTGTTAAGTAAGATAAGAATACATAAAATTATAAAAAAGGCTGCGCTCGTGTAAAAGACATGAATAAATATAACAAAAAGTGAGCATACAAATGTCCAAATATGCAAGTACCAAACAGTGATAAAGTGAATAAACTCATATATCTCCAGTCACAAATAAGTCCATATAAAGTGAATGTAACAAATCCAGTGCAAAAGGTGACAAATATAGAAGAAAATCCTTGATCTGATCTTCCAAGAAGGTAAGCCAGCATACACCACAGTGCCAAACGGTGAAAAAAACCTCCACCACGGATAGTTGTGCCCTTACCAGATCACTTGGACCTCTTATTATAGGAGGTCTAAGGTGCTTGTGTGGATCAGGGCCTCCACGGGGCCGTATCAATCTGCTATCTGTGGGACGCCCGCTCTGCTCCGTTGGGTCAGATCCTCTCCTATCCCTGGTAAGGGTATCTGAAACCACTTCCTTGGGTGTGTGCTAAGTTGAAAGTACTGCACGACCACAGGACCAAACGGTTTGCTCCACTCCGGGAGAGCCACGGTACCCAAAAAAAAAGGGGTGGACTAGATAGTGTAATATCGTTTACACAAATCAATTTATTAAAAAAAATTGTTAAACTCACATGAATCCGGATAAATAACAGCTGTAAATTGATAAAAACACTCAGCGGTGGTAATGAGACAGCACTCCGCTAAACCTCTTTACAATAGGGTCACTATAGTTAGGAGGGACATCTGGTGTTAAGTAAGATAAGAATACATGTCTTTCTAGAAGTACATATAGATAAGTTAGGACTAACTTTACATTGTAATATTTATTTTTTAAATCATTTCACATATATGAATGAATTTAAGTTAGGAAACATATTTTATGTTTAGATTTTGACAAGGTTATTTAAAAGGATTTATGGATTATAGAACTTTATGCTAAACACATTTTGGAGGGAAAAGTATGAAACATTTATTTCGAAGTGACACTTATGCTTCAAAGTATTGTACAACAGTGTTTTATTTGTTAATTAGTTTATTAAGGGGATTGATTATTTGGAAAAAGAAAATAATAAGGGTGAAATATTTTATAGAATACAAAACAAAAGGTTTATCAAGTTTGCTTTTCCTTATATAGAATCATAAATGAAAGATATGTTCAGATCAATTATTTTAAGATCCAAAAAGTATGTATGGATACGAATGTGATGCGTCTGAGGTATATATGGAAAATGATTATTTTATCATTTTGAGAGGGAAATGTTAGAAGCCTTCTTTAATCTAATATCTAATATTTCTGTATTAACAATACTAACCAGTATAAATGTGTTGGATCTTGAAAATAATTGAGATATATATATTTTATCTCTTCTATATTTGGAAAAGTAACAAATATAGTTTACAGTTTGTATTTAAAGTTATATTAAAATGTTTAAGTAGCAAGCATTCCTTTGGTAGTTTACATATGTGGTAATAATTAGGAACAGAGCTTTCTTTTCCTCCCCCAATTCCAAGGATAAAGTTTCATCGTGTCTTAAGCTGCAGAGTATTTAAAAGGTTTGATTTTATAATATAAGTTCTTTATACTATGATATTTCTTTATTAGGATATTAATAAGTGAAGAACCTTTCATATGAATATATACTGATTGATGTATGTAACATTATTTGATTTAGAGGATAGAAAAAGTTATATTGTATAAGAATATGGTTATACATAAGGCTTTTTCCCATCCCCCAGGTTTAACATAGCCGTGTATTAAATTTCAGTGGGCATCTCCTCAGGGAGGGGGGTCGTTAGACTAAAGTTTAGGCTCAAACATTTTTCATTAGTTTTGGGAGTACTACAAGGCACTTTCTTGGGAGTACTACAAGGGACTTTCTTGGGACTTTTCTCACCAATATAAGTTACAGAATATCGAGAGAATATTCTCATATTTAACACACTGGCTCATCTGATTCCCGTAATAGGAATCCATGACATTCGGTGAGTAGGAAATCTCACTGGGTGCAAACGGTGAAGGATCTGCCAACACACTTTAACCAGCATAATATCGTCACTTGCAAAGTCACTATTACTGTTGACGGATTTATTTGGACTTTTCTCTTCACTTAATCAGCTCATTTACACTTATGTGTTCAAATATTTGTGTTTAAAGGACTTTATATATTCACTCAAAACCTCACACTATCAGTGTGGAGGTTATTTGTCATTTCACGCCTGACATCTAGTGGTTTGATACAGGCAGAGCACTCATTTAATTGTATTATTTTTGCACGTTTTTTTCACTCCGTAGTAATTTCTATTGCGTAATTATATATTTATGTGATTATTGTTTTAGTTATGGGCACAGATATCATTTGTTCACCTTATAACCTCAATGTCATGTCAACATTCAAGTTGAATATATAATTAGCGGTCTGATAGAGGTCTATTTTGACCATTTAATTAGCCTAGTAACCAGATATATGGTGTGAGCGTGGTATTCTTGCTATCAAGAAGTGAAAGTAACACTGTGAACTCAACACATAGGGATAGGTAGATAGGAGGTGACCATGATTTCTCTGCTGTCCCCGGGTTACCAAAAAACCAGTCAAGGAAGGTTCCTGATTATTGCTTGTACCTTATTCGCCGTGGGTCTTGGCACCTATTGGCTCTGGGAGACTTTGAAGTTGAGAGAAAGAATGTCAGATCTCTCTAAGAGGAGGATGAGAAGGCTGAATACAGGAGAGGTCAAGGGGTGGGGTGTACAAGAAACACCAGTGTTGAATACGGAAGCTTCATACCAGACCATAGTATTTACTTTAACAAAGAGCCAGGTATTTGATCCAACAAAAGTTACTTATGACCTTGGGGCCTATAATATATATGTGTGGGAAGGATAAGGCATGTGGTGATTGGGAGAATGTATGGTGGACAACAGACCCCCACAAGTGGGAGATTAGTTCGGCTAGGATTCCTCCAGATGGCATAAGTACCTATCAGAGGATCTCCTTAGCGAAGGGAAGCCAAGGGAACATTATCCTCACAGTACAGAACCCAGAGGTTAAAGACAGTGGAGTATATAGGCTAGGAATAACTATGTCAGGGATGGATCCTTGGGCTGAAGTCAAACTCCAGATAAACCCTCCCCAAAGTGCCCTTGCCAGTGCCATGGGCAACTTACCCCCTGAGGTTGGAGTACGGCAGGACAACAAGGTAATTGGGGTAGTAATACAGCCAGAAGATAGACTGAGCATAGGTTACTCTGACAAGAATAAATGGTTGGAATGGATGAAGTTTACAGCCAATTCTACTAATGCCTCTGACTGTGTAGTGTACACCAGTGGAAGACCAAGCCTAGCGACTGTTCCAGTCCCCCCAGTTTTCAATATGACATGTATCTTATTGATGATGCAAGGTAAAACAGATAACGAGGGTTGCAAAACAAAAATCGATAAGTTTCCTGTGACTGGAATGAAAACCAAGCCAGTAGGTGTGACAGTCTATAAGGGGAATTACACTTGTTTTAATAATACTCTTAAACCGATTTCACATGACTTTAGATATTGCACAACTACATATCAGGTCAGCAGTGATGGAAGCTTCCCAGTCTCACTGTTTACCTATCAAACACAAGCTCTAGCAGACACTTGGTGGTTGTGTGGAGACAATAAACTAAGGCCTTTATTGGGCTCAAATTGGGCTGGAATATGTACATTGGTGAAGGTAGTTCAACCCTTTTTAATCTTCCCTGCCCAACTAGAAGGTGTTCCTATATGGGATAAGGCGACCAGCATAAAATTAAATAAGATAACCAAGCGAGATATTCCAGGGGGAAGTTTTGATAGATCTGTATATATAGATGCTATAGGCGTACCGAGAGGCGTCCCTGACAAATTTAAAGCAAGAAACCAAGTAGCAGCAGGTTTCGAATCAATTTTTCTGTTTATATCTGTAAATAAAAATACTGATTGGATAAACTATATATATTACAATCAGCAGCGCTTTGTTAACTACACACGAGATGCAGTCAAGGGCCTTGCCAAGCAGCTTGATGCCACCTCACTGACAGCCTGGCAAAACAGAATCTCCTTGGATATGCTCCTGGCCGAGAGGGGAGGCACATTTATCCCTAATAATACTGCCCCAGATGGCAGTGTCACCCGAGCATTGAAGGGCTTGGAGATGCTGTCTCAGGAGCTGGCAGAAAATAGCGGGATTGAGGACCCCTTCACCGGATGGATGGAACGCTGGTTTGGCAAGTGGGGCAAGTTTTTAACCACCTTGGCCACCGCAGTTGCGGTGGTACTGTCAGTATTATTATGCGTAGGCTGCTGCCTGGTACCATGCATGAAGGGACTCATCTCGAGGGTGGCAGATAGAGCTGCGGGTGATGTAATGTATGCAGCGCTGTGCACACAAGACCCTGACTTATATGACAAACCAGGATTAGCCGCACTGCTTGTATGAGAAAGTGATGCTGTTTTTATGAGAATCCCCATCGAAACAGGCTCCTGGGTTGGGAGCTTATATAAGACTCTACATTTTGTAGGTTTAACAGGAGGGGGAAATGTTGGAAGAATGGGCTAAGTCAGGAGTCTTTTATTAAAATGTAGCTAGAGTAATGCTTTATGTGAACCTATAAAATGTTGATTCGTAATGTACTAATGAATGTGTTTATTTGAGAAGAGAGAACATCCAGTGACAGGAGGAGATGTCGCTGCTCTTGAGAAAACAAAACTCTTGGATATGTGATGATCTGAATTATTTCTTTTCCCGGCTCCAAGATAGATTTCTTATAGCACTGCTTAAATTTTGTTTCACTTTCTAGTGGTCACGTGGGAAAACCACCCATTCAACTGCTTGATTGTTAATAGAAGATATAGACACTGAGTAGGATGATTATATGATCACCCCTAGGTTACAACTCAGAACACACCTATGTCTTATGCATATTTATCATAAAAAAAAAAAAAAAATTTAAGCCCTCACTTTCAGTAGATTTTACACATAGGAAGACCTGTTGTACTGTGTTTCGGAACTTTCACTTGGATGTAATAAGTTGCACTAGTAAATATAGCTGGATAAAACAAAAACTGTGTCTGTCTTCATTTCAGACTGTAAAACAACAAAATGTGATTATTTTAAAGGGCGGGGCGGTGATTCTTTTCTACTATAACCGCTGTATATTGGTTATTGGACTGTAGTCCAAGCAGATATACTACTGCTCATAGAGTTAAGCTGACCACACGCAATACAATCTCACCGTACAATCTCCTTTGAATCTCCCTTAAACTATTGTAATATGGGGAGCTCAGGATCACCAGCCAGCTGCTTGTAAAAGTAAACAGTCCGTACTTTAACCACTTGCCGACCGCCGACCGCAGTCTGACGGCGACAGAGTGGCTCGTCATCGCAAACCGCCGTCATATGACGGCGATTGTGATAACTAGTGCTGTGAGCGCGCTCGCACGTTCACTGTGTCCGGGGGGCCAGGGAGAAGTGCGACGGACTCGATCGCCGTCGGCTACCCGCGATGGCCCCCCCCCCCCGCAGTGAGAGAACGGAGGTCCGTGTAAGTATACACAGATCTCCGTTCTCATAGAGGGGGAAGGGCGGTGATCACAGGCTTCCTCTATATGGCAGCCGTGGTCATCCCCTTTCCCCAGCCAGGGCAGTCCCCATACAGTTAGAACACGCCCAGGGAACATAGTTAACCCTTAGAGCGCCCCCTGCAGGTTAACCCCTTCACTGCCAATGGCATTTGCACAGAAATCAGTGCATTTTTATAGCACTGATCGCTGTATAAATGCCAATGGTCCCAAAAAAGTGTCCAAATGGTCCGACATGTCCGCTGCAATATCGCAGTACCGCTAAAAATCGCAGATCGCCGCCATTACTAGTAAAAAATAAAAGAAATAAAAAACCCAGAAATTAATTCTCATCGTCCGTAAACGCGGCAACTTTTGCGCAAACCAATCAATAAACGCCGATTGCGATTTTTTTTAGCACAAATATGAGGAAGAATATAAATTGGCCAAAACCAATGGAAAAAAATGTTTTTTTTATATTTTTTTTTGGATTTGGATTTTAGCAAAAAGTAAGAAATTTGTTTTTTTTTTGCTAAATTGTTGCTCTTCCTTTGTTTATAGGAGCGATCAGAAATGACGCAGCGGTGATCAAATACCACCAAAAGAAAGCTCTATTTGTGGGAAAAAAAAGACATAAATTTCGTTTTGGTACAGCGTCGCACGACCGCGCAATTGTCAGTTAAAGCGATGCAGTGCCGAATCACAAAACATGCTCTGGTCCTAAAGTGGGAAATCCTTCCGGGGCTGAAGTGGTTAAAAACCAAGCAAACAAAACAGCTTTCCTCGGCAATGTACACACAAACAGTCCAGATTCTGGTGTATTAAAAATACAAAGGCTCACCACCAATATATGAGTCCCACACCAAGGTTTAAAGTTCTCGTCTACTTAAAGCGGAGTTCCATCCAAAAGTGGAACTTCCGCTTTAAATACTCTTTGCCCCCTGACATGCCACAATTGCCATGTCATTTTTTTGGGGGGGGGTGACCTAGTTTAGACAGGTACCTCGCTCCCACTTCCTGGTCTGGCCGCCTGGCCACCTGGGCGACTCCTTCTCTCTCCCTAGGAGGCCCCTCCCTCCCTGCACTCTTCTGGGACACATCACAGGTCCCAGAAGATTGCCTGGCCATTGACAAAGCGCAGCGCGACTCGTGCATGCGCAGTGCGCGCCCGGCTGTGAGGTCGAAAGAAGTCACGGTCGGATGCCCACAGTTGCAATGCCGGTGCCGTGGAGGGGAGGAGGAGAGGAGCGAGGCTTCGGGCGGCCGTATTGCTGGACCGTGGGACAGGTAAGTGGCTGTTTATTAAAAGTCAGCAGCTACACTTTTTGTAGCTGCTGACTTTCAATAAACCTAAAAATGAGTGGAACTCCGCTTTAAGGGTACAGAAAATGTTGCCAGAGCTCAGCAAACAATGTCTCTTACTTTCTCGCATAGCTGTGGACTGTGCCACTCCACCTGTAGGCAGGTGCAGTCCACTTTCTTTGCTGTAGGTGGCGTTCATCCACAGTAGCATTGCAGTTGGAGAGGAAGTCAAGAGGAACATGGTTCCTCTATAGTTGCCTGGGTCACTGGGGAAGCTATTCGATTGGATGCTGCAGCCCCATGTGACTCTAGCAGCCATCTTGGGTCAGGCAGAGCATATTTAAGGCCCTGGCTCCCAGGCTTGGCGTGCATTTGCGAGTGGGTAGAGTAGGGACAAGTACCCCTTCTTTTAGGGACAGAACTAGCATCAGATAAAGGTTCCTGATGAGGAGGGAAATCAAAGTCCATAAAGACATGGATGAGCGAGTTTGGGGTGGAGGAACTTGACTTGCCTGCACAGAGTCCTGACCTCAACCCGACAGAACACCTTTGGGATGAATTGGAGTGGAGACTGACCTCACAAATGGGCTTCTGGAAGAATGGTGAAACATTCCCATAGACACACTCCTAAACCTTGTGGACAGCCTTCCCAGAAGAGTTGAAGCTGTTATAACTGCAAAGGATGGGCCAACTCAATACTAAACCCTACGGACTAAGACTGACTTCACACTTATGCAAATTGGATGCAGGTTTCCCTGCATTCAATTCGCTTGATAGAAGACTGAGCAGCTCTCAATGGAGTCGGTTCACACAGCTCTGGGGCGGCCGTGGTCCGCACTGGAAAAGGGTCCTGTGTGTCTTTGGCTATGTTTCAGTTCCAAATTCAGACAAAAATTCAGACCTGATTCGCTCCTGAAATGGAGAACAGGGATGCACCGGACCCCCTGCTGCGAGGCATGGCCACAGCCTAAGACTGGGATTCCATTAAAGTTCAAGTTCGTGTAAAAGGCAGGTGCCCCAATACTTTTGTTAATATAGTGTATCTCTTGCCCAGGACCCATCCTCATTGTCCTTTACACTATGTAGTACAAGTGCTTACCTGATTTCATACTTATTGCATGGATTGTCTAGGTTTGTCCTCATATTAATTAGTTTTGGTAAAGGAGATTGTACAATTAGATTGTATAGTGTATGGCCAGCTATACATATTAAAGTAGCAAGGGTATACAGGATTTAATCAGCAGGGGAAATCTGAAATTGATGGACTTAGGCCTAGTTTAGACTTGCGGTTGGTGGGTATATGGGGGTATACACATGCTGTGGCTGTGATGCTTTGCATTGCAGCACTGCAAAAATGATCACCTGGTCCTTTGTCATGAATTTGACCCATTCAACCTCTGCCATTGTGTCACGATGCTGTGGATTTTTTTTAGGGAGTAAACCAGGTGGTGAGGAGGTGACATTGTGCCTCCACACCACCTGTCAAACGCCCTTGAAAAGAGATCCACTGTGAATCAAATACTAAAGCCTCTCTTTCTAACCTGTTTGAAAGCCTACAGAAATGTCTCACAATGAAAACAGAGGTATCCTTACTGAGAAGGAATTTAAAACACCCAATATGTAGAATTGAAGATGTTAACCCAATCTTCGCAATTCAGCAATTATGGCAAAAATCAAATAAGCTCAGCACCCTTCCCAGATCCCAAGGACTAGGAAAGCCAATCTTGGCATATTAACTTGCACATTAAAGGTCTTCCTGAGGCTACCAGAGACTCTGGTGGCACTCATCTGTAGCAGCAATGCAGATAGGAGAGGAAGTCAAGGGGAACCTAGTTCTTCTATGGTCACCCAGTCACTAAAAGGCAGCTATCCAATTGGATGCTGGCACCCCATGTGACTTTGGTGGCCATCTTGAGTCAGACAGAGTCTATTTAAGACACTGGCTCTGGGGTTTGGTGATACCTGTCTGTGAGGGACAGTGCTAGCAGCAGGGAAAGTTTCTGGAGAAGTAGGTGCAAGGACACGCCATTCTTCCTGGAAGCCTGCCCTTTGGGTACGGACCATCCAGGCCTCATTCATGACAGATGCTGTCAGCACCCCTGAGTCTTCAGTCTCATCAATGATGTAGCTTGTGAGTGTTCCCGGTCAGGTTGCCTGATGCCTGCCTTGATGCGTTTTGCTGCATTCCAGATGCATTCCGTACAGAAAGATTGCAACATGTTCTACTTTTGTTAACTGCATGGGAACGCACTGTACTGGTGTGAACGAGGGCTATTGGAATCCATGTTAAGCACTGTCCACGTGTTTTTGATGCAGACTGAAAACGCACTGGACCACATCTGGTGTGAACCAGCCTTAAAACTTTTGCACAGTAGTGTATCTACAGCACCCTGCTGGCTCCTCCCACCAGCCATTATCTGCCTGTATTACATAGAGAAACACAGAGACCCACTGATGGTGTCACTGGGCCTATATAACAGGGATATGGAATTAGCGGACCTCTAGCTGTTGCAAAAGTACAAATCCCATCATGCCTCTGCCTCTGGGTGTCATGCTTATGGCTGTCAGAGTCTTGCAATGCCTCATGGGATTTGTAGTTCTGCAACAGCTGGAGGTCCGCTAATTGCATATCCCTGCTATATAAGGTATGTAATGAAAACAGGAAGATTAAAAAAAAAAAATCATTAGAATGTGGACGAGAGGAGAAAGGAGCCACAGAAGGCAGGTGAAACTCCAGCTTTAAACATATGACGTTTACAGTCTGCCAGCCTGGGTGAATAAATGTGCAGTAATTGTTGTCCTGTGTTGTTCATATGGTTGCAAGGCTATCAGTTTATATTATTGACTTCCAGAGACCTACACAGTCAAAAGTTCATGGTTTGGCTTCTGACACAATAGGGCACTCAGATATCGTGTGCATAAGCCATTGTTGGGAGGGCCAAAGTGCACCCAACACATCTTTATACAGACAGAATTACCTTTTTTTCCTGGCTTGGCTGAGATGTGATATAGGAGCTGACCCTGGATCTGAATTATGCATAAATCTTGGGGTACCTATATGTAGCGCTGCCCCCTTGAGGGTCGCTTAGAAATTCCATCCTCCCTTGGTCTACCTGACTCTGAGAGTCCTCCACCACCCCTGACACTCTGGGATCACTCATGTTAGGTTCTCTTGTTTAACCACTTCAGCCCCGGAAGGATTTCACACTTTAGGACCAGAGCCCCTTTTGCGATTCGGCACTGCGTCGCTTTAACTGACAATTGCGCGGTCGTGCGACGTTGTACCAAAACGAAATTTGCGTCCTTTTTTTCCCACAAATAGAGCTTTCTTTTGGTGGTATTTGATCATCGCTGCATCATTTCTGATCGCCGCTATAAACAAAAGAAGAGCGACAATTTTGCAAAAAAAAAACAAATTTCTTACTTTTTGCTAAAATACAAATCCAAAAAAAAACATTTTTTTCAACGGTTTTGGCCGATTTTATATTCTTCCTCATATTTGTGATTTAAAAAATCGCAATCGGCGTTTATTGATTGGTTTGCGCAAAAGTTGCCGCGTTTACGGATGATGAGAATTCATTTTTGGGGTTTTTCTTTTTTCTTTTTATTTTACAAGTAATGGTGGCGATCTGCGATTTTTAGCAGTACTGCGATATTGCAGCGGACACGTCGGACCATTTTGACACTTTTTTTGGACCATTGGCATTTATACAGCGATCAGTGCTATAAAAATGCACTGATTACTGTGTAAATGCCATTGGCAGTGAAGGGGTTAACCTGCAAGGGGCGCTCTAAGGGTTAACTGTGTTCCCTGGGCGTGTTCTAACTGTGTGTGGGCTGCCCTAGCAGGGGAAGGGAAGTGATCACAGCTTCCATATAGAGGAAGGCTGTGATCACAGCCCTTCCCCCTGTCACAGAACGGAGATCCGTGTTTACATTCACGGACCTCCGTTCTTTCACTCTGGGGGGGGCATCGCGGGTAGCCGGTGGAGATCGAGTCCACCGCACCCGCTCCCTGGCCCCCCCCGGACACAGTGAGCGCGCGTGCGCGCCTCCGGCGGCGCGCGCGCGCTCACAGTGCTCGGTCTCGCAGCCGCCGTCGTATGATGGCGTTTTGCAATATCAAACCACCTTGTCACCGTCAACCTGCGGTTGGCGGTCAGCAAGTGGTTAAGTTAATACACTTCAGTGAGAGAGACCACACAAGGGTATGAGTTCAAAGTGTTTACTTAACTCTTTCTTTAAGTTGAAGTAAAACTCCAGATTAAAACAGAATTTGTAACTTCCAGGTTAATATCAAACATCACTGTTAAATACACTCTCAGAAAGGCTTAACACAACAAATATAAGGTGCAAATCACTGCTCCCTGCTATTCGCCAGTAATGAAATTATTGATAACAATGAATTTCCTCCAATCGAGTTTAGCCAAGTTACCAAGCTGTTCACCTATAAATGCGATAAAGGTATCTATAACATGAAATGAGTCAATAACTGATAATAATTAGACTATTCAGAAGTTGTTGAACTAGAGGTAAATTGATACCAATCAAATGCACCACAAGTAAATTAGTACCACTCTAAGATTATTCAGCTATACCTGATACAGCTATAATGAATAATATGAATCACTTATATAAATCCTCCTGCTCTATTTCAGAGAGTTCTTAGGTGAATTCAGTAAAATTAAGTATAACAACCCTGAGTCCTGCCAAGTGGGGGGAAAGAGAACAGCTGTGTGAAGTTGGTACCCCATGTTTGTAAAACCTGAATAAAAATATACCATTCGTTTGCACTGCGTTTGCGCTGATTTGCGCCGCAAAAATGAGCGTTTCGGTTTCTGAGATATTAAACATTCAATTCAATGCAAGCTCCACCCACTTTGCACCCCATGTTGCTGAATTTTAAAAACAAACACACCATTCATTTGCGCCACGCTTGCACCGCAAAAATAAACGTTTGCGCCGGTTCAGTTTCTGAGATATTAAACATTCAATTTAATGCAAGCCCTGCCCACTTTGCACCCCATGTTGCTGAATTTTAAAAACAAACACGCCATTCTTTTGTGCTGCGTTTGCACCGCAAAAATTAACGTTTGCGCCGCTTTTGTCTCTGAGATATTGTGCGTTATAGTTGCAGAAACCCCGCCCACTTTGCACCCCATGTTGCTGAATTTTAAAAACAAACATGCCATTCGTTTGTGCCGCGTTTGGGCTGGTTTGCGCCGCTTTGGTTTCCAAGATATTGCGCGTTATAGTTGCCGTAATCCTGCCCACTTTGCACCCCATGTTACTGAAATTTAAAAACAAACACGCCATTTGTTTGCGCCGCGTTTGCGCTGCAAAAATAAACGTTTGCGCCTCTTTAGTTTCCGAGATATTGTGCGTTATAGTTGCCGAAACCCCGCCCACTTTGCACCCCATGTTGCTGAATTTTAAAAACAAACATGCCATTTGTTTGTGCCACATTTGCACTGGTTTGCGCCGAAAAAATTAACGTTTGCGCCACTTTGGTTTCCGAGATATTGTGTGTTATAGTTGCTGTAACCCCACCCACTTTGCCCACCATGTTGCTGAATTTTAAAAACAAACACACCACTTGTTTGCGCCGCGTTTGCGCTGGTTTGCACCGCAAAAATAAACGTTTGCGCCACTTTGGTTTCCGAGATATTGTGCGTTATAGATGCAGAAACCCTGCCCACTTTGCACCCCATGTTGCTGAATTTTAAAAACAAACACGCCATTCTTTTGCGCTGGTTTGCGAGATATTGTGCGATATAATTGCCAAACCACACTGACTTTACACCTCCTTATTAAATCTTACGTACAACCAGATTTATTTGTTCACAGTTTGCGCAGATTTGGCGGATATTGTACACAAGGTTTTACTTCACATGCGTAGTTTTGCCACCCCCACAGGGATACGCCCCCCTTCGGACAGGGGAGGGGGCAGGTACAGCTGGCTCAGGCTCTAGTGAGGCAGAGCCAGCTGTCAATCAGGCGGGGGGTGGATCTTGACAGTATTGTCGGGATCTGTCCCGGCTGCAGTGCGGCTGTGCGCTATCAGCATATAGTGGGCAATAGCCGCCACATGCTGAGTTTTTTTGTCTCACAGGAGAACATCCTTACTATATGTCATCTTGTGAACAAAAAGACAACTAAGGCCAAAAAATGTTGGGCCACAGTTCTCTTAACAAAAGTTTAAACCAGGTGTTAACCAAGCAAAACAGCACTACAGCAAATTCTCTTATATAAGTCACTTCTTTTTTAAAGCTGTGTGAAGTTGGCATCCCATGTTTGTAAAACCTGAATAAAAATATACCATTTGTTTGTGCCGCGTTTGCGCTGATTTGTGCGGCAAAATAATTGCCAACTTCACGCAGCTCTTTGTAAATTGCTTTTTTTGGAAAACATCGATGTCAGTAAACATTCTTTTCCTGGCAGACTCCATGGCAGCAGACGTGAGGGTGGCTCCGCTTCCACAGCTACCCTATAGGGTTCCCTCTCCCATAAATCTTTGCTCTGCCCTGATTGCCGTGTTCCTTTTTTTGTCCTCCTCCGTTTGGACCAAGTGGATGGTTCACCTACCTGAAGATTCCTTACTGCAGAAATACCGCTGGTGCCAGGAGAATGTCCCTCCGATAAGCCCTAGCTGAGAGCAGGGTATGGAGTGTGCAGAGTAGCGCTGAAGTGCAGGAGATGTGTGCACCGGCCAGATAACCCAGCTGAGAGCGGGTGGCCGTTATCTGCACAAGAACACAAGGAGATCCCTGGTGAGCGCATCGTGGTAGAGTGGTTTATGGCAGCAGGTGTTTGTTGTGTTGTAGTCTGAGTTTTATCTCCTATTTGCCCTGTGTGCCTTCTTTGCTGACAGTTATGGCGGTCGGGCTGGTGCTACGACCACTGCTTCCGCCTCCCTGTGTCTCGCCGGCCGCTCTGCGCATGTGTGTCCGCGGGACAAGAATGAGGCCTGGCTCGTGCATGCACGTGCGGGTTCCCGGCGGCACCGGGCGATGACGTCATGCTGCGTTGCAAATGGCCGGGTAGCCCCACACAGCCTCGGGAATGCATGCGGGCATTGCAGCAGCTTCCCTGGGCTGCGTGGGTGAGCTCCTCGGGTAAGGTGGGCGGCGGGGGAGAGGAGGGGGGGATCTGGATCTGAAGTCCGGCCACTTCAGGCTCTGGATGCTCTGTACCAGTGTTGCCAACCTCCAGCAGCGTTTTTTACTGGCAAAACATAGAAAATTTACTGGCGGAGCACATTTTTTTACTGGCAACTTGAAAAAAAGTAGAACTCCTATTAAAAAGGAAGACAATAGATATTTAAACACAACATGAAAACACTGACAATACCCATATCAAACACAAACACCCTTGGTTCACCTGAGCCACCTACCATCAGACTCAGCCTGGACCTGGGCTCAGTCAGTGGGCTGTGATTGCGAAATTTCCTGGGCCTGCTGCACAGTGCACTGCACATACATCACACACCCCTGGACCGGTTCACCTGAGCCAGAGCCACCCACCCATCAGATTCAGCCTGCCCTGGACTAAGGACTCGGAGGTAACTGACTGAGAAGAAGTTAGAACTCAATTCACGCCTGCAGTGCAGTACAGCCCTGCATGTGCGACTCCGTCGTCCCCCCTCTCAGTCCTCCACATGTCCGTCCCATCTCCGGCGTCTGCTGCTCTGTCAGTGTGTCCGCGGTGCGCTCCAGGCAGCCCGCTCTGTCCCATGTCCATGAGGCTCCTCCATCCGCCTGCTCTGCTCCTGCCTTTCTATAGGCTGTAGGGCAAAATCCAATGACATCATGTGCTGCGCGCCACCACGCGACTCGGGTGGCTCAGGTCAGGATCGGACGTTCCGGATTTCCGGAATTGCATACGCAGTTCTGACCCGAATGAGTTGCTGCCATTTTTACTGGCACAAATCAGCAGCTACGGACTTTTACGGACGGCAAAAATATGCCCTGTTTTTA
Organism: Glandirana rugosa; assembly: GCA_018402905.1. Lineage (NCBI taxonomy): Eukaryota > Metazoa > Chordata > Amphibia > Anura > Ranidae > Glandirana > Glandirana rugosa. Next base: position 657,524 of record BLSH010199629.1, on the reverse strand, counting down.
CTGGCTGTCCGTAAATTTACGGACGGTTGGCAACACTGCTCTGTACCCTGGCATTTTATCCTTCTTCTCTCTCTGCAGATTCTCATTGCAGATGGATGCCTCTCTGCCCCCTGGTGGCCAGCCCTCGCTCGACAGATACCACTCAGGTTCCTTGGGATGGGAGATGGCTGGAAGAAAGGGTAGGCATTGACAGGGGATGGTGAGACTGCGGCAGTAAGCCTAAAGCTTCTTCTACTCTCTTTCTTCCCTCAGCCCTCATAGGTCTGACTTATGCCGAAGCTCGCAGAAAAGGAGCGGCTCATCTAAATCTCACCATCAGCATTATCATCAGTCGTCTTCTAGATCTGGTCTTCACGGATCCCGCTCAGGGTCAGGGCACTGCTGTAGGGATACACACCGCCCCCCCTCCTCCACGCTCCCAGGAGAAACTATGCTGGGGGTGCAAGAGGGTGGTGTCTGCGGACAGGTCCCTGTGTGACCACTGCTACCAAAAATCGGTGGTCGAAAGGAACAACACAGATCAGCACCTGGAGGCTTTGATCAAACGGGTTGTTAATAATTCCCTGCAGGAAAGGGAAGCCCGTCAACCTCACGTGCCCCCTGCAGGAAAGGGAAGCCCGTCAACCTCACGTGCCCCCTGCAGATCCCCCAAGGTCCCTAGTGGGTGAGAGCCAGTGGGATGATCAATTGGATCCCTTCCAGCCTGATTGGTAGTCTCTGGCTCAATCTGACAATGAGTCACAGATGGAAGCGCCAGAAGTAGGGTTCAAATACGCCCTAGTTCCTTCTCTGCTGAAGGAGGTAAAAGAGGCTATGGACTTGGAAGAGCTGGCCGTATCCCCTCCAAAACAAAACAAAAAAAATGTTTAAACAGCTCAGTAGTTAGCACTCTCATTTCCCCTTTCTAGCGGAGCTAGGGGGGAATTATCTCAGATGAATGGAGCAAAGTGGAAAGAAGGGGCTCATTAGCAACCAAAGTCCAAAAGCTGTACCCTTTCAAAGAAGAAGAGGTGAAACAGAGGCAGCTCCACTTGTGGATGAGGTTTGCAAGGTACTCCCATTAGAGGATACGGTCTCCTTCAAGGACCCCCTGGAGAGGAGAATCAACACAGACCTCAGATGGATATATCTGACAGCCGGAATGGCCAGTAAACCAGCCTTGGCCCTAGCGACACTCTACAAAGCTATGGAGGTTTGGTCTGATAGTGTTGATTAAACCTTGGCAGGGTTTTCCACTGAAGCAGCCAGAAGTTTGCCTATACAAGAACTAAGGATGGCATCAGCCTTCATGGGGGAGGTGTCCCTTGACATCATCCGTCTCGTGGCCCGGGTGATGTTGGCATCAGTCACGGCTAAGCGGGTCCTCTGGCTCCAGCCTGGTGCCAGATTCCTTTTGAGGGAACCTCCCTCTTTGGGAACAAGCTCAATGAGGCTGTAACCGAGGCCACGGGAGGAAAGTCGGGGTTTGTTCCCCAAGATTGGTGCCAGCCAAGTCAAAGACATACTTTGGCAAAGAAACAAGGATTCGATTGGGTCAAGGAAGCGTGCAGTTATAAACCTGGGCGTGAGTTCGGGAGGCCCTGGAGGGCCAGGAGGTCAACAAACCAAAAAGCCTTGAAAGGTGGTTCCACAGGTGGACAAGGGCCATCTAAATCCTTTTGAGATTGGGCCCACTCAGGCAGGCATGGTGGGTGCTCATTTGCATCACTTTCGGCATGTCTGGACTTTTGGACAGTCAAGACAATGTCCACAGGCCACGCTTGCGTGTTCAGCAAAAGTCCCAAGCTAAGATTCTTTCCACGACCATTCGGTCCTCAAGAGAAAAGAGGGATATCCTGTCTGCATATGTGGAATCTCTACTAGAACAGGAAGCGGTCAAACCCATCCCAGTCAATGAGAGGGGCCAGGGTGTATTCCCCCTTCTTCTTAGTACAGAAGAATGACTCATGGAGACCCGTGATTTAACCCATCTCAATTTATCCAAATGGGAAAGTTCAAAATGGAGTCTCTGCAGTTTGCCATAGGCCAATTACACTGTCAATTTTCTTGCCTCCCCTTTGGCCTGACAACATCACTGAGAGTCTTCTCCAAGGTACTGCTAGCAGTGGTAGCGCTGTTGAGAGTCATAGGAGTCCGCCTTTATCACTATCTGGATGACCTCCTTCTGCTAGCCCAAGACAAAGGGCAGCTGCTGGATCACCGGGACTTGGTCATCACCACCTTGCAAGAATTCGGGGGGCTACTGACCTTAGACAAAAGTCACCTGCAGCCGTCCCAATCTGTAGTATTCCTCTGAGCGCTCTTCAATACAAAGACAGGCGCCATCTCGCTTCCCAAAGAAATAAATCAATGTAATTCGGGACCGAGTCCATCAAGCCCTCTCGTCACCTTCGGCATCCATTCCCATGGTGAAGTGGGCCCAGTGGAGGATGCGTCCATTCCAGAGAGGATTCTTACAACAGTGGGAGTCATGCAGCAAGATTCATCGCATCCGTGTAACTTCGCCCATGAGACAATCTCTCCTGTGGTGTCTCCAGAGGTGGAACCTCTCCAAGTGCCACTCCCTGGAACCAGTCATCTATATGCTGCACATGCAAATACATGGCCCCATGCACACAGCTATATATGGGGCTGTGTTTTGGTGTCGCAAACAAATGTGCTCAGAAAAAGGAACAAAGGTGCGTCTGGGTCTGCAAATCATGCATGTTTTACCCATGTGTACTTGCCTGAATACACATATGCATTTAACCACTTCCCTACCACCATATGCAGAATGACGGCCAGGAAGTGGTTCAGTTATCCTGACTGGGCATCATATGACGTCCAGCAGGATAGCATGGGGGCGCGCATCACGGCAATTGGGGTTGCGGTGTGTCAGTCTGACCCACCGCATTACCGATCTCAGTAAAGAGCTTCCGTCGGAAGCTCTTTACCATGTGATCAGCCGTGACCAATCACGGCTGGTCACAGTGTAAACAGGAAGAGCTGTTTATTAGCTTTTCCTCTACTCGCAACTGCAGACACCAGTAGCGGAGAGCCGATCAGCTGCTTTCCTGACAGGGGGGGTCTGTGCTGAGTGTTTATCAGTGCTTCCCCCCCCCCTAGGATCGCCACCCAGGACCACCAGGGAGCCTGCCCAGGGACCATCAGGGAGCCCACTAGGACCACCAGGGAGAGCCCACCCAGGGAGACGGCCAGGGAGCCAATCCTGACAACCAGGGAACCCATCCTAGACCACCAGGCAAAAAGTTGTTGGAGCTCTACTGTCTTTTCCAGGGTATGAAGCACAGTGCCCGGTACAGTGGGAGGAGCATTGCATTAAGGAAACCCAAAGAGAGTAAAGGTTCTCTATGTAAGATTTAATAAGGAGGTGTAAAGTCAGTGTGGTTTGGCAACATATAACGCACAATATCTCGGAAACCAAAGCGGCACAAAGGTTTATTTTTGTGGCGCAAACCAGCGCAAATGCGGCACAAACGAATGGCGTGTTTGTTTTAAAATTCAGCAACATAGGGTGCAAAGTGGGCGGGGTTTCGGCAAAAGTGGGCGGGGTTTCGGCAACTATAACGCACAATATTGCGGAAACCAAAGCGGCGCAAACGTTTATTTGTGCGGCGCAAACCAACGCAAACACAGCGCAAACAAATGGCGTGTTTGTTTTTAAAATTCAGCAACATGGGGTGCAAAGTGGGCGGGTTACGGCAACTATAACGCACAATATCTCGGAAACCAAAGCAGCGTAAACATTAATTTTTGCGGCGCAAACCAGCGCAAACACGGCACAAACGAATGGAGTGTTTGTTTTTAAAATTCAGCAACATGGGGTGCAAAGTGGGCGGGGTTATGGCAACTATAACGCACAATATCGGAAACCAAAGCAGCGCAAACGTTAATTTATGCGGCGCAAACCAGCGCAAACACGGCACAAAAGAATGGCGTGTTTGTTTTTAAAATTCAGCAACATGGCGTGCAAAGTGGGCGGGGTTACGGCAACTATAATGCACAATATCTCGGAAACCAAAGCGGCGCAAACGTTAATTTATGCGGCGCAAACGCGGCACAAAAGAATGGCGTGTTTGTTTTTAAAATTCAGCAACATGGGGTGCAAAGTGGGCGGGCCTTGCATTAAATTGAATGTTTAATATCTCAGAAACCGAACCGGCGCAAACGTTTATTTTTGTGGTGCAAACCAGCGCAAACGAATGGCGTGTTTGTTTTTAAAATTCAGCAACATGGGGTGCAAAGTGGGCAGGGCTTGCATTGAATTGAATGTTTAATATCTCAGAAACCAAACCGGCGCAAACACGGCGCAAACGAATGGTATATATTTATTCAGGTTTTACAAACATGAGGTGCCAACTTCACACAGCTAAAGAGAACAGCTGCAGCTGTAGCAGTTCTGTGGTTAAAGTTCAGTATATCTTTTGCCGGCTTTGTGATTTTGAAGTTAGGTACCTAAGAAGTGACTGCGTCCATTAATCCTTAGTATTAGGCACAAATGGTAGGCTAGAAACTTCACTGAATTGAAATGAAAACCTTCACAGTGATCACTGACTTTATTATAAACTTGCAACTAGCAGCAATCCAGTACACTCAATTAACTGTAATCCAGCATTGGCTATTGAAAAGTAGTATTTAGGTAGGAAGGGCTCTTCTTTAGGATAGAATCGTAATAACAGATCAGTACTCTTTTGTATGGGCCTGAGCCTACTCACCCAACTGGGCAGATGACACTGATAAGCGGTCCTGCAGTTCAGATGATGATAATGGTGATGCTGGGGCTGATGGAACAGCGCTCTATGCTCCTGGAAACTGGTCTCCACTGCACTCCCTGCAGCTCTCCCTGATCAATCGCTCCTGCTGCCGCTGGATCTGGAACAGTCTCAGGTGGTAACAGGCTGGCTCCACAGGTCCTCCCCTGGAACACCACAGTAAAGCAGTTTGCTGGAGCACTGTGTAATTGCAGCATGCTGGAACCCTGTCATGTACCTGGTGGTGGAGTCTGACTTATGCAGGGGTAACCTCTCTTGCTACCCTGATTCGCGAACCCCTGGTAGACCAGACAGATGGTTCAGGAGTGAGGATGACACAAGGGTTGAGCTGGTCACTGGTGACAACTGAAGTGGCTCCTCCGGTCTCGTGCTGGTTGGTAGAATGGTGGTACAGGCTGGGTCGGCAACAGGCAGGCGGTGTAGTACAAGGGGTTAGGCAGAAGAATGGTCGGGCACAGGCAGAGTTCGTTAACAGGCTGGCAGCAAAGGTACAAAGGAGCAGGCAGAAGGGTGGTCGTGGAAGCAGAGGCAGAGATCAAATCAGGGTCAAGACAAGCCGGGTCACAGGAACAGATAATCAGGTAACGGGTTGCTCAGATACACAAACGCTGTAGAATGGACAGCACCGGCTGCATGGTGCTGCCCCTTTAAATAGGCTGTTTGGCGCCAATTTGACACCTGCGCACACGCGCGCTTGCGCACAGGCATTCCGACCAGATTTCCAGAAGTGTCAGCAGTTGTTTCCTGACAAACCAATGGTATAGGCCACAGGCCGCAATCCCGCTGTGGCAGCACACAGGGCCCTTGCTGATCGATCACACCAAAGAAACCGGAACAGGCCCCTCTCTTCACTTAAATAGGTTTTTTCATAAGGCACTGTTCTTCCCAGGAGCCTTCCACTGCAGCACAGCCCGATGGGAAATGGAGTCCTTCCACCGCAGAGTCTGATAACATCTCTTTTCTGTCACACTACAAGTCCCACAAGGCATCACTCCCTACCAATTCATTTTCTCACTAGAGAAAACTCCCCACCATATTTCATGGGCACAAATGTCCCTATTAACGGGGAATTAATGCCAGGCTCCTGGCTACATCAACATGTCTGGGAATTAGATATTTGTACAATATATATGTAGCACTACCCCATAGCTCCCAACTGTCCCTCATTCAGAACAAAGTCCCTCTGTCACTCTTTTCTCCCTCATTCCCATCTCAGAAAGTTGGGAGGTATGCTACCCCAGCAAGGGTTGCAGATGTCTGGGTTCCCCACTCCTGCCAGGCAATAAGCATTTTTCACTTTCATCCAGACTTAAGGAACAGTCTTTGAGCTTGGTTTTTATGTTTTATTTGGGGGTAATAACTTGGATGGGGAATAGGAATTGAGGGATGCCCAGCTTGATTGCAAGAGAAACAGGGACAATTTCCTCCCCAAAGTACACGCTCCAGAACTGTCCTCCTCCTGAACACTGACAGTCTCTGAGGATCAAAGATGCAAAGCCCCTTAAAGAGGTTGTAAAGTCTCAAGGTTTTTCACCTTAATACATTCTATGCATTAAGGTGAAATACCTTCTTTGCTGCAGCTGCCCCCCAGAGCCCCCATTTTTCTTGAAAAAAAAACAAGGACCCAGAGGGCCCACCAGCCTAGCACATTACCTTTGCAACACTTTTTATTGCTATAGGTGTATAAAAATATACTCACTAACAAGTGATAAAATCAAGCAAGTAGGATCAGAGTCCACCAATAGGTCTCATCCAGCGAGATCTGTTGGCCAGTGACAAATTGTGGGATGTAGAGTCCAAAGAAAGCTGATGCGTTTCGAGGTGTGTCCCCTCTTATTCAGAGCTAGATTTAGTAGCTCTTTAGAAGAAGGGACATCCATTGAAACGCGTCAGTTTCTTTGGACTCTACATCCCACAATTTGTCACTGGCCAGCAGATCTCCTTTGATGAGACCTATGGTGGACTCTGATCCTACTTGCTTGATTTTATCTCTTGTTAGTGAGTATATTTTTATACACCTATAGCAATAAAAAGTGTTGAAGAGATAATGCGCTAGGCTGGTGCGCCCTCTGGGTCCTTGTTTTTTTAGAGTTTCTTCTGGGTTCCCCCTGAACTGTTGAGAGTGGCAGCACAGCTGATGTGGTGGCTTGATTGCTGAAGACTCTCACAACTCTAATCAACTGCACAGTAAACTGCTTAAGAGCAGGAGCATTCGTTTTTCTTTCATGCTCCCCTTTTTCTCACCTGAGCCTGATCATTCCAGCGATGTGGACTAGCCCAGCGGCTCCAGCCACTTTCTCTGTCCTCATTGGATAGATTGATAGCAGCAGGAGCCATTGGCTGTCAATCAAATCCAGTGGCACGGGAGCCGGGGGTGGGGCCGAGTCCCGCTGTCTTTGTGAATGGATGTTAATGCTGTTTGCCCAGGGGATCTCTTGTTGCTGTTGGGGGTCTTTTGTAGCTGGGGTAGATCTGTTGTTGCTGGGGGATATTTTGTTGTTAAAATGAGAAAATGTCACAGCGCAGCAAAAAAATATAGTGTTGAAAATAAATTATCATCAAGCCAGCCAACACAGTGAAACACTCGCGAAAGAACCACAATATATAAATACGAGAAGCGCGAATCAAAACCTTAAATCTTATATGTGCATTTGAATCAATGTGACATGTAAATGCTTGTGAATCCCCTTTTAATAAATATAGCATGTAAAACACATAGAAACACATTCATATATATTGTGTCTCAACAAACATGTGCATATGTTTTATCATAACCACTTGAAGACCAGACCTTTAGAATAAAATGGTGATCGTTGCAATTTTTTATGTCACACGGGATTTGTGCCGCAGTTTTTCAAACGCAATTTTTTTGGAAAAAATACACTTTAATGAATTAAAAAAAAAAAAAAACAATATATACCCCAGTTTTTTTGTAACATATGAAAGATGATGTTATGCTATAGTAAATAGATACCTAACATGTCACGCTTTAAAATTGCACACGCTTGTGGAATGGCGGCAAACTACGTTACTTAAAAAATTTCCATAGGCAACGCTTTAAAAAATGTTTTACAGGTCACCAGTTTAGAGTTACAGAGGAGGTCCAGCAATAGAATTTTGGCTCTTGCTACAATGTTTGCATCGATACCTCCCAATGTGTGGCGTGAACATCATTTACATATGCGTGCGCGACTTACGTATGCGTTCGCTTCTGCGTGTGAGCACGGGGGGATGGGGCACTTTAATTTTTTTTCTTTGTTTTTTTAATCTGTCCCTTTCTTTTTTTTTATCACTGTTATTCCTATTACAAGGAATGTAAACATCCCATATCTTTCCTTTACCTTTAAAAGTAAAAGATTAAAAAAAAAAAGATTGCTTCCGCCTTAGACCGGAAGTGATGTCATGACATCACTCTGGTCCTCCAAGGCCATAGAGGCAATCAGAGATGATCTGGTCTTTATTCGCCTTTGTGACCAGCTAGCCACACCGTCGGACTGTTTCTCGTGTGGGACCGCTTGGACCACTTTCATGAGAAAGCCAGCGCCAACCGTTCACCAAATGACCCTAATCCCGACTTAGATAGTCGGTATTGGGACCATATAAAAAAGTCTGTCACCGACCGAAAGAGTACTTTCACCAGGTTCGCCAGGGTGTGCTCTTTGTCAGGCTGCCACACCGATCGACCAGTGTTTCCGCTTATTTCTGGTCTAGTAGAGACT
>BLSH010199629.1:610636-622355 GCA_018402905.1 Glandirana rugosa | reverse complement strand
TATACACATCTTCAGCAGAGGGGGCAGGGAGCAGGACAGGACAGGCACAGGGAGCAGATGCTGGAGAACACGGGGGGAAAATCAGGCTGCAGACAGGGGTCCCAGAGCGGATACAGGATACAGGATACAGGATTTCCGGATTGCAGGCTACAGGATTCAGAGGCACATGGAGACAAAACACCAAGGCATCATGCATATGGCAGTCAGGGTTTAAATATCCTTCCTGTAACGAGCATCAGGTGGTGACTCATGGGCCTCTGATTGCTGGGAGACACTCGCTGGTGGATACTGGAATTGCAGCCAAAGAATCCCCGAGCCGCAGCGCCACCCGCTGGAGGGACTATTCCTGACATCTACCCTGAACTGTTCTTCTTTCTAGACACCCTCAGTAGAATTAGCTGCAAAAGTCCCTTGAGGAGTAGGAGCTCTTAGTCCCCTTTAGAAACATAGCACAATACCTGGTAAACTGTATGCAGGAATATCTCCTCTCCTTTGTAAACTGCTCCTAGCTCCACTGCCTGCAGGAACTACCAGCCCTCCTGGCTGCTCTGAAGATCTCCCAGGGCAAGAGATAGAAAGGGTTAAGCACAGCGCTGTCCTTCTGAAAGCTTGCTGCATGTGGCAGTCTCTCCCCTTGTGGATCCCTGGGTGTGCTGATGTACTCACTCCGTCCTCTTTGCTCCCTGCTGCCCAGTAGGCAAGATTCCTTCTCAAACCGTAATGCTGATAGGATCTTCCAAAGCCAGCCTGAGCCCAGCCTGGAGGCAGAGGAGCTCCCCCAATCCCAGGGGTCTCCACTCCTCCTAGGCCACCGACAGCTTCCTCAGCACTCCATCATTCACCCAACTCCCCTGCATGGCTCCACGATATTTAAGGGCTGAGTTAGCCACCCTGCCAGGACATTCTGCCTGGGGATTGGCCAAGTTCCCTCAAGTATGCAGATCAGAAATGCCTGGTCTCCTAACTTCCAGAAGTTTCTACCAGCTTCTAGATCCAGGGGGAGGTACCAGAGACCTGCCTCTGTAGAGCCTTTCAGCCTGACCTGCAGTAGCCCTGACCCAATATCTGACTCACATAACTTACCATGAGTCATAAGCTTAAATTTGCCTACACTGGCACTAGTAGCACACTAGAGGGTGCTACATTTGAAAAAAAAAAAATTTAGTGGTGGGCTAATGATTACAGAGCTGCATTCATTTATGCCTCCTTGCCCAGCATGTAACAGTGAAGGGTTAGAACCTCTGTCTGTGTCCCTCGTGATGAGATCTAACATCACAGTTTTCTCTAGAGACCATTGACACTTAAAAAAGAATGCGAGGGGAACCTAAAATGTGAAGGTCTTTATCAAAAGAGGAATAGAGGGGAAATCTCTTTAGTAGGGGCACCTTCTTCGATGACAAATGTCAAAGGTGGGATTTTCCCTTCTTTTGGGGAGATTTCCACTTACTTCTTGCTGTATTTCTGGGGACAGGAAGTATAAGGAAAACTATACTATATAATGTACTCTAGAAAACGTAACTGAGCGCGCTTCTAACCTCTCCCATGAGGAGCTAAAATCCAGGAGTAACCAGCTATAGAAAATCTAACCTTCATAAAGGGGGATCTTTTCATAGCCTCTCGAAACACAATGGGATCAACTCTTCTTCTGCCAAATAAAAATGTATATCTCCACGAATTCCTACAGCTTGGTGCTCTCATCCTTCATGCAAGTTGATTCTTCCAAGGACCCCTTTGGGGTTCCACTGGGCAGTAGAAGAGCTGTCACACTCCATTAATTCAGGATCTTCACTAATGTTGTATCTCCACTATTCTAATCCCACAATTGTTCTTTATAGCAACTCTGTTTTTTTTTTTCGGTAGCTCCCATGAACGGTAATTCTTGCTTTGGTTCTCTTGATGGCTGCCAAAGAATCCTGAGTATGTCATATTTCAGGATGCATTCATCCTCTTTTGCAGGATGGAATTAATTTAAAAAATTTTGATGACATATTCACTTAAGAGCGCTATTTTCCTGCTCATGACGCCAATTTTTTGACTTTTTGTATTGTCTGTGAGCCCTCATTGCTCATTGACAAGCCAACAATAATGTATCTATCTAATTTTTCTCCAATACATCATTAGGCAATGCATGTAAGAGGTTTAGCCATTGCTCATTGGTGTGCTATTAAAAATAAATGGCAATTCACGTTTTTGTAGCACACAATACAGTACACCCTGCTAGTACTGAGTTGGACCCCCCTTTGCCTTCATTCTTCGTGCGATAGATTCAACAAGGAGTTGGAAACGTTCCTCAGAGTTTTGCTCCATAGTGACATGATAGCATCACACAGTTGCTGCAGATTTGTCGGCTGCACATCCATGACGCCAATCTCCCCTTCCACCACATCCCAAAGGGGCTCTATTATATTGAGATCTGGTGACTGTGGAGGCCATTGGAGTGCAGTGACCTCATTGCCATGTTCAAGAAACCAGTGGTGAGATGATTTAAGCTTTGTGACATGGTGCATTATACTGCTGGAAGGAGCCATCAGAAGATGGGAACACTGTAGTCATAAAGGGATGGATATGGTCAGCAACGCCGTGGCGTTTAAACGATGCTCAATTGGTACTAAGGGGCCAAAAGTGTGCCAAAAAAATATCCCCCCCACCATTACACCACCACCACCAGCCTGAACTGTTGATACAAGGCAGGATGAATCCAAGCTTTCATGATGTATGCACCAAATTCTGACCCTACCATATGAATGTCGCAGCTGTAATCAAAAACATACATATTTGGGGGGAACACCCTACCAAACGCATGGTGCTGCTTGTAAGACCAGCAGACATAAAAATGCATATTACAGCGCACACATGATACATACTCCTGCCAGGCTGTTTAAAAGCATCTAAACGTATATAGATGCTTTTAGACAGCCTGGCAGGAGTATGTATCATGTGTGCGCTGTAATATGTACTTTTTTTGTCTATTGGTCTTACAAGCAGCACCATGCGTTTGGTAGGGTGTTCCCCCCAAATATGTATGTTTTTCTATTTGTGGTCCTGACCAGACCTTTTGGGCGGTGAACCCCATGGTCCTTAACCACTTCCCGACCGCCATATGCAAAATGACAGCCGGGAAGTGGCTTAGTTATCCTAACTGGACGTCATATGACGTCCTCAGGATAACAAGCCGCCGCGCGCCCGGGGGGCGCGCATCGCGGCGATCGGTGGTGTGGGAGGTCAGTCTGACCCCCCGCAATACCGATCTCGGTAAAGCGCTTCGATCCAAAGCACTTTACCGTGTGACCAGCCGTGACCAATCACGGCTGGTCACAGTGTAACACAGGAAAGCCGTTTATCGGCTTTCCTGTACTCAGGTCTGTAGACCTGAGGAGCGGAGAGCCGATCGGCAGCATCCCTGACAGGGAGGGTTTGTGCTGATGATTTATCAGCACAGCCCTCCCTCGGATCGCCACCCTAGACCACCAGGGAGCCTGCCCAGGGACCACCAGGGATGTGCCAACCCAGGACCACCAGGGAGCTGACCAGTGACCACCAGGGAGCCGATCTGGACCACCAGGGAGACCCCCCTAGACCACCAGGTAAGTGACATAGTGCCCAGTGTGGATGGCACTCAGTGCCACCTTCAGATGCCACCCTAGACCACCAGGGAATGAGCCCCTATCAGTGTATATGCCCACCAGTGCCCCTATCAGTGCCCCTATCAATGCATACCAGTGCCACATATCAGTGCCCACCATTGCCACCTACCAGTGCCCACCTATCAGTGCCCAGTGCCGCCTATGAGTGCCAATCAGTGCTGTCTATGAGTGCCCATCAGTGCCGCTTAGCAGTGTCCGTCAGTGCTGCATATCAGTGCCCATCAGTGCTGTATATCAGTGCCACCTCTCAGTACCCGTCAGTGCTGCTTATCAGTGCCGCCTAACAGTGCTCATCATCGCTGCATATAAGTGCCTCATCATCAGTGCCGCCTCATCAGTGCCAATCAGTACTGCCACATCAGTGCCCGTCAGTGTAGCCTCATCAGTGCCCACCAGTGATGGAGAAAATTGACTTATTTACAAAGTTTTGTGACAAAAATAGAGAATTTTTTTCTTTTTTCAAAATTTTCGGTCTTTTTTTATTTGTAGCGCAAAAAATAAAAACCGCAGGGGTGATCAAATACCACCAAAAGAAAGCTCTATTTGTGGGAACAAAATGATAAAAAATCTGTTTGGGTACAGCGTCGCACGACCGCGCAATTGTCATTCAAAGCGCAACAGCACTGAAAACTGAAAATTGGTCTGGTAGTAAAGTGTTCTAAGTGTCCACCTGATCCATGGGATGAGTCAACGGGTCTCCCATAAAGAGAAGCGTTTGCTTCCATGGTTTAAGAGATAAGATCATTCACTCTAAGGTTAGTGTAAGAACCCACTGTTAAATTGGGGTACTTTGCAGCAGTCAGTGGGCTTAAGCACTTCATGGTCATTTAGTGTGACCAAACCCCCGTATTGTTGCATTTTTTGCTATATACGTTTAGATGCTTTTAAACAGCTTGGCAGGAGTATGTATCATGTGTGCCCTGTAATATGTACTTTTTTTGCAGCTGTAATCAAGACTCATCAGACCAGGCAATGTTTTTCCAATTTTCTATTGTCCACATACTCCCTGGGACCTTAGAGATAATACCACACTTCATGGGCACTGTTTTACTGAGCTTTATGATGATTTTAGCCAGCATGTACAGTGATACTTATCTGAATCCTTCTATACCATTGCATACTTATACTTTAAAGCCTGTGTATACATCTACCAGATCTACTTGTTCTTATTAGACAAGCTCCAGAATGATAACTGAGGATTCCCGGGAGTGAATATCTACCTGAATCATTTCTCTGAGGACCATCTCAGTGAGGATCTTAGATATTGCTCTTATATACTTTAGACCTTCGTGCTTGTCCCCTGCATATTGTGCCCCCATATCCGCCTTGCATGTCCTAGTTGCTTCCTTGGAGCCCATGTCTACTTAGCCGCTCTGGTCCATTAACAAAAAATGCTTTTGATGACTTTATCTATTTAGCTCCAGAAGAGGAATGTTTATGCGCAAAACTAGTCAAGAGCGCTTTTGAGTTTATGTCAAGCAGAATCGAGACACCCTGAGCTGGTTCATTTTTATATCCTACTAATTACATCAGGACTGTACCTGTTTAGGTTACATTCTATGTTACTATATTGGGGCTACTACCAAACTCAGGGAGGCTTTGGCTCTAGCAGCCTAGTCAATTGAGTCCAGTAGGACTGCAAACCATGGGTTGGCCAATGAGATACTTTTTAGCCACATTCATTGATGTATGTGAAGCACCCCCATAGTGTAGGTGTTTTTGTGAGATAGGGTTTTTTTTTTTTGCAGGAGAGGCAAAATTTAGTCAGGCCTGACTGTAAGAGCAGGCCTGAATGTTTTGATCTGGGCTTGGGGAGTGGCTCAGGTAGGACTGGGGCAGTCCGACAGATGATGTCACTAGACCCTCCTACCTTCTTCTGGGAAGCACTGGAAATTTCCAGAGTAAGGTGACCAGATTTTCAAAATGAAATCCGGAGACATTTTTTTTTTAATTGCCAAATGGTAAATTATTTTATAAGCATATTTTCCTCAAATTAGATATGCAGTGTATAGGTTTATGGAATGATTGTATGATAGATACATTATTTCTCACATTTTCTCCATGATCAAAAAAGATACTTTAGAATATTTTGGGATATGCAGCCTATCAGTGCTGCCTCATCAGTGCACCTCATCAGTGCCACCTAATCAGTGCCCATCAGTGACACCTCATCAGTGCCCATCAGCGCCACCTCATCAGTGCCCATCAGTGACACCTCATCAGTGCCCATCAGTGCTACCTCATCAGTGTCACCTCATCAGTGCCCATCAGTGATGCCACATCAGTGCCCATCAGCGCCACCACATCAGTGCCGCCTCATCAGTGCCAAGCAGTGCCTACCAGTGCTGCCTCATCAGTGTCATCTCGTCAGTGCCTACCAGTGCCACCTCATCAGTGCCCATCAGTGCTGCCTCATCAGTGCCCATCAGTGCTGTCTTAGTGTCACCTCATCAGTGCCCATCAGTGCCACCTCATCAGTGCCCATCATTGGCACCTTGTCAGTGTCCATCAGTGCTGCCTCATCAGTGCCACCTCATCAGTGCCACCTTGTCAGTGCCTACCACCAGTGCCCTCATCAGTGCCACCTGTCAGTGCCACAGTCTATCAGCACCACCTAATGAGTGCCCATCGGTGAAGGAGATACATAATTTAATAATTTTCATTCAAAACGTGATTGAATCGAGCAGTAACTCACCTTGCTTATTGTCGTGGCCATTGCACTCGGTCTGGCAATCCCGCCCCCTCCTTTGGACTACATCTCCCACAATTCCATGCAGTACAGGAGGGAGGGGGATAGAGGGGGGTAACCTTGAGGCCTGGAGGTTCGGGTGCAGCCAGAAGTGGAGGTGATTCCTGGAGTCCCACAAGGGAATGGGAGAGCAGCAGAGGTGCTACTGAGACACTTTAAAGAGTCCACTGGAGTCGGTGAGCGACAGACCCTGGGAGCTGGAAGAAAGAGTGCTGGAGCAGGCTGGGAGAGGAATAGTGGACAGTCCGTAGAAGCCTTGGGAGCCAGTCAGGGGAAGGAGTGTAACTGAGGAAAGCAGGTCAGTGTGGTGGCCTGGAAGAGGGATGGGATGGAAGTTGTAGTCCATCAAAGGCCTGGCTAGCACCGAAGTACTTTGCTACATATTCAGGGGCCCATGATCCCTGGCCTGTAATGGGTGGTCCTGAGGTCCTGCTGACAGAGTGTAGACCTCACCATGTGCTAGCTGCAGTGAAGAGAAAGGAGTAAAAAAGCTTGATAAATTTCCTTTCAAGTTGGGAACCAAGTGATGTGATGGAAAGAAGTGAAGGGGCAATACTCTGCAAATATAGTGCTGGAGAGAGAATTGCGAGGAGAAACGGTCAGCAACCTGAATGCTGGAGAGAGTTGTGAGGAGTAACAGTCTGCAGAAGGACAGTCTGCAGGGCAAGTGTGTATATACAGGACTGTATATGGAAGTCATGTACAATAATTTCTGGGGCATCCCACAGACACCCCTTTTCCCCATCCAATTTATTTCCCCTAAATAAAACAACAAAAACAAGAGCCGGCCTGGTCAGTTCTATGGATGTATGAGATATGGTGCGATTGAGGGCAGCTATCAGGTGAACCACAACTAATGCTACTCCCAAGGGAACTCATGGCTACATATGTGTTTTTATATTTGTCTATGTTTAACATTTTTGTTATAAATTAAATTTGTATATGAAAAACTTTTTAAATCATACCTACAAAGTCCATTCTTTCCATTCTCCCAATGTTTCTGACTATCTAAGGCAATGGTTCTCAACCTTTCAAGTGCCGTGACCCCTTGATAAAATTTCCCAAGTTGTGGGGACCCCGAACAGTAAAATTATTATTGTTGCTCCCTCATTGCTGTAAACTTGGGACTGTAAATGGATTGAACTATAAATATCTGATATGGCTATACAGTATGTATTTTCATTCTTACAAATTTAACATAATTAAAGGGTAGTTATTAATCAGAAAAACAATCTAATATATATTGTTAAATATTTATTTATAATTAACATACAGTTGTATGCAAAAGTTTAGGAACCCCTGACAATTTCCATGATTGTCATTTATAAATATTTGGGTGTTTGGATCAGCAATTTCATTTTGATCTATCAAATAACTGAAGGACAAAGTAATATTTCAGTAGTGAAATGAGGTTTATTGGATTAACAGAAACTGTGCAATATGCATCAAATCGAAATTAGACAGGTGCATAAATGTGGGCACCCTTGTCATTTTGTTGATTTGAATACCTGTAACTACTTAGCACTGATTAGTTGGAACACACAATTGGTTTGGTGACTCATTAAGCCTTGAACTTCATAGACAGGTGCATCCAATCATGAGAAAAGGTATTTAAGGTGGCCAATTGCAAGTTGTTGTTCTCTTTGACTCTCCTCTGAAGAGTGGCAACATGGGGGCCTCAAAACAACTCTCAAATGACCTGAAAACAAAGATTGTTCTACATTATGGTTTAGGGGAAGGCTACAAAAAGTAGATATAAGCTGTCAGTGTCCACTGTGAGGAACATAGTGAGGAAATGGAAGACCACAGGCACAGTTCTTGTTAAGGCCAGAAGTGGCAGCCACATAAAATATTGGAGAGGCAAAGGCGAAGGATGGTGAGAACGGTCAAAAACAGCCCACAGACCACCTCCAAAGACCTCCAACATTAACTTGCTGCAGATGGTGTCACTGTGCATCGTTCAATAATTAAGCGCACTTTGCACAGGGAGGAGCTGTATGGGGGAGTGATGCGTAAGAAGCCTTTTCTGCACACACACCACAAACGGAGTCGCTTGAGGTATGCAAACGCACATTTGGACAAGCCAGCTTCATTTTGGAATAAGGTACTATAGACTGATGAAACAAAGATTGAGTTACTTGTTCATAACAAGGGGCGTTATGCATGGCGGAAAAAGAACACAGCGTTCCAAGAAAAACACTTGCTACCCACAGTAAAATTTGGTGGAGGTTCCATCATGCTGTGGGGCTGTGTGGCCGGTGCCGGTACTGGGAATCTGGTTAAAGTTGAGGGTCGCATGGATTCCACTCAATATCAGCAGATTATTGAGAATAATGTTGAGGAATCAGTCACAAAGTTGAAGTTACGCTGGGGCTGGATATTTCAACAAGACAACGACCCAAAACACTGCTCAAAATCTACTCGAGCATTTATGCAGAGGAACAAGTACAACGTTCTGGAATGGCCATCCCAGTCCCCAGACCTGAATATCATTGAACATCTGTGGGGTGATTTGAATCGGGCTGTCCATGCTCAGCAACCATCAAACCTAACTGAACTGGAGATGTTTTGTAAGGACGAATGGGGTCCAAAATACATTCATCCAGAATCCAGACACTCATTACAGGCTATAGGAAGCATCTAGAGGCTGTTATTTCTGCTAAAGGAGGCTCTACTAAATATTGATGTGATTTTTCTGTTGGGGTGCCCAAATTTATGCACCTGTCTAATTTCGTGTTGATGCATATTGCGCATTTTCTGCTAATCCAATAAACCTCATTTCACTACTGAAATATTACTGTGTCCTTCAGTTATTTGATAGATCAAAAGGAAACTGCTGATCCAAACACCCAAATATTTATAAATGACAATCATGGAAATTGTCAGGGGTTCCTAAACTTTTGCATACAACTGTATAAGTTACAAATGAATAAAATGTTTACAACTTGCGTTTACTTATTATTTATTCATTGTGTATTGAACTGTATTCACTGTATTGTATAATCATGTGAAAACAAAGCGTAGCAATGGTAATAGTATTAGACAGACTTACTATATAAAAACAGTAAACTACATTGTTACAAAATTGATGCGAAACCATGCATCAGAAAACAAAAGCGTCAGTGCGAACGCTGAGGTTGCTTCTTTCTCACCAGATCAGAAATTCTCAGGGCAGTCTTTGCAAGAGCACAACGAAGATCATCTTCTGCAACAAGTCTACTTCTGGATTTAGACTTGGTAATCAGCAAGCTTGAAAAGCCTATTTCACAAAGATATGTTGTTGGAAATGGAAGAAGGCGCAATACAATTTCAGACAGAATAGGACATGACTGCAAACACTTGATCCAGAATTTATGAACTGACATTGAAGGGAAACCATTTTTTGCTACATCACTGGTAATGAGATCAATGAACTCCTCTTGTGCATTCTCAGGAACATCTTCAACTTTGACTGTGAATGGACTTCTAGCAAGTGCAAACGGGTTGTCAGGTAAATTTGGAAATTTCGTCCGCAAGCATTTTCAAGTGTTCTTTGACAGAACTTATTGTTTTAATCCTTTTGTCAAGGTCAATGTCATTTTCCTCAAAGAAAGCAGATAAGTTGGGCAACATGTAAATTCTATTTTCATCCAATTTTTGTTGCTAAAGTTGAAGTTTCGTTTGGAATGATCGGATCTTTTCAGACAAATCGAGGCATGTTGCATTTGGTCCTTGAAGTGATAAATTTAACTCGTACAAGATTACAAAGATGTCAACCAAGTAAGCTATTTTCTGCAGTTAATTTTCATCGCTGAAAAGTGCTTCGAACTGCGGTTTTGCTTTCTGATTAACCACTTCAATACTGGGCACTTAAACCCCCTTCCTTCCCGGACCAATTCTCAGCTTTCGGCGCTGTTGCAGTTTGAATGACAATTGCGCGGTCATGCGACACTGTACCCATATGAATTTTTTATCATTTTTTTTCACACAAATAGCGCTTTCTTTTGGTGGTATTTAATCACCCCTGGGTTTTTTATTTTTTGCGCTATAAATTAAAAAAGACTGAAAATTTTCAAAAACAATGCATTTTTCTTCGTTTCTGTTATAAAATTTTGCAAATAAGTAATTTCTCTTCATACATTTTGACCAAAAATGATACTGCTACCTTTCTTTGGTAAAAATAACACAAATCGGAGTCTATTTGGTGTTGGCGGACAGACAGATGTTTTGGGGACTGTGACAGATGTGACGGGGATAGACAGATGTTTTGTGTATGGTGACAGATGTGACGGGGACATACAGCTGTTTTGGGGACTGTGACAGATGTGACGGGGACATACAGATGTTTGGGGACTCTGACGGATGTTTTGTGTATGGTGACAGATGTGATGGGGGACATACAGATGTTTTGGGGACTGTTTTATGGGGACACTGATGTGTATGGGGACAGGGGTATCAGTGTGCTTGGTGCACTGTGTGGGGGGCGATCTGTAAGAGCGCTTTGCATGAAATCATCATCATCATCATACAGAGAGCTGTCACATAGCTGCAGATTCCCTCCTCCCCCCCGCACTGAGCTCTCACTGAGCTCGGCGGGGGGAGAACTGTCACAGAGAAGTTCGTCTCTGTTTACAATGTGACGGCTGTGATTGGACACAGCCGTCACATGATCGGGAGGGCCAATCACTGCGCCCGTATCCCGATCTCTGCTCAGCTGGATCCTGTGATCATAATGATCACAGGATCGAGCCGCAGCGCGGCGCGTGGCCGCGTGGCACCCTTCCTGCAGTACGTTCATACACGTCCTGTCAGAACGGGGAAGCTCCTACCCGGCCGTATATATACAGTGGCCGGGTGGGAGGTGGTTAACCCCTTGCCGACCGCCGATCGGCATTTGATGGCGGCAAGGTGGCTCGTGAGCGCAAATCGCCGTCATATGACGGCGGCCGCGCTCAGACGTCCTTCCCACGGTGCGCCGGTGCGCGGCGCGACGCCGAGCTAGGACACTAGTAATACTAGTGTCCTAGGTCGACTCGTCTCTAGCCCTATGCCCGCGTCACTAACCGGGAGGGCTAGTACACTGCCGACACAGGTTAGTGTCGGCAGTGTAACATTTGTCTCTGCTTGAAGAGACACTGTCAAGAGGGGGGCGGCTCGAGTCACTCTCGAGTCACGCCCCCCCTCCTCCCTTAGACGTCGATACACTGTCGAGAGACATACTACTACTACTACTAAAGTACGTTTCGCGAGAATGTCTAGCGGGGGGTGTGTCACGTGGTTCGTGTGACTATGGGGACAGGGGTATGTGTAGTCACAGGGGTATTTTGTCAGGGGTTTTGTAGACATA
>BLSH010199629.1:596662-610104 GCA_018402905.1 Glandirana rugosa | reverse complement strand
AATTCTCATCATCTGTAAACGCGACCACTTTTGCGCAAACCAATCAATAAACGCCAATTGCGATTTTTTTTATCGCAAATATGAGGAAGAATATAAATCGGCCAAAAACGGTGAAAAAAAATGTTTTTTTATATTTTTTTTTTGGATTTGTATTTTAGGAAAAAGTAAGAAATTTGGGTTTTTTTGCAAAATTGTCGCTATTCTTTTGTTTATAGCGGCGATCAGAAATGACGCAGAGGGGATCAAATACCACCAAAAGAAAGCTCTATTTGTGGGAAAAAAAGGACGCAAATTTTGTTTGGGTACAACGTCGCACGACCGCGCAATTGTCAGTTAAAGCGACGCAGCGCCGAATCGCAAAAAGGGCTCCGGTCCTAAAGCAGCAAATCCTTCCGGGGCTGAAGTGGTTAAAAAAACGTTTTTAGTTCATTGCGAAGAACAAAAAACACATTTTAAAACTTTTCCTCTCGACAACCATCTCACCTCAGTGTGATCTAACAGAACATTAGCGGAAGCTTCCAATTCATTACAAAGTTTTGAAAAGAGTTGACTGTTTAAAGCACTCGCCTTTACAAAATTGACGGCACTTGTGACACTTTTCATTACTTCTTGTAACTCTTGTGGCAGCGTCTTTGTTGCTAACAATTGTCGATGGATCATACACTGAGTTCCGATGGCTTTTGGTGACTCGTTCAATACCAAACGTTGAAATCCAGACCAACAACCTAGCATAGTTGGAGCACCATCTGTGCAAACACCACAAACCTTTTCCCAAGAGATCTCATGTTTTTCCAGAAATGAACCAATTGTGTCAAATACATCATGTGCAGTAGTTGTTGTTTCAAGAGGTTTGCAAAAAAGAAACTCGACTCGTTAAAGTCGCCATCATGAATATACCTCACGTAAACCAGTAAATGAGAACAGTTTGCAAACATCTGTAGATTCATCAGCTGGATGCTAAATATTCCAAGTGGAGCAGATTTTATTTCCTGGATTACCTGATCAATAATATCAGCAGACATGTCATCTATTCTTCTGCTGACAGCGTCGTTAGATAAGGAAATTGCACTCAATTTCGTAACAAATTCGGCTCCAATCATAACTCAAACAATGTCTGACTGCTGGCAACAGCAAATCCTCGGCAATGGTGTGAGGTTTCTTAGCTCTGACGATTCTGAGAGCCACCAAATATGAAGCTTCAAACGGCTGCCATGTTTTGCTTGTGGTGCTTGCCGCCAGTATCAAGCCTGCTTTTCTTGACAACATCAGCTTTGTTTTTAAAATACTGGATATCCTTGCCAGCAAAGCTCGAATGGTTGGTCTCAAAATGACGTTTCAATTTGTTGGGCTTCATAGATTCGGCTGATAGAACTTTACTACAAATAATGCATTGCGGTTTCTCGATTCCTGCTGCAACTATTGAAGTAAAACCATACTTGAAAAAATAGTCACTGTAGCTTCTCTTCCTAACGTTCTTATCAGAAAACTGGTGTGACCAGAAATGTGTGGACTGCACAGAAAATACCAAACAAAAGCGTAACTGAAATAAGAGGATTTATTATAAGGTGTGACAGTGAACTAAAACGCACAACCAAAATAGAAATAGTGAAGCCAACCAAAAGCATATAACTAGAGCAGTAAGGAAAGTCCAAACTATAAACTTCAAGCCAGGCCAGGGTCATCCACGGGAGATCAGTCAGAGGGAACTGGGGAGCAGGACGATGCAGGTTTCAGGATACAGGTCTCAGAATACAGAGGCACAAGGAACAATACCAAGGCGAGCTAGCACAGCACTCCCAGGTTTAAATACACTTCCTGCAAACAGTCTCAGGTGATGCTTGATTGCAGGAGATGATATCAGGTCCTGACTGCGAAGAGACACCTGCTGGTGGACACTGGAACTGCAGCCCCTAGGTGTGGGGGCTACAGTGCCACCAACTGGTGAAAGCGTTCCTAACAGTTCTTCTCTCTATGATCCATTATCATGGGTTCGCTGATAAAAATATTATAAGAATAGCTTTAATAACACAGACAATTATTAACACTTCCCCATCCCAAGATCTCACCCACGTCTCTTGCCTTACATTACACATCTACAGACAGAATTACAAAAGTTAAATTCCCTCTCAAAAATCGATGTGCTCAGCCACATAGTGATAGTAGTAGACAGCACTCCAGCAGATTGGGAAATGGCAATCCAGTTTATTCAAAGCATAAGTGTACAATGGAAGTCCAAATGAATACAAAAGTATCAAAAGACATGTCCAACGGCAAAGCAAAAGGACGGGCAGGAAAGATGGACGCGTTTCACGAAAATACAATTTGCTTAATCGTCATATAAGATGATTATTGTATTTTCATGAAACGCGTCCATCTTTCCTGTCCGTCCTTTTGCTTTGCTGTTGGATATGTCTTTTGATACTTTTGTATTCATTTGGACTTCCATTGTACACTTATGCTTTGTATAAACTGGATTACCATTTCCCAATCTTCTGGAGTGCTGTCTACTACTATTTCTCATTGATTACTGCATGGTGTGGTTTGCGGACCAGACGTGCACAGAGTGACTGGGATTTCTTATCACTCACCTGAAGCGGTGTCTTTCCTTCCCTGTTTTGTATGCTCAGCCACATAGCTCGGCAAATAAATTTGTCTTATAGCGGACCACACCGAGTTCCCAGACCACGTGAGTCTGATTAACAAGCTGGGCAGCTAGTGATCCGGGGAGCGGTGTAACGGGGAGAGGAGAGCTGAGGAGTGGGGCCCCAGGCAGTATCCTCATTAGTAGGGTGGCTGTCAAGGATTGCACAGAGCACCCTGCTTTCACTGTGCAATGGTGCAAATGGCAGTGCATTTACTGTACATTTGTACAATGTCACAGAGGGCCCTGAATCCACTGTGTAATGGTGCAGAATGCCCCGCATTCACTGTACAATGATGCAGACAGCATCAACTTTGCTTTCTGCATTAATGAGCTCAGCCCTCATTCAGGTGTAAAGGAAGAGTGCCTTAAAAAATCATATGGCTGGCCTGAAGACTTCAATAAAGATAGGCATAACCAACAAATAAATAGCAGAACATACAGAGGGGGGACCTCCAGGGGAGGATTGGGGGAAGCGACTGAGGGGAAGCAACTTAGGATAAGTGGCTGAGAATGTCAAAAAACAAAGTTGGCCTTCAGAACTTATTAATGGTACCCAACTCTAGTTGTAATAGTAAATATTAAAACAAAAAAAAGTAGAATAATTTGTCATAAGAACCTCTTTATAGAGTCAATCACAGTTTTTTAAGGCCAGCAGCATGCAGATTATAAAGTGGTGTGCATCTTCTGTAGCAGTCACTGACTAGGGCAGTGATTTTTGCAAAATGTCATCTTCCTGGTGATGTGTATTGCAAACAGGAGATTTGACACCGGTGGAGGGTGTGTAAGGTGATCGCTCATTTATTGCACCAGCTTGATTCACATTTTGGACAGCACATTTTGGAACATTGCACTGCACTATATTTTTTTATGAGTACATGCACTTTATTTAATTGCATTTTTTTGATAGCTATATGCATTTTTTTTGATTACTATATGTAATTTTGTTATGAGCACATGCACTTTACATTTGTTCTATTTATATTTATTCATTTGTTGCGCTGCTGAGAACCACTTTATAATTTTTTCTTTCACAGGAGATCCCTTACCTTGGCTGGTGCCTTCAGTGCTCAGTCTACTCTCCTCTCTGACACAGACAGTCACAGCACAGCGCCATGGAAGGACGGACGGTCGGTCCGAGGGTGACTGCCTGGTCGCATTGCTCCGCAGCAGCTGCTCCGTCAAGTCCCGGGCTGCCCTCCAGTGACACTGCAGGCTGTCGCTCGCCATGCCTCATGCGGTCACGTGGGAGCGGGAGTCACATCTGCCGCTACAGTGACCCGCCCCCTCCCACCGCATCCAATCACACTGAGCCACAGGCTCAGGGCAGCCAATCAGACTATGAATGTGTGCCTGTTCAGTGCACATCCAGTCTTTAATGGCTGACCAGTAGGCTCACTACTTGGCTGTCAGGTGACAGCTAAGGAGCCCGGGGAAAAAAAAAGACTTTTTTTTTTCTTGGCGGTGGCATCGCGACCCCCTGGAAATCGGCAATTGACTCCACAGGGGGTCACAACCCATGTGTTGAGAACCGCTGATCTAAGGGAAGTGGCATAGTGTACTTAACCTCGCTGTCCACAGCACCACCCTCTGGGGACAGCACCAGTGCATTGATTCATATTGTACAAATTTGGGGGGCCCGTCCTGTGCGAATTGTAGCCTCAGTTTCCTGTACTTAGCTGAAAGGAGTGACACCCGGTGTGGTCTTCTGCTGCTGTAGCCCATCTTCTTCAAGGCTCGATGTGTTGTGCATTCAGAGATGGTATTCTGCATACCTTGGATGTAACGAGTGGTTATTTGATTTACTGTTGCCTTTCTATCATCTCAAACCTATCTGGCCATTCTCCTCTGACCTCTGACTTCAACCAGGCATTTTCCTCCACACAACTGCCACTCAATGGATATTTTCTTTTTCGGATCATTCTCTGTAAACCCGAGAGATGGTTGTGTGTGAAAATCCCAGTAGATCAGCAGTTACTGAAATACTCAGACCAGCCCGTCTGGCCCCAATAACCATACCACGTTCAAAGTCACTGAAATCCCCTTTCTTGCCCATTCTGATGCTCGGTTTGAACTTCAGCAAGTCATCTTTACCATGTCTAGATGCCTAAATGCATTGAGTTGCTGTCATGTAATTGGCTGATTAGCAAGTTGTGTTACCAAGCAATTGAACAGGTGTACCTAATAAAGTGATTGGTTAGTGTAGGTGCGTTCAGTAGAAATAGTATGGATATTGACTAAAACTGATTGTGTCTCCCTGCAATTACACAATTAGGTCTGTAGGTGGCAGGCTATCATTAACTGAAAATCCTTCAGCAAGGGAATGAACAGTATAGAAAAACTTTTCAGTCACCTGTCAGTCATTAATTGCTACATTTACATGAAAGCATTGTGTGCAAGGGGAGAAAATGTCACTATCACTGTGGGAAACTGCCTCTGCCACAAATAATTTCTGTGCACACAATTTAGCTGACCTAAGGTAACCTTACTGCCAATGCCACCACCAGTCCACAACGACCCACCTGCTCCTATAATTAGGTCTCAGCGCCAGTAATGCAGGGCGAGTGAGGTAGGGGGCGGCAGAGAGCAAGACGCAGGTGTTTGGCACGTGGGCGTTTTTAAGCCGCACGCTGCGCCTTCATTTGTGCCTATTCAATGATCTTCAAACATGGTATAATATTTATTTTCAACGTATTTCAATATTGTGTAGATAAAAAAAAAGAGGCCTTTGTTTCGCGGTTTAACTCCCAGTCCCGATAGATTAATGGATAAACCGTAGCAAGTCCTGCAATTTCACACCGCAGGGGGAGTAAACCGCAGTCCAGAAAAATTACTGTTCTTGAGCGTCGCCGTTTCTTTTATGCTTTTGAGGAGAGTGAGTAAAATAAGACTTGACATTAAACAGCACCTATCCAGCGGCATGATAGCAGGGTTTAAGGCTAGACTGTATTACCTTCAAACAGGTAATTCTATAGACATTGGCAATGTATGTTTGAAGTGGAAGCCTTCATTCTGTAAGGATTTAAAGGGTAAGTCCACTTTCGTGGGAAAAAAATAGCAAATAAAAAGAAATGAATATAGCATATACAGTGGGGAGAACTATACATCCTTGATCCCCTGCAGATTTTGTAAGTTCATCCACTTATAAAGAAATGAAGGGTCTATAATTTTTATCACAGGTGTATTTTAACCACTTGCCGACCGCCAACCGCAGGTTGACGGCGACAAGATAACTCTGCTAGGCAATGACAGTGGCTGCCAGATCGCGCACTGTGAGCACGCGCCACCGGAGGCGCGCTCGCGCGCTCACTGTGTCCGGGGGGGCCAGGGAGCGGGTGCTGCATACTCGATCTCTGCCGGCTACCCCCCGGAGTGAAAGAACGGAGCTCCGTGCGTGTGAACACGGATGTCTCTTCTGTGAGAGGGGGAAGGGCTGTGATCACAGCCTTCCTCTATATGGAAGCTGTGATCACTCCCCTTCCCCTGCCAGCACTAATGCAGTTAGAACACGCCCAGGGAACACTTTTAACCCTTAGAGCGCCCCCCCCAGGTTAACCCCTTCGCTGCCAATGGTATTTACACAGTAATCCGTGCATTTTTATAGCACTGATCGCTGTATAAATGCCAGTGTCAAAATGGTCCAACGTGTCCGCCCCAATATCGCAGTACCGCTAAAAATCGCAGATCGCCGCCATTACTAGTAAAAAAAACAAAAAACCCCGGAAATGAATTCTCATCATCCGTAAACGCAGCAACTTTTGCGCAAACCAATCAATAAACGGCGATTGCGATTTTTTTTATCACAAATATGAGGAAGAATATAAATCGGCCAAAACTGTTGAAAAAAAATGTTTTTTTTATATATTTTTTTGGATTTGTATTTTAGCAAAAAGTAAGAAATTTGTTTTTTTTTTTGTTGCTCTTCTTTTGTTTATAGCGGCGATCAGAAATGACGCAACGCTGATCAAATACCACCAAAAGAAAGCTCTATTTGTGGGAAAAAAAGGACGCAAATTTTGTTTGGGTACAACGCCGCACGCCCGCGCAATTGTCAGTTAAAGCGACGCAGCGCTGAATTGCAAAAAGTGCTCTGGTCCTAAAGTGTGAAATCCTTCCGGGGCTGAAGTGGTTAAATGATAGAGACAGAATATCAACCAAAAATCCAGGAGAAAACACACGATACAAATGTTATAAATTGAGTTGCAGTTCAGTGAGTAAAATAAGTATTTGATCCCCAAGCAAAACATGACTTAGTATTTGGTGGAGAAACCCTTGTTGGCAAGCACAGAGGTCAGACGTTTCTTGTAGTTGGCTCCCAGGTTTGCACACAACTCAGGAGGGGTTTTGGTCCACTCTTCTTTACAGATCTTCTCTAAATCCTTAAGGTTTCTTGGCTGTCACTTGGCAACTCAAAGTTTCAGCTCCCTCCATAAATTTTCTAATTTTCTAGGATTAAGGTCTGGAGACTGGCTAGGCCACTTCATGACCTTAATGTGCTTCTTTTGAGCCACTCATTGGTTGCCTTGGCAGTATGTTTTGAGTCACTGTCATGCTGGAAGACCCATCCATGACCCATCTTCAGTGTTATGGCTGAGAGAAGAAGGTTCTCATCCAAAATTTTACAACACATGGCCCCATCCATTGGCCCCTCAATGCGGCAAAGTCGGCTTGTACCTTTAGCAGAGAAACAGCCCCAAAGCACAATGTTTCCACCTCCGTGCTTGGCTGTAGGGATGGTGTTCCTAGGCTCATAGTCAGCATTTTTCTTCCTCCAAACAGGGTGAGTCAAGTGAATGCCAAAGAGCTCAATTTTGGTCTCATCTGACCACAGCACTTTCTCCCAATCCTTCTTGGAATCATTTAGATGTTCATCGGCAAACTTCAGAAGGGCTGTACATGTGCCTTCTTGAGGAGGGGGGACCTTTTAGGCACTGCAGAATTTCAATCCATGGTGGTGTATTGTGTTACCAATGGTTTGTTTGGTGACTGTGGTCCCAACTGCCTTGAGATCATTCACAAGCTCCTCCCGTGTAGTTCTGAGCTGATCCCTCACTTTTCTCATGATCATCCTTACCCCATGAGGTGAAATCTTGCATGGAGCTCCAGACCGAGGGTGATTGATGGTTATTTTGTATTTCTTCCATTTGCAAATAATCGCTAAACAGAGTGTCTCCTTCTCACCAAGCTTCTTGCTGATGATCTTGTAGCCCATTCCAGCCTTGTGTAGGTCTACAATCTTCTCCCTGATGTCCTTTGATGGCTCTTTGGTCTTGCCCATGATGAGGTTTGAATGGAAGAAAGAGATTCTGTGGACAGGTGTCTTATACACACGAGTTGTCGTTAGAAGCATCTTCTTAAACTGACAGCACTAATCTGTGTACCACATGAGCACCTACTGTAGCCAGGGCCGCTGATAAGGCGGTACAGCCAGCCCTCCTGTACTGGGCCCGGGCCCCATCAGTTCAAAAGGGGGGCCCATGAACCTATGGAGCAGGAGGGCTGGCTGCACTGTCTTATTGCCGACACTGATCCTCTTCTGCCTACCCCTGCAGAGCTGCAAGCTTCTCCTCCTCTCCCTCCCTCCGGCTGCACTGAAAGAGGATTGGTTCTAGCACATGCGCCCCCCTTCTTCTGCTGCCTGGGCCCCCATTCTCCCACAGTGCTTCCGGTTTCCCTCCTCTCGCACCGGCAGCTGCTGTGGACACATAGGTGGTTGTAATTCACTGGCGCCTTCCTTTTTCGAATGAGCACAGTGAGAAATCAGTACCAATCACTCCTGTGTCCATTCATCACTGATGCATAGTATACTGTGTTCACTATGCTTCAGTCTGTGAATGAGCAGGAAGCCTCAGAGTGCTTCCTATTCATTCCTCTGTGCAGCAGAGGCTACAGAGAAAGGTCACTTTCGGCCAGGGGGGGGGGGGGAGGAGGGCCCTGTCAGGTCAGGTTCAGGTAGGCTGTATGGGGCCCCATTATTTCTAACAGCAGCCCTGACTGTAGCCAGTCTGTGGGAGGCAGAATTATTGTTGGTTGGTAGGGAATCAAATACTTATTTTACTCACTGAACTGCAACTCAATTTATAACATTTGTATTATTTGTTTTTCTGGATTTTTGGTTGATATTCTGTCTTAATCATTTAAAATACACCTATGATAAAAAAGATAGGCCCTTCATTTCTTTGTAAGTGGGCAAACTTAAAAAATCTTCAGGGGATCAAATAATTATTTACCCCACTGTACAGTACAATTGCTATACAAATCATATTGCAATTGAATATTAAAAATTACCTTTTGTTTTCAATCTGTAATTTTCTGTAATAAACAATATGGTAACCTGGAGGCGCTCTGTGCACAGGTGGTATATAGAACACCCCCCTGAAATGTAATTTCCTGCTTGTGTGATTGGCTCACTGATTTTCCCAGAAGTCTGCAGTCAGATTTTGGGCACCCCCTGCAGCAAAAATTACATTTTTGGTGGGATACTCCCAAATGGAAATCACGCCCAAAGAGATGCAGACCCTACCACTTTGCTTATTAGAACTCTACAAGTGCAACAGCTGATTGATGATTATAAAACCACTCCCATTCACATTCAGTTTGTACATGGACACAGAGAAACAAACAGCTATTTCTTTAGAATAACAAAAAGAAACAATGTGCAGTGAAATCAGAGTAAGCAAATTCAGTAGAGGGGAGGGGCCGTTACAACTGTGCATGACTGAAGGGAAGGCTGGATTTCAGCTTAAGCACGGTTCACATTTGCGGTGTGGGATGCATCTAATTCACACAGGAATCGCAGCACATTCCTGTGCAAATTACATGCGGTGTGTCTGTGGTGTGATTAGAGCCATGGATTTGTATGGCTCAAATTGCATTTCATTTGCTCCAAACTGGCACGGGACCCTTTTCTTTCTGTACCAGATTTGAATTGCATGGGTGTTCACACATGCAATCCGATTCTGCAAATCATGCTGCTGAAGGATTTTCATTCAGTAAAAAATGGTTGCACTGGTGTAAGCAATCATAGGGGCCATTGACAATGACACTCCCACCACCATGCTTGACTGTAGGCAAGACACACTTGTCTTTGTAGTCCTCACCTGGTTGTCGCCACACGCTTGACACCATCTGAACCAAATAAGTTTATCTTGGTCTCATCAGACCACAGAACATGGTTACAGTAATTCATGTCCTTAGTCTGCTTGTCTTCATAAAACTGTTTGCAGGCATTCTTGTGTATCATCTTTAGAAGAGGCTTCCTTCTGGGACAAGAAGCCATGCAGACCAATTTGATGCAGTGTGCGGCGTATGGTCTGAGCACTGATAGGCTTACCCCCCACCCCTTCAACCTCTGCAGCAATGCTGGCAGCACTCACGTCTATTTCCCAAAGACAACACCTGGATATGACGCTGAGCACATGCACTCAACCTCTTTAGTCGACCATGGCGAGGCCTGTTCTGAGTGGAACCTGCCTGTTAAACCGCTGTATGGTGTTGGCCACCATGCTGCAGCTCAGTTTCAGGGTCTTGGCAATCTTCTTTTAGCCTGGGCCATCATTATGTAGAGCAACAATTCATTTTTTTCAGATCCTCAGAGAGTTCTTTGCCATGAGGTGCCATGTTGAACTTCCAGTGACCAGTATGACAGAGTGAAAGCGATAACACCAAATTTAACACACCTGCTCCACATTCACACCTGAGACCTTGTAACACTTAACGAGTCACATGACACCATGGAGAGAAAATAGCTAATTGCGCCCAATTTGGACATTTTCACTTAGGGGTATACTCACTTTTGTTGCTAGCGGTTTAGACATTAAAGAAGTTGTAAAGGCAGAAGGTTTTTTAATCTTAATGCATTCTATGCATTAAGATAAAAAAACATCTGTATGTAGCAGCTCCCCGGTACTCCCTAATTACTTACCTGAGCCCCATCTCTCTCCAGTGATGTCCACGAGTGTCTTAGCCATCCAGGACACTCCTCCTGATTAGCTGAGGCACAGCAGTGGCCCCATTGGCTCCTACAGCTGTCATTCAAAGTCAGTCAGCCAATCAGGAGAGAGAGGGGGTGGGGCCAGGTCAGGGCTCTGTGTCTGAATGGACATACGGAGCTCTGACTCGGCTCGGGTGCCCCATAGAAAGGTGCTGGCTGAGGGGGCACTCGATGGAGGGAGGGGCCAGGAGCAGCAAAGAGGGACCCAAGAAGAAGAGGATCTGGGCTGCTCTGTGCAAAACCAACTGCACAGAGGAGGTAAGTATAACATGTTTGTTGTTTAAAAAAAAAATGAGCCTTTACAATCACTTTAATGGCTGTGTGTTGAGTTATTTTGAGGGGACAGCAAATTTACACTGTTAGGGCCAGTTCACACAGGGGCGACTTGTGCCACCCCAAGTTGTCCCAAGTCACTTGACATCTGAAATCCCATTGAAATGAATGGGAGCCGTCTTAATGTACACTAGTGAAGTCGCCCCGACTTTAAGAAAGGTTCCTGTTCAAGGCGACTTCTATCCGACTTAGAATTCAATGGAAGTCACCTCCAAGTCGGATCCCCATCTATATTGAAGCAACTTTAGAGGATAAAAAAAAGAATTTACACAGTTACTCCCCCCGAATTACCCAGGCAACCCCCCTCCCTTCTCTGATTGGCCACAGGAAAAATCGCCTGGCATGGAGTCGTGTTGTAAGGCGCCCAAAGTCGCACTGAAGTCGCCTTGAAGTTAGGTTTAAAATCGCCTAGCAAAGTCACACCAAAGTCTGATCACCCCTGTGTGAATGCGGGCTTATACAAGCTGTACACTCATTACTTTACATTGTAGCAAAGTATCATTTCTTCAGTGTTGTCACATGAAAAGATAACTGTATACTGTATCCCATAGTGTGTGGACTGTATGGGATTGATTTACTAAAGCTGGAGAGTGCAAAAACTGGTGCAGCTGTGCATGGTAGCCAATCAGCTTCTAACCTTCAATGTTCAATCAAGCTTTGACAATAAAACCTTGAAGCTGATTGGTTTCTGTGGGGAGCTGCACCAAATTTTGAACTTTCAAGCTCTAGTAAATCAACCCCCATAACTCTCCTACAGATTAAATAATATACACTGATTTTGATTATTTTCACCAAAGAAATGTAGCAAAATGCATTTTGGCCTAAATTTATGTAGAAAGATTATTTATTTGCAAAATTTTATAAAGTTTTTCAAAATTTTCTGTCTTTTTCTATGTATTTAATACAAAATAAAAAAACCCAGTGGTGATTAAATGATTAAATACCACCAAAAGAAAGCTCTATTTGTGTGGGAAAAAAGATAAAAAATAAATAAAATAAAAAAAATTGTCATTCAAAGTTCGACAGCGCTGAAAGCTTAAACTTGGCCTGGGCAAGAAGGGGGTAAAAGTGTCCGGAATAGAAGTGGTGAAGTCTCCTCCAGTCACGCTCCTATGATCCTCTTTGAAACAGAGTTCTTTTTTAGCCTCCATAAAACCTGGGACTTTGTACTGCAGCCTGATGGGCTTTTATCCAATGTAAATGGAAGCGGTATGGGGTATACCTTCTACTATTCCTGCTGTCTAATGAACGCGAAGAGTTCTGCATCAATCTGTTCTCAGGGGATGATTGCAACCATGCCAGTCTATATTTGGTAACAGAAGCAGACTGCCAGACAGGAATATATGGAGATCTGTACATCTGTGATGTCTCCCATAGAAAGTGCCTGCTGTGCTTTATCACAGTTTTAGTGGAGGGATGTGTTATCAACATATCACCATGTATAACAATGTATAACAATCACCTCCACAAAGTGACTGGTACACAGTGTCCAGGGAGCATCCAATGCTCATATACGTTGCAATGGCGGCTGGTGAAATTTTAGGATGGGGGGGGAGACCCCGCCCTTCCTTTTTGACCCCTCCCACTTATAAGCCCCACCCCTTATATTTTCCACCCCTTGTGTCAGGAGTATACAGCCCAGCATCACGACATAGGGTATACAGCACCACAGATAGTGCTATATACAGCATCACCATATAGCAGTATACAGTCACCATATAGCAGTATACAGAGCCCCAGATAGCAGTATACAGAGCCCCAGATAGCAGTACACAGAGTGACCATATAGCAGTATACAGACTCACCATATAGCAGTATACAGAGTCCCAGGTAGCAGTATACAGAGCCCCAGATAGCAGCATACAGAATCACCATATATCAGTATACAGGGTCCCAGGTAGCAGTATACAGGGTCCCAGATAGCACTATACAGGGGTCCCAGATAGCAGTATACAGGGGTCCCAGATAGCAGTATACAGGGGTCCCAGATAGTGTATACAGAGCCCCAGGTACCAGTATACAGGGTGCCAGGTATCAGTATACAGGGGTCCCAGATAGGGTATACAGAGCCCCAGGTAGCAGTATACAGGGTCCCAGATAGCAGTATACAGGGGTCCCAGATAGCAGTGTAGAGGGGTCCCAGGTAGCAGTATACAGGGGTCCCAGATAGCAGTATACAGGGATCCCAGATAGGGTATACAGAACCCCAGGGAGCAGTATACAGGGGTCCCAGATAGGGTATACAGAGTCCCAGGTAGCGGTATATAGGGTGCCAGGTAGCAGTATACAGGGTGCTAGGTAGCAGTATACAGGGTGCTAGGAAGCAGTATACAGGGGTCCCAGATAGGGTATACAGAGCCCCAGGTAGCAGTATATAGGGTGCCGACATATGACGATGGACCCTGGGGAGATGTGACGATAGACCCTGGGGACATATGACGATAGACCCTGGGACATATGACGATGGACCCCGAG
>BLSH010199629.1:574789-596652 GCA_018402905.1 Glandirana rugosa | reverse complement strand
CAGGTAGCAGTATACAGGGTGCCAGGTAGCAGTATACAGGGGTCCCAGATAGCAGTATACAGAGCCCCAGGTAGCAGTATACAGGGTGCCAGGTAGGGTATATAGGGTGCCAGGTAGCAGTATACAGGGTCCCAGGTAGCAGTATACAGGGTGCCAGATAGCAGTATACAGAGCCCCAGGTAGGGAATACAGTCACCAGTCTCAACAACCCAACCCCCCCCCCCCAGGTCGAGAGAGAGCGGGCTGACATTATGCAGAGGCAGCACTAGCGGAGAGCATGCTGGCAGACTGCTCGGAAGTCCCGGGGAGTGCTGTGCCTGCGTGAGTAATCACGCAGCCAGCACGTCCACTGTAGTCCCACTCCCGCGACCCCCGCCAACAGCATCCAATGACAGAGGGGGCAGCCAATCAGTCTATGTGTGTGCGCTTGTTCAGCGCACACACATAGACTTTAATGGCTGACCAATTCACTCACTACTTGCTGTCAGCAAGGAGCCGAGGAAAAAAAAAAAAGAACAGTCAATGTACCGGCGTTTCTTGCAGGGGGGCCGGGCTGACTATTTTTTTTTTTTTTCCTTCTCAGCGTCGGGGAGGCGGCGCCCAAGCGCCCCTTATGCACCAGCCGCCGCTGGTACGTTGTCTTTAGTCCAGCCCATGCGGATCCTATACACAGGTTCCAGGTAGAACACAGCACCTACTCTATATGTGATGTGGAAACATTCCTTCTGCAGTCTTGGCTTCAAGCTAGAGCTTTCCACCTCCTCTCTTTCTTCACGTTCTCAAGCAGTGCTGTCTTTATTTCTCCTATGCCAGACAATGGGGTAGATTTACTAAAGGCAAATAGACTGTGCACTCTGCAGAAGCAGTTGCTCCAGAGCTTAGTAAATGAGGTGAAGCTTCACTTTGCAAAGAGTACACAATTGTGCAAGGAAAAAAAACCCCCAAAAAAACACACATTTTTGCTTGCACGTGATTGGATGATGGAAGTCAGTAGAGCTTCTGCTCATTTACTAAGCTCTGGAGAAACTGCTCTTGCAGAATGCAACTTCACTTTACAAAGTGCACTGTCTATTTCCATGCACACTGGGCTCAAAAAATGTCTGTTCTCTTGGGAGTAAAAAAACGTTCATATAGAGCATTTTTTGTACAAAGTTTAGACGAGTTTAGAAGAGTTTTATGTTTTTTCTGCCAGTAAGCTCCAATCAGGAACGCGAATGAGAAGGGTTTTTTTCCTACCTCTAAGGCCTCATACACACGGGCGTTTTGCACGCCGGCGTTTGTAGGCATTTTTTGCAGCTCTCCATGTTATTCAATGGCCTTCTAAAAACGCCGGTGTTAGTGAGTAGTAGAGGGTGTCGGCGTAAGTGAGCTGTTTTTAGAACGCGGGACCATCGCGTTCTGTAGCTGTAGCGTTTTGGCGTTTTTTGACGCCAATTGGCAAAAGGCTTACTAACGCCCGCTAACGCCGTACCGGCGTTTTTTGACGCCGGCGTTTTTAGGTTGAAAAATAGCAGAGGACTGATTTTTTTTAAAAAAACGCCTATTGACGCCGACACTCACTAACGCTCGCTAATGCCGATGCAAAAAGCCGCAAAAAACGCAGATTTTTTGAAAACCGTCGGACCTGGCGTTTTGCTTATTTATTATAAAACGCCCGTGTGTATGAGGCCTTAACGTTGTTTAAATATGCCTGTAAACGTCCTAATGTGAATGGACACATAGGATAACATTGAGCTGCTTCTACAGGCAAAACACTAAACTCCTGTAGAAGCAACGTTTTTTACGCCAATGTGCATGGATTCTGAAACAGCTCCACAGACATGGTGGCAGAAAAGGTAGAAAGTCAGATGGCCACCAATCAGAAACACACTTATATATGAAACAGAAAACAAGAGAGGAGAAGTTACAGGCTTCTGAAAGCGGGGGCCACCCACCCTACATGTGAGGAACACTCAGGAATCTGGATGAAGGGAGATGCTCAGACTTCAGGTTAAGGTTGATTTCCCTGGACCTTGGAAGGTTGGAGCCATTATCTTAGAACAGCTGCGATAGATAGATAGATAGATAGATAGATAGATAGATACCGTATAAGCCGAGTTTTTCAGCACATTTTTTGTGCTGAAAAAGACCCCCCTCGGCTTATACTCGAGTCAGTGTCTGTGGGTGATCAGTAGATTCACATTAAACAGAGCCGTGCTGCTTCTAAGAGCCGTTCTGTGCTTTGTAACTGTGACTAATCACATTGGAATGCAGAGAATGCTGAGAGAGGTGTCAGATTCTCAGCTTGATGTTGGGAGGTGGGTGGGACAAGCTGATGTTAGCTGTTCAGTCCCACCCACCTCCTGATCTCAGTGAAGAGCTGCAGCTCTCTCTCAGCATTCTCTACATTCCAATGTGATTAGTCACAGTTACACAGCACAGAACAGCTCTTAGAAGCAGCACAGCTCTGTTTAATGTGAATCTACCTTACTCATCCCTTATGTGTTCTGGCTACAGTCTCTGTGTCCTGGCTAATATCCCTGTGTCCTGGCTAATATCCCTGTGTCCTGGCTAATATCCCTGTGTCCTGGCTAAAATCCCTGTGTCCTGGCTCCCTGTCCCTGTGTTACGGCTGCTGCATTTCCCACCCTAGGCTTATACAAACAACAAATTTTCCCATATTTTTTGGGCAAAAGTAGGGGGTCGGCTTATACACGGGTCGACTTATACACGAGTATATACGGTAGATATTTCTACTATTAAGGTGCGCCCTCTTGAGGGTCGCTTCATAATTCCATTCCCCCTTGGTCCTCCTCACTTCAAGAGCCCTCCACCACCCCTGACACTCTGGGTTCACCAATTTAATGCAATATGATAAATCTTAACACTGTAAGAGTAATGGAGACCACACTTGATTTGAGTTCTAAAGAATTTACTTATAATATCTAGTAAAATTGGTTATCTAAAGCAACAGTAAATAACTTGTTTGAGTATAACATTTCAGATTCACACTTTGACACTGTTGGTAAACAGAATAAGGGCAGAAATATATCAGCTATTTCTTTAATAGAGCGTAATCACAAATCTGATAGTCCAAGGAATAATATGACCACCCAAGATGTAGATGAGCACAATAATTGATGATAGTGTGAAAGATTCACTCTATTACTGCAGCAATTTAGATGAATGAACTATCATATATATTGATACTTCTTAATAACCTGAAAAAAAAATATTATTGCTCTATAAAGGTTCAAATGTGATCATTAACCAATGACAATTGCTTAGCTCAATTCTCCTGATCTAATCTGAAGAGTTCCTAAGGAGATTTAACTTTAACTTTTGATCATGTGAAAAATTGTATCTGCAATGAGAAAGATCCAGTTAATGAAGTTCAGTTCAATCTTCTGCTAGCTGTGTTCTGTTCTAAAGTTAGGTACCTGAATTACTGTGTCTGTTAATCCCTGAGTTAAGGCACAAGATAGGTGGCTTGAACTTTAGCAGAAAGCCTTGATAGTGATTGCTGACTTCAGATTATAATAGCTGGTAAAGAGGGACCTGTGCACAGGATTTTTTGTAATCCACTAGGAAAGCTGAGTCTATACTGACAAGGATGTATAGAAACAAATGAGTATAATCAAAGGTAGGCTTCTGCCTGCTCACCACCCTGTTGATCACAGAAACGGTCCGGTTGCTCAGGCTGTGCTGATGACGCTGGAACTGATGGTATAAATTTGCTCTTTGCTATAGGGAAACAGGCTTCCACTGCTTTCCCTGCACTTCTCTCTGGACCGACCGCCTCTCCCACTGCAGATGACACTGGATCTGGAACAACTCAGAAGCTGGCACACTGATTCCGCTGGTCACTCACTGGAACAAAGCAGTGTTGCAGCTCGCTGAGGTACTGTGTAACTTTAGCCCGCTGGATCACTTGACTTAGCCCGCAGGCTGCAATCCTGCAGGAACACACACAGACAAGTCCTTACTGGTCGATCACGCCGTCCAAAGAGACTGGAGCCAACTCCCCCCCCCATTTAAATAGGTTCTCCCACAAAGCATCATTCCTCCAAAGCACTTCTTCCTGCAGCACAGCATCCTGGGAAATGGAGTCCTTCCATTGCAGAATTCAAGGACAGACTTCCTCTGTAGCACTACAAATCCCACAAGCAGTACCTCTCACATGACCATTCTGTTCAGCAGTTTCAACACTAGAGGGGAATATCCACAACATCAATAAACATGAAATGTCCCAAGTTAAAAGAGCACTTATTTGACTCCTGGCTACACAGGATTTATACTGCATCCACAGTTTGCACAGCACGTATCAAAATGGAAGGAGACACTACTGTTGCATTACAATTCAATACAAGAGGGATCGGGGACCCTGATCATTAGAGCTTACATTAGATAGATAGATAGATAGATAGATAGATAGATAGATAGATAGTGAGAATAGGATTTTTGTGTAGGATAGGTATATTGTCAGGCTTGGCTAGCAGCCAAGCCTGTGTATGTGTTTCCTCTGGGTCAGGGTTAAGTGACTCAGGCAGAGCTGGTGACTCACAGGCAACATCACTGAGACCTCCCACTTCTTTCCAGAACATGCTTGAATTTTCTGTAAAGGAAGAAGAGAGGAGACGTGGAGCTGCCTGGAGTATTCTGAGGAGCTCTGACCAATCCCCAACATGGAATGGCAGGGGGCAGGCCTCCTTAACCACATCCTTACTGGGCACTTAAACTCCCCTCCTGCCCGGACCAATTTTCAGTTTTCAGCGTTGTCGTTCTTTGAATGACAATTGTGCGGTCATGCAACGTTGTACCCAAACAAAATTTGCGTCCTTTTTTTCCCACAAAAAGAGCTTTCTTTTGGTGGTATTTGATCCCCTCTGCGTCATTTCTGATCGCCGCTATAAACAAAAAAAGAGCGACAATTTTGAAAAAAGAACAATATTTTTTACTTTTTGCTCTAATAAATATCCAAAAATAAAAAATAAAAAAAACAAATTTATTAATCAGTTTAGGCCGATATATATTCTTCTACATATTTTTGGTAAAAAAAAATCGCAATTGGCGTTTATTGATTGGGTTGCACAAAAGTTATAGCGCCTACAAACTATGGACATTGATTTATGGCATTTTTATTTTATTCTTTTACTGGTAATGGCAGCGATCTGCGATTTTTATCGGGACTGCGATATTGGGGCGGACATGTCAGACGTTTTTGACACTTTTTTGGGACCAATAACATTTATACAGCGATCAGAAATTTAAATGTCCACTGATTACTGTAAAAATGTCATTGGCAGTGAAGGGGTTAACCTGCAGGGGGCAGTGCAGGGGTTAAAAGTGTTCCCTGGGTGTGTTCTAACTGTGGGTGGTGGGGTTTGCAGGGACATGACAGATCTAACTGATCCCAGTGACAGGGATCAGTAGATCTGGCATGCCCCTCCTCACAGAACGGTGGAACCGCCGTGTTTACTTCGGTGGTTCCCCATTCCTCCTCTCTGTAAGGAGATTGTGGGTCTCTAAGGGACATCGGGTCCGCCGGACCCGCGGGCACGCTCACGCGGCGTGCGGCGGCGCGCGCACCACCGGCGCCGACGGGTGCGCGCCCAGCGCGAGCCGAATGGGAAGATGTCTATTGACGGCCTCCCGGCATTTTATGGCCGCGCTGTAGTCGTCATTCGGCTATGGCACGGTCGGGAAGTGGTTAAACACCCAGGGTCAGCCCAGCTTGGGAGGAATTGTTCAGGTGTAAGCTGGAGATGGAGTGCTAGGCTGTTGTGGCCCAGAGAGAACTGCCCAGTCCTGGGGGGTGGGGGTGACCTTGGGCCTGGGGCTCAGGTGCAGACAGGACCCTTCTTAAAGCAGAGTTACGGCCGAAATATGACTTTTAAGATAAAAATACCCCTAGAATACTCATGCCTTGTGCAATGTAACGAAGGTATGCTGTAAACTATGCTCAGTTTTCTATTTGTGCAGCATCGTTTTCTTACTTTGTGAAGTTCCTGCACAGCGCGGCCAGCTCCAGTGTGGGCACCTGAAGCCGCAGTGTCCTTCTTCCTGGATTCCGTGCATGCTGGCTACCCAGCACACACCGGCTGATCTTGTGCCTGTGCAGTGCAGTGCAATCTTGGTCAGCTTGACATGGCATGGTTACAGTAACATTTAACATTGGCTTCTATGGGAAATCTTGGTCAGCTTGCCATGGCACTGACGTAGTGCCATGTCAAGCTGACCAAGTCTTCCCATAGATGCCAAATGTTAAATGTTACTGGAGCCATGCCTTGTCAAGCTGACCAAGATTTTCCATAGAATCCAATGTTAAATGTTACGGGAGCAGTGCATGTCAAGCTGACCAAGATCTCCCAAGAGCCAATGCAAAGCCGGAAATGACCTATGGCGCCGCGGCCCCTAAAGGAGAAATCAGATAAGTGAACAGAAAAAAATAAAAATATATTGGCAATTCATTTTAAGGATGCACATTAGTGCTGCATGGTGAGGAGTGAAAAATGTAAGTGGAACTCTCCTTTAAGACACACGGAGGTGTCCTGGACAGGTGGCACGGGAGCAAGGGGAGGACAGCAGGGGAGTACTGCCAGGCAAAGTCTCCAGGGAGGAACAACAGGTCGCAGCCAAGAGGGCTGATGAGTGACACACAGTTGGGTGTGGACTGAGAGGCATGCCTGAGAGTACTCAGAGAGTGTAGTCTGGGATGGGTGCAGAGCCAGTGGAGTGGACCATAGGTGGGCGCAGCCTATTGCATTAGGGTGTGCAACACAAAAGCGCAAACAAACATGAATGTGTGTGTATTTATGTTAGAAGGGTAAAGATCGGTGTCAATAGTTTATTTTTATTTTATTATTTAATTTTTTTTTACAATTTTGTTTTTTTTATTATTTTTTTTACAATATTATATTTTATTTACAATTTTTTTTAGGAGCCCTGCTGGGGGGGCTTTGGTGAAATATCAGGGGTCTAAATAGACCCCTGATGTCTCACTTTCGAGACAGAGAAAGAGACTGAGGACAGAGATTCCCCAGTCCCTTTATCTGCAGCCAGGCAGTAGGGGGAATCTGCACAGTACAGGGTGATTAGGACACCTTTCACCCTATGTGCGCACACCTCTGGAGTGAACTGTGGTGGCGCGGGCAGTGGAGGGAGGCAGCTGCAGCCAGGAGGGCTGGCAGGGCCTGAAGAGGTGGTACTGGGAAAAGTAGCCACGTGGACAGCTAGCATTGAGACTACCTATATTTTTGCTACACTATAGAGGCCCGAGGTCCCTGACTGCAAAGGGCATTTGTGTTAGGCCTGACTGAGTCAGTGTCAGGCCTGCATTTTCGTGCTAGCTGGTCCTGGAAAGTGAGTTCAAGAGTCAAGTACAGTGCTGGAGAGCGAGATCAAGAATCAAGTTTGTGCTGGAGGTAGTTCAGAGCTGGTGCAAGGATTTTTGACACCCTAGGCGAAACCTCATTTTGCCGCCCCCCTTTGGCTCTGCCCCTGACTCCAGCCCCTTTGCCCTGTCAATTTATACGATGGAGGTGGTGGAGGTAGAGATTTTTTGCAGAGCCTCTCTACCCATTTCTTTAGCCGTGGTCCGCAGGCCCACACCTGTGCCCCTGGATCCGCCTCATTTTACCACCCTGGGGTGCTGTCAGCTGCGGATCTCCAGTGACATGAGTGATTGATGCTGAGCAGTGATGGATCAACAGTGGATGGGCGCCCCTGGTGGTAGTGGCGCCCTAGGCGGCCGCCTACTCTGCCTAGTGGTAGAGCCGGCCCTGAGGTAGTTGTAAATACAGGAGGTGTATATAGTTCCTCAGTCCCTAACATTTTCTGCAATCAACTGGGCATCTCATAACTACCCTATCCCCATCCAAGTTTAATCCCCTAAATAAAAA
Organism: Glandirana rugosa; assembly: GCA_018402905.1. Taxonomy (NCBI): domain Eukaryota; kingdom Metazoa; phylum Chordata; class Amphibia; order Anura; family Ranidae; genus Glandirana; species Glandirana rugosa. The sequence goes on along the minus strand of BLSH010199629.1, from coordinate 588,772 downwards.
TACAAAAACAAAGTGCATGGACTGTTTTCTGTCTGAGAATGACTGACGAACTACAACTACCAGCAGCCCCTACGGGGGTACCACTACAGATAGATAGTTCAGAGATAGATAGATAAACCTGAGAGATAGATAAATATCTTTGATTGATTCATAGATAGACCAGAAAGAAGGATAGTTTTAGACAGATATTCTACATTCCTTTTGTTCTGTAAGATATGACATCATATTTAATGCCGCCATTGAAGTCGGACCTCTCTGTTTGTGCGGAGGAGAAGGTTCTCATACCTGTCAGTACATATTTAAATCTGTAAAGGTTCTCAGGAAGGGCGCCATTAAATCTGATGAGCTTTTATCCTGACACTGACAAATAAATGACTGTACTTAAACTTTATTAAAACCCATCTCATCCTTCATGTAATGCCTTCCAATGTGATTCATGTCCAATTATGACCCGGGCCTGGAAGATGGCCAGCTTTGTGGGTTATTTAAAGGAGCGCTGCTACTCATTGGATTCTCTTTCACTTGATATTTTAAATATATTTTTCTCTGTTTTAAGTAATTTCTATATATTTTTGATTAAACGTGAATCATTGATTGGTTGGTGCACTTTGTCTGCTCGTGGCACCAATTGCATCAACTGCACTTTGCAGCACTTATAATGTCATATAGGCTTTAGCATGTTAACCTGTTCCTAATAGCCATATACATACAGCACTGTGCAAAAGTTTTAGGCAGGTGGGGAAAATGCTGTAAAGTAAGAATGTTATCAAAAATAAATAAACTTGTTTATTTTTATCAATTTACAAAATGCAAATTGAACGAACAGAAGAAAAATCGAAATCAAATCGATATTTGGTGTGACCACCCTTTGCCTTCAAACCAGCATCAATTCTTACACTTGCACAAAGTCAGGGATTTTGTAGGATTAGATAGGGTTGCCACCTTTTCCTCAAGTCAAACCCGAACACTTTAGCGGCACACAGCAATTTTTTTTCCTAGTATAAACTATACATATATTTTTTGCTATTAAATAACATATTTAATCACATGACGTTAATAACAAGCGTCACCCTTTACATCAGAGTCCACAGAGTTCCCCTTTTTACATCTGAACTTGCAGAGTTCCCTTAGGCTGTAAGGGGGAACTCTGCAGACTCTGATGTAAGGGAGAACTCGGGGCACTCTGACATAAAAATGCTCTGGGAACCCTGATTTAAGGGGGAACACTGGGAACTCTGATGTACGAAGAGGACTCTGATGTAAGAGGGAACACTGTGGCCTCTGGTGTAAAGAGGAACTCTGATGTAAGGGGAGCTCTGAGAACCCCGATTTACCTTAGGGTACTCACTAAGAGGCAGGAGAGAGAAGGGAGGAGATTTCAGTCACAGACAGGGATGAATGTGACTCACCCCTCACTCACCCCTTGTCAGTCAACACCTCACATCCAGAACTATCTGCAACTGCTGGGCTTCAAATTTCCGGCACCCACTTTCCTTTTCTGAGGCACAGTGCCGGGGATTGGAGTGTGGGCAGACACAGAGGGGTAGGGGCGGGAGGAAGAGCTGCAGATTGAGCTCTCTCCTCTCCCGTCCCTGTGTGTTTGGGGGGGATGGTTAATGCTGGCTTTGGGCAGTCTGAAACAGAGTGTAATAGACACTCTTGGCTTAGACAACTTCAGCAACCCTGCTGGGAGGCCATAGTCCAGTATGAATAATGTGTCCGGGTTTTAGGCAGTCTGAAACCCGGATGCAAGATTCCAAACCCGAACTGTCCGGGTGAATCCCGGACAGGTGGCAACCCTAAGATTAGAGTCAGATGTTTGATTAACCAATTATACCATGTAGGTGCAAATGATCATCAATTTCATATGTAGGTTTAAACACACACATTAACTGAAGCAGAAACAGCTGTTTAAAAGGCTTTAAACTGGGTGAGGAACAGCCAAACTCTACTGCTAAGGTGAGGTTGTGGAAGACAGTTTCATGTCACAGGTCATACAACAGCAACAAGGCACAAGATAGTTATACGGCATCAGCATGGTCTCTCCTGGGCAAAGATTTCAAAGCAGACTGGGGTTTCAAGATGTACTGTTCAAGCTTTTGTGAAGAAGCACAAAGAAATGGGCAACCTTGAGGACCATGGACACAGTGGTGGGCCAAGGAAACTTAATGCAGTAGATACAAAACACATCATGCTTACTTCCCTCCCACATTGGAAGCAGTGTTGCCAACCACCCGTATTTTTACGGGCAGCCCGTAAAAACAGGGCACTTTTTCTCCTGCCCGTAAATGTCCGTAGCAGGAGAAAAGTGTCAGTAAAAAATAGCTGTGACTGATCAGCTCTGAACTGTGCATGCACGGTTCCTGGAGATGCCCAAGGCTATCCAATCAAAATGATCAGATCCTGTATTCGCCCGGCGCCAGTGGACAGGGCTGGGGGATGGGTCTGGAAGAGACTGTGCGGCGCTCGAGTGATGATTGTGAGTGGGAATCTGTGCTGCTGTGCAATGCGGGTGCGCAGAGGGCGCAGTTTTATGAAAATTTCAGACATGTGTTATAGTTTATGGAGCATTTATGTATGTCTCACTCCCTGGTAAAATGGTATCTGGTAAGAGCAGGGCTGGCCCAAGACACATTTTATATCATGATAATTAAAAGTAAAATTAAATTTATCACTAAGTCAGATTTACACGCAATAGCAAAATTATAGGACCATTATGTACAATTCCAGGGTACGAGCTAGGGCAATATAGGAGCGGGCTAGGGAAGTACCTAGAAAGGCTAGGGCAATATATGGACAGGCTAGTGTAGTATATAGACAGGCTAGGGTAGTATATAGACAGGCTAGGGCAGTATATAGACAGGCTAGGGCAGTATATGGACAGGCTAGGGTAGTATAGGGGCAGGCTAGGGTAGTATAGGGACAGGCTAGGGTAGTATAGGGACAGGCTAGGGTAGTATAGGGACAGGCTAGGGTAGTATATGGACAGGCTAGGGTAGTATAGGGACAGGCTGGGGTAGTATATGGACAGGCTAGGGCAGTATAGGGACAGGCTGGGGTAGTATATGGACAGGCTAGGGCAGTATATGGACAAGCTAGGGAAGTATATGGACAGGCTAGGGTAGTATAGGGGCAGGCTAGGGTAGTATAGGGACAGGCTAGGGCAGTATATGGACAGGCTAGGGCAGTATATATAAAGGGTAGGGATATAGAAATGGGCTGGCGCTAAAGGAAAACATATATATATATATATATATATATATATATATATATATACACACACATACTAAATGTGTTCAGCACAGATGCTATAATTTACATCAATTTCCCTATAGGTGAAAGATAATCACTGAAATGCACACATACATATCGTATATATAGTGTATTAGTATATATAATATGTAGATACATACATACATATATATATATATACATATATATATATATATATATTAATACACTGGGCCATGAACTAAGATGAAAATCTCCCCATGGTCCACTGCCCACAATCACACAATGCCGCACTTTAATGAAGGCTTTCTGGTGGGGCACCTTGGCAAGTTCCTGTGTCGTGTGTGAGTGCACATGTACAGTGTTTACTGTGTGTACTTACAGTTTACTGTACACTCGGACTGGCTGCAGAAAGTGCAGTTAACTGGTGATCCTCACGCCTCACCTCCTCCCTCCTGACAGGTAGAGGGCGAGGCAGCTCCTCAGTGGTGGTGCTGTGGCGGACCGGCGGTGGCTGTCGGTCGGGTACTGTACTGCTGATGACTAAGCCTGAGGCCTGCGGCCTGCCTGTCCTGTGTTCCACTTCCACCTTGAGTCAGCGTATTAAGCGCGCCGCTCCAGGCCACGGTCCACCCCCGCTCGCCGCTCCACCCGGCACAGCCGCACAGTGCTTACTAATACAGTGACAGAGGCAGCTGCAGCAGAGCTATTGAGCGGGCATGATGCGAGGCAGCAGCAGTGCACTGTGCAGTGGTAGATGGGCCCTCCCTGCCACCCAGCCCAGATGACGGTCACGATCATGGAGTCAGTGGAGTAAGCGTGCCTCCACGGTCCACCCGTGGCGTAGCAAAAATTGATAAAATAGTTGATCAGTATCTCTTGCCGTCTAATGAAACTCGACGCGTTTCGTGGAGCTGGTCCACTCATCAGGAGCTGCGTGCAAGAGGTATCTATGAAGGAGTAAAAAAATGGAAAAAATGTATAGGATAAGATATATAAATCAATAATATCCAAAGCTTGAGGTAAGCAGGCGGTCCCTATATTCACATCTCAGCTCAAACGAAAAAAACATATCAATGTCAAGGTTGAAGGGGTGTAGGGGCGTCCATATGCATCTGATCCGGGGCTGAGGCAGGAAAAAGTATCCCAATCAAGGGGACTGGCCAAGGAAACCGCCAGATAACTCATCATCCGTGCAAAGGCAGGATATATACCAAGAAATAGCTTGAGTCTGAACAAAATAGAGTGTATAAGAGTAGGTAAATAAACAAGATACATCACATATATCCAAATAAGCGAAGAGTGGTGTAAAACCATCCACCAGGAAACCAAAGGTGAAAGTAAGGTAATGATCTGACTATGGATGAAACATCCATCCAAGCCAGTGGTGAGAGGAGAGGTAGTAAGTGAGGGAAAGAATGAAAGAAAACATGAGTCACCTGGATAAGTGTAGGTGTCCACATGGTGAGGAAGTGAAAGCGTGTTGATTCACTGGAGCTGGTAATGGATAGAAGGGTCTACTGGCTGGGGCTGGACATATAATACCCAAGAGTAGGAGTGAGTGCCTGCCAGCGTCATGCAGGACGCCAGTGACACGAGGGCGATGAGGGTGTACAATATATCCGGCGGCCCCACCGGAAACAGGCACACACGGCCCGCCCATCCACAGGTGTCCAAGATGGCAAACTCACTCCAGTACTGCAGCGAGAACGCCAAGGCTTGGAGTGGAAGCATGGCGCCGATATGTGAGAGGGGAAGCACGCCCACATCTCAAGAGGGGGTGGGGCGGGCAAACGCTGTCACACATTGCAGCCCCGGGGTCAGAGAGGAGCCCAACAGCTCCCATGAGGTTGGCGTGAATGAACTGCTGGCTGTGACAGTGCCAGTAAATGATGTGCTAGTAAGGTAGCATAGAAACAATATAAAAAATTGTATATTCCAGATCAGAATATGTGGTGTGACAGATCACGGGAGACCTACGGGTGTCTACCACTCAAAATTTGCGTAGCAAAAAAGAGGCGTGTGTGTGATCTGGCACAACCACCATGATCAAGCCTTCATCCCTAAATTGCAATTAAAGAACAAAAAAAGTGGTCCTGTATCATGTCCGCAGCCTCTAACCATCTCCTGTATTATGTCCACAGCCTCTAACCATCTCCTGTATCATGTCTGCAGCCTCTAACCATCTTATGTATCCTGTCCGCACCCTCTAACCATCTCCTGTATCCTGTGTGCAGCCTCTAACCATCTCCTGTACCCTGTGTGCAGCCTCTAACCCTCTCCTGTATCCTGTGTGCAGCCTCTAACCATCTCCTGTATCCTGTCCGCAGCCTCTAACCATCTCCTGTATTCTGTCTGCAGCCTCTAACCATCTTCTGTATCCTGTCCGCAGCCTCTAACCATCTCCTGTATCATGTCCGCAGCCTCTAACCATCTCCTGTATCATGTCAGCAGCCTCTAACCATCTCCTGTATCCTGTCCGCAGCCTCTAACCATCTCCTGTACCATGTCCACAGCCTCTAACTATCTCCTGTATCCTGTCCGCAGCCTCTAACCATCTCCTGTACCATGTCCACAGCCTCTAACTATCTCCTGTATCATGTTCGCAGCCTCTAACCATCTTATGTATCCTGTCTGCAGCCTCTAACCATCTCCTGCATCCTGCGTGCAGCCTCTAACCCTCTCCTGTATCCTGTGTGCAGCCTCTAACCATCTCCTGTATCATGTGTACAGCCTCTAACCATCTCCTGTATCATGTCCGCAGCCTCTAACCATCTTATGTATCCTGTCCGCAGCCTCTAACCATCTCCTGTATTCTGTCTGCAGCCTATAACCATCTTCTGTGTCCTGTCCGCAGCCTCTAACCATCTCCTGTACCATGTCCACAGCCTGTAACCATCTCCTGTATCATGTCTGCAACTTTTAACTATCTCCTGTATCCTGTCCGCAGCCTCTAGCCATCGCCTGTATCCTGTCCGCAGCCTCTAACCATCTCCTGTATCATGTCTGCAGCCTCTAACCATCTTATGTATCCTGTCCGCAGCCTCTAACCATCTCCTGTATCCTGTGTGCAGCCTCTAACCCTCTCCTGTATCCTGCATGCAGCCTCTATCCATCTCCTGTATCATGTCCGCAGCCTCTAACCATCTCCTGTATTCTGTCTGCAGCCTCTAACCATCTTCTGTATCCTGTCCGCAGCCTCTAACCATCTCCTGTACCATGTCCGCAGCCTCTAACCATCTCCTGTATCATGTCCGCAGCCTCTAACCATCTCCTGTATCATGTCCGCAGCCTCTAACCATCTACTGTATCCTGTCCGCAGCCTCTAACCATCTCCTGTGTCCTGTCCACAGCCGTCTCTGAACATCTCTTGTCTTGTATCATGTCTGCAGTCTCTGAGGGGGAGCCTACAGAGGAGTCAAGAGTGAGAGGCTGGAGCACCACTGAGATGGGGGGTCACAGGAGGAGTCAGATGTGTGTGGACTGTGGCTAGGAGACTATAGGATAAAACCAGAGCCACCAAGCTGGAGCTGGGAGTGGACCGCCTGACTGAGCCCAGCAGGGTGCACCAGAGAGGAGGTCAGTGACAGTGCAGCAAGGCCAGTGTAAGGTAAGAGTGAATACAATAATGTAAGAGGGCACTGATATAATGGTTTCCCTTATATCAGTAACCCCCCTTACCTTAGTGTATTCACTCTGCGGAAGGTGGTCTCTGATCACCAGAGTCCCTTACCCCCCACATCAGAGTTCCCGGCGCTCCTGTTTTCATCAGAGTTAGCAGGAATTCCCCATACAGTGCAAAGGGGAACTCTGCAAACCCGGATGTAAAGGGGACCGCTGATGTAAAGGACAATGCTGCAGACCCTAATATAAATGGGAACTCTGATGTTAAGGAAAATGCAGTACACTCTGATATAAGGTGGTCTTTGGTCATCAGGGCCCACCCTTACATCAGAGTTCCCCCTTGGATCATGATCTGAAGCGCTCCCCTTTATGTCACAGTTCCCTTGCACAAAGGGAATCCTGCACACTGTGATGTATGGGGGGACTCTGTGCTGGCTGGGTTATATTAACCTGACCTTCATGTGAATGGATAAATATGGTTTTTAACTTAAACACACTGCTAATAGCACTAGCTACATCTCTATGTAATGTTTTTGCCGTGGCAGTAAAAAATGTGGCTCTGTTAGTAAGTGTAATGATTTTTGCCAGTAAAAAAATTGGTGCTGTTTGTAAATGTTGGCATCCTGACAGTAAATTTCTCTTCTAGGGTTGGGAACACTGATTGGAAGAGGTCCAGCAGTACCATCTACACAGAACTGGAGGAAATCAGTGGGACCCAGGTACACCCATCTACTGTCTGGAAAAGTCTGGCCAGAAATGGTCTTCATGGAATAATTGGGGCCAAAAAGCCATGGAAACAAGGCTAAGCCACTCAACTATGCAGGAAAATATAGTTACTGGGGTGCAGAAAATGGCAGCAGGTGCTCTGGTTTGATGAGTCACAATGTGAAATATTTGGCTGTAGCAGGAGGCAGTTTGTTGGTGAAGGGCTGGAGAGCGGTACAATAATGAATGTCTGCAGACAAGTGGGAAGCATGGTGGAGGTTCCCTGCACGTTTGGGGCTTCATTTCTACAAAAGGAGTTGGACATTTGGTCAGGATCAATGGTGTCCTCAATGCTGAGAGATACAGGCAGATACTTCTCCATCATGCCATACCATCAGGGAGGCGTGTGATTTGCCCCAAATTTACAATATAATATTCCCAACGCACACATTCCTGTAGATATGGCTGTATTTATGGGTGCTGAAGCGACCACCGTCTGGAACCGTATGTAGTCAGAGAAAGTAATGTCACCAGCACACCAGGATCTCCAAAATATGGACCAAATGCCTGATGAAGGCATCCTGCATGACTCTGAAATGTTGCTTTCTGCTGTAATGATGTGATCCCCGATTAAAGCTTCGGACTCATTTTTTTGGAGTTCCTGGTGTGCTGGTGACATTACTTTCTCTGGACCCAAATGTATTATGCAGCAGAACAACGACCCCAAACATACAGCCAATGTCATTAAGAACTATTTTCAGTGTAAATAAGAACAAGAAATCCTGGAAGTGATGGTTTGGCCCCCACAGAGCCCTGATCTCAACATCATGGAGTCTGTCTGGGATTACATGAAGAGACAGAAGGATTTGAGGCATCCTACATCCACATAATATCTGTGATTAGTTCTCCAAGATATTTGGAACAATCTACCTGCTGAGTTCCTTCAAAAACTGCGTGCAATTATAACTAGAAGAATTGATGCTGGTTTGAAGGCAAAGGGTGGTCACATCAAATATTGATTTAATTTGGATGTCTCTTCTGTTCATTTACTTTCTATTTTATTAATTGATAAAAATAAACTATTAACACTTCTATGGGCTCATGCACACTGCATCTCCAAGAAGCGGCTCCTACAGGCTTTTGAGCTTTGCTTGAGCTGTCATTTCTTTATGCCTGGAAACTTCCCTCCATGTTAGTCAATGTGTCCATGCACACTATTGCTTTTTCAGGAGTTTACAGGCATATGCTCTTACAGGCAGACAAAAAACCCCACCAAACTCACGTATTTAGAGGGGAGCTTTCGAGCAGAAAAGGCCCAAAAATGCCCAAAATAAAAAATAAAAAAAAAGCATGAAAGAGCTCAAGGGAGCTCAAAAACTCACAAATAAAATTAGCTTAGGGAAGGGTTTGTGAAAGGAAAAACGCTTATGCTCAAAAAAGCTCAAAGAAGCTCACAATGTGCAAAAGAACCCAAAAAAGCACACGCTTCTTCAAGCTGAAATAAAAGCTCAAATGCCTGTAAAAGCAGCTCTTTTTAGCTGCAGTGTGCATGAGCCCTATTTCTGAAATCATTCTTCATTTACAGCATTTTTTCACACCTGCCTAAGACTTTTACACAGTATTGTATATGCAGTGTGAGCGCACTCACGGGAAACCCCTCTCCTCCTCCTGGCATTAAAGTGGTCCTAAACTCTGTACTACCACTTGTACCTATAATAAGGCCTATCTATAGGTACTGTGAATATCTCCTAAACCTGCACAGTTTAGGCGATATTCAGAGTGCATGCAGCCGATGACATCATCGGTGCATGCGCCCTAAAGGCCCTGCTTACAGTGCCGGACCTTCAGAGCCCGTGACGGAAAACGCCGGCTCCCACGCACAGGAGTGGTAGTGCCATCATCAAACCCCGGCCACTTATGTAGCTGAAGGCCACGAATCTGGAAGGAAGACTGGGGGAAGATGTCAGCCATCTCAGCAGTGACATCGAAGCACTGGAGGGCTTCGTTTCAGGGTGGATAAAAATCCGTTTTTTTTTTAAATGGAATTTTTTTTTATCAATTTATTTTAATTAAATGCTTTTGGAGTAAAAATATATCTAAAGATACATTTCTATTTAAGATACATTAATAATTTAATTTATTCAGCATGAAATGGAGCTTAGTTATGTAGCATCAGGCTGTATATTCTGCAATTTTTACATTTTTAGGTAAACTCATTCATTGAATCCAAGCTCTGCAGGCTGAGATAACATGCACTGCATTGGTACATTCACACAATGTCACAGTAACCATGAGATAAAACAAAGTTCAGGAATATTCCTTTATCCCATTGTTTTGCAAATCGATGTACACTACAAACTGTATGATTGAATCAATTCTGATATCACTGTTTTACTTACCTGACAGCTTATTATTCTAAATAGGAAACCTTCATTTTTTTGCAAATATTAAAGATTTTAACTACCAGTAAGAATAAGTCCTTACATTTAAAGAGCCCCTGTCATTGTAGATCCATCATGGCAGCGCCTGTTAGTGGGCGTCCACTCACCTGCTGCCGCCACGGCCCTCATCTTGTTGTGTCACTGCCCCATCACCAGCCATCCCATTAAAGTGAATGGGATGGTCTGTGAGTCAACAGCGGTTCAGAGGAGGAGCCTCTGTGCGACAGAGATGACAATTGCTCTTTAAAAATTATGATTTAAATTGAGTTGATCTAAATCAAGCTTTTTACTAGGGATTTAAATTGTGTTTTAAATCAACTTGATTTCAAGCAAATCCACCCTGCATTGTTCTAAGATAAGTTTCTCATAATGTGCTAGTATGCGATGCATATTAGCACATTATGAAATTGCCTTGCAGGATTTTTTTTTTTACAACCGCTTTAAGAAACTCTTAAAGGGCCACCAGGTGCCAAGCAGTTAATGTTGGGGACAGGGGATATAATTCCTGGCACTAAGCAAAGCATTACAGATGCAGCTTATGTACACCCCCAGTCGCTGTCTCTGCAGCTAAAATGGGGGGGGGGGGCGGTTGGGGAGGGCATTAAATGCAGCTTAACTACAGAATTTTACCACCCCTCAACTGCTACTGTGAACAAGCCCTAAGAAGGAACTTCCCTCGCTTTGGAAAAAATTCTTTCCACCTCCTATGGTGCCCGTAAGAGAGGAAGTCAAGGGATTATTCCCCTAATAGGATGCAGATGGCAAAAAAACCTAGAGAAGCAGCTTTAGTTCTCTATAAATAAGAAACAGTATATCATTTATTAGTGTCCCTTTAAACTAGATAGCCTTCTCTGCCCTATTTTAGATCAGCTGTAATGTGTCGCCTCTTCTTCCGAACTCGCCAAGCCCGTTCATTTATCTTCTCTATTATTAGCATGCGCAGGCCAAGAAAGTAGCGGGTGCCTGGTAGAATTTAACCCAAAGCTTACTGATTCTTCCCAATACTTTCATATATGTTCCTATCCCATGTTTATACACTTTATGACCACCCACCTCATATTGGGTAGGTCCCCTTTTTCCTGCCCTGACCCATTGAGGCATGGACACCGCAAGACCTCTGAAGGTAGGTGACTGCAGCCAGAATGGAGAGCTGCCAGTACGCACCAAACCTCTGCAGGTTAGTGTAGCACCCTCTAGTGTGCTAGAATAGGTTAGATGTTATTGTAGGAAAATTTGGTCTGTCTGAGAGCCTGGCCTGGGTTGAATCTGGGTCAGGGCTGAGTGACTCAGGGAGGCTGGATGATTCAGCAGGCAGCATCTCTGGTAACTCCCTCTGCTCTCTGGAACCATGGAGAAGCTTTCAGAAGTAGAGGGTGGAGTTTAGGAGGAGCTGTCTGGAGTATTGATGAGGGCCCCAGCCAATCCTCAGTAAATGGGCTTCAGGGGATGGGTACCTCATAAATACTCATGGGTCATGCCAGCAGGGGCAGTCGGGTGGAAGATGGAGAAGGAGTGCTGAGGAGGCTGTTGGTGACCCTTGAGGGTGTCCCCTTGTCTAGGGGGGATGACCTCGGGTCTGGGGCTTGGGTGCTAGAGGGACCCTCTACAACACATGGAGGATATCCTTCCTGGAGGCACAGGAGCAAGGAGAGGATAGCAGGAGCAGGTCAACATGTCTCCAGAGAAGTCAGCCGGGTGGGCTGGTGAGTGAGCAGTCTAGGAGGACTGTGGTATCAGTTTGGGAGGACTAAGGAGAAGTAGCCAGGAGGGTAGAGAAAGGGGCAGCTGCAGCCACACTGGCTGGCAATGCCTGAAGAGGTAATGCTGAGATCAGTAGCCACAGGAATGTAAAGCTGGACACTGACTTTTGTTTGCTACACACTTAAAGGGGGCCTCGGTTTCCTGCCTGCAAAGGGCCATTGCTTAAAAATCTGGAGTGCTTTTTATCTGATTAACCCTCAGTGAGCCAGCTGAAGTTCTGCAAGCAAGCTAGTGCTGGAGGAAGAGAGTGAGTGTATATAGACTGTATATAGGAAAGTTGTCTGAAGTCAAGTGGGCATCGCATAATACTCCTACTCCCCATCCAAGTTGTACCCCCTCAAAGAAATAGAAAAAAACAAAGTGCTGGACTGTTTTCTGACTCTGGGAGACTGTGGATGGTTTCACTTTTTTAAAACTTTATTACTGGAGCCTCACTAGATTTTATTAAAGTGAATCTTGATATTTCTCTTGCTATCCCATCTAACAGTACCTGCGCATCAGTGGCAGTTGGTGCTCAATATTTTAGGGGGGCGGCAAACGAACCTGTCCCCCCCCACATTGGAGATGGGCGGCAGTGATCAGTGCCCCCCCCCCCGCGCGGGAGACGGACGGCGGGGATCAGTGGCCTTACCTTAGGAGGCCAATGCTGCTCCTCGCTCCTGCTTGCAGAGGAAAGAGCCAGGGCCGTTGCTTCTCCTCCTGGCTGAACAGGCGCTGCTTCTCCTCCCAGCCGAAGAGAAAGTGGGTCCTGAGACCTGATTGGCCGGGAGTCCTAAGACTCCCTGGTCAGTTGGGGTCTCAGGACCCGCTTCCTTCATTCGCTAATTTCACACAACTGGGTGGGCTCAGGACGCAGTGTTCTGCGCTCCAAGCCCACCCTTTTTTGAAGCCAATTAGAGCCTCAACAAAAATGATCCTTGAAATCCATGCGTCCGGCGTCCTGCATTTACAGTAGGGGACGGGCACATGGATTAGGGGGGCTGCGCCCCCTCTATTTCTCCCAAATCACAGCTCTGTAACAATCACTAGGTAGAAGCTGTGAAAACTCTGTGTGAAAATTAACTTTACCTTCAGAGATCACAGATGCAGAATCAGAATGTACAGTATGTGTGCAAGTCTGCCCTGTCCTAATTGGCTGTAATTATTATATTGTCTTCTTTTTGCCTTACAGCTCACTGTTATAGTATAGCAAAATTAGCTACTTTTACTACACCAAATAATTATATAGGTAAGATATGTGTTTAACCACTTCAATACCATGCGCTTAGAACATTTTCCTACCAGACCAATTTTCAGCTTCCAGTGCTGTTGCGCTTTGAATAACAATTGCGCGGTGGTACTGATATGCAGCACTGACGGGCACTGATATGCAGCACTGACGGACACTGATAAGAGGCACTGATGGGCACTCATAGATGGCACTGATTGGCACTCATAGGCGGCACTGGGCACTGATATGTGGCACTGATGGGCACTGGTGGGCACTGATAGGTGGCACTGGTACGCACTGATAGGGGCACTGGTGGGCAGATGCACTGATAGGGGCCCATTCCCTGGTGGTCTAAGGTGGCATCTGAAGGTGGCACTGAGTGCCTTCCATATTGGTCACTATGCCCCTTACCTGGTGGTCTAGAGTGGTCTTCCTGGTGGTCCCTGGGCAGGCTCCCTGGTGGTCTAGTGTGGCGATCCTAGGAGGGGCTGTGCTTATAAAAAATCAGCACAACCCCCCCCCCCCGCTTTCCTGTTTACACTGTGACCAGCCGTGATTGGTCACGGCTGATCACATGGTAAAAAGCTTCCGATGGAACGCTTTACCGAGATTGGTAATGTGGGGGGTCAGAATGACCCCCTACACCACCGATAGCCGTGATGCGCCCCCCCCCCCCCCGGGCGTGCGCCGGCATGTTATCCTGAGGATGTTATATGACGCCCAGTCAGGATAACTGAACCACTTCCCGGCCGTCATACTACATACGGTGCTCGGGAAGTGGTTAAACAAGAGGTCTACTTTAAAGAAAACCAGTTACCAGTGGAAGCTTGTGTTCAGGGCCGCTGATAAGGCAGTACAGCCATGTTTTTGTTTTTCATCATTTATTTGTATTTTCTCCCTGTCAGGCCTCAACACTGAAAACTGATACTCAATATCTGCCATAATAAAGGTGATGTCATGAATGAAAACTAAAGGCTTTATTAGCAGACACGGGCCCCCCCCCCCCCCGCG
>BLSH010199629.1:493649-522907 GCA_018402905.1 Glandirana rugosa | reverse complement strand
AACACAAATAAGCAAGTAACAGATGAACACACCAAACCCCAAAATAAACACCTATCTGACTAACTAAATCCAAATGAAGAAAACACACACATATACAATAAGCAACCAGGGATACCAGATAAGGGGAGCAGGGAGCCAGGTACCGGGAACAGAAAGAGAGCAAGGGAACAGGTTCAGGAATCAAGTCTCTGGGTCTGGATCGCAGATCAGGAATCAGAGCAGAGCAGAGCAGGTCAGGTCAGGTTCAGGCATGGACACAGCTTGCAGGGAAAACACTGAAGCAATGGGACAGGGAGCAAGGCGGGCTTATATAGTCCCAGCAGACCCATCAGGTGCAGCTTAATGAGCTCAATCTCCTGGGAGACACCCGCTGGTGGCCACCAGAACTACACCACTTGGTTTTCTCAATACTGCCACCAGCAGGTGACCCAAGCAAGGACACAGGTCCTGACAGAACCCGAACGATTTTTGAAATGTCCGGGTCCGGGTCCGTGCCACGGACACCCGAAAGTTCGGTACGGACCCGAACGTTACAGTCCGGGTTCGCTCAACACTAATCAGGAGACCTCCGAATCAGGTTGCTTTGTGCTGATGATATTAACATCTGCTCTGAGTCTCACAATCTAACGCAGGCATTGCTGGTTTTGGGCATAGAGGCCCTAAATATGTATCTGGGTCCTAGGTTCGCAGAGTCTGTGTGTTTTAGGGGGACATGGACATGAATCAAAAACAAGATCACTCCAAGGGTCCTCTAGACACACACCTCCCAGGGCCCATAGTCAGTAGGCAAGATGCCACCCGGCAGTCCCCTCCAAAAGCCCCTGTCCAGGTTGGGTTTGTCACACAAGGACACAAAGTAGAAAATTATGCTCTGTTCATTTTTCATTTCAGAGGTTTACATCCACTTTAATGTGCACAAAGTGGATTTATATTCTTTGTATCTATTGAAGAATATATTTACATGAAAGTTTTGTGACTGGAGGTCAGCTTAAATGTCTTTTATAACTATTGCCTGCTCTTTAAAATGTTTTTATGACTGCGTTTGTTCTTTGGAATTCTGTACCTTGAACAGTACTTTGTCCTTCTAATCTTCATTGCGTGAAGCATGCTTTTGAAAGCTATCTCTTCAAGTACACCAGCCTTGCTTTTTAAACACTAGTTTTCTTGGCGTGTGTCATGTCTAGCCACCATTTCCTGCCTTTAAAGGGGTTGTAAAGTCAGGAGGTTTTTTATCTCAATGCATTCTATGCATTACATAGACATGCACAGCCTATTGCAATAAGGCGTGCACTCCAATGCTCAAACACACATGCCTGTATATATTGGGACGCCTGCCTTTACACGCACATGAACTTTTAAGGCATCCCAGTCTTAGTCCATAGGGTTCAATATTGAGTTGGCCCACCCTTTGCAGTTATAAAAGCTTTAACTCTTCTGGGAAGGCTGCCCACAAGGTTTAGGACTGTGTCTATGGGAATGTTTGACCATTCTTCCAGAAGTGCATTTGTGAGGTCAGACACTGATGTTGGACGAGAAGGCCTGCTCACAGTCTCCTCTCTAATTCATGCCAAAGGTGTTCTATCGGGTTGAGGTCAGGACTCTGTGCAGGCCAGTCAGTTTGCTCCACCCCAAACTTGCTCATCCATGTCTTTGTGGACCTTGCTTTGTGCACTGGTCCAAATCATTTGGTGGAGGGGGATTATGGTCTTGGCCTCTTAGTTCCAGTGAAGGGAACTCTTAAGGCATCAACATACCAAGACATTTTGGACAATTTCATGCTCCCAACTTTGTGGGAAAAGTTTGGGGATGTCCCCTTCCTGCTCCAACATGACTGCGCACCAGTGCACAAAGCAAGGTCCATAAAGACATGGACTTAGCAGGGGTGGAGGAAAATTAACTTCAAGTGCAATAATTCACATTATAGTTGTAATTAAAACATATACAATTAAGTGTACCATTCTAAAAAATAAAAATTCCAAAGTGCTATAATGGTGCGAACCTCCCAACTAAAAAGCTGTTGTACTGTAAGTTAATTTTGTATTGCACTTATCTGTAGAGGGGTTTCAACCATCCCTGCTAAGTTTCATTTGTTATGACTTGTTTTCAGTTTGATGTGTATAAGGCCCCTTTCACATGATCGGACCTATCAGGTCCGCCTGTCGTTATTCAGGAGCATGCGAGCGGGCCACCCATTGACCTGTATGGGCAGTCTGCTGACACCCATCTGCCATCCGATCGTTCAAGATCCGCTCAAAACAGAGGTAGGGCAATATGTTCGCCAGATCGGAGGGGATCGGATGAAAACGGACATGCAGTCTGTTTTCATCCAATCTTCCCATAGAAAACAGCGGGGCTCATAGAAAAGTAGGAGGCATGGGTATGATCGATATCAAGGACTACCACACGGCGGTGCACGCGGACCATTTAAAGCATTGGTTCAAACAAACAGAGGTACCATTATGGACTGACATAGAAAAAACCTTAAACAATACAATATATCAGATCTAAGCTCCCTGCTCTATGCTGACTCATGGAAATCTTTAGACACTAAGAAACTTCCACCAACAACAAAGGCCTCTTTTTTAGCGTGGAGAACAATCACACAGACCACTTACGACTCTCTCCAAGCAACACAAATAGACTTACCTTTCTCCACGTTGCAACACATCATCCAAGATTTAAATATAAAGGTCTGGGAAACTAAAGGAGTGACTCGACTTAATGATCTTTACAACCAGGGAAAACTTTTGTCCCCTAATGAGATTAAAGATAAATTCTCACTACCCCCATCTATGTATTTCAACCTAAACCGCATACACAGATTCTTATCCACATCATCTCCCCCGGAGTTAAAAGTTCACCCACAAATATGGCATCTTTACACTCCCACACATAAAAATATAAAGGGTACCTCTACGATACATAATTGGATACAGGATAAATCCACTTTTCAAAAAACTTCAACTATGCAGAAATGGGAATCAGACTTAAACACGTCCTTCTCAGAAGAACAGTGGACTATGGCTATCAGATACTCATACAAAACTACGCATTGTGTCAGCCATTGGGAGTTAGCCTTAAAAATAATGCACAGGTGGTATCTCACACCTTACAGATTAACAAATATGTTCAACTCAGGCTCCCCGCTGTGCTGGCGCCAATGTGGAGATACTGGAACCATTAAACACATCCTTTGGTCGTGTAAAAATATTCGCAGTTCTTGGAGAAAGATCTTTCAAATAATCGCGGAGGTCACTGGAATCCTTGTCGCTTCTGACATTGGCATTACTCAATCTGTTTATCTTCCGAGATACAATAGCCAATATATTATTGGCGGCCAGATTAGTTCTGACCAGATACTGGAAATGGGACTTAGCCCCTAATCCCTCAGAAACTATTAAAACGGTTCAGCAACACTATCTGTATGAATGCCTACTAACAGCTAATAGAATGTCCTCTTGAGCATTTGAGCGCTCATGGACTCCATGGACTACCTGGTATTCCACTAGAGCTCAAACCCTCACCTATCAACCACCCTAAGTCCCTTCAATCTTCACTCTTCATCCCACTCTTCCTTCCAATCCCCCTCACATACTCTTGGTTCTTTCATTTCTGATGATGATCCGTATACAATTGTTGTGTCTCCTTAGCCAAAGATAGATCACCTGACATTGGAACTAGATCAAAGTTTACATCATATACTATATTATGTTTAGATGTTATCTTTATTATAACACATGTTTATACATCTTCTGTTATAATTCATGTCTATTTGATCATTACTGTTTGATCCAGCGGTGTACCCGCTTGTAAACGCTTGTATTTGCTTACCCGAAAACCCAATAAAAACCATTTAAAAAAAAAAAAAGAAAACAGCGGGGCTCTGACAGTTCCGTCCCTGCACAGTATGCAGAGGTTGTCTCTAAGCGACCCAGTGTCCCGCTGCCTTTGACACATGCTACCCGGCATCGGAGAGTCAGTGCACACCAGACTCCCAGAGACTCAAGCCGGATCAGAACTTCCGCAAGAAAGGAGCCCGGATACAAGCCACCGAACAGGCCAAGGCTACCACTTCCCAAAAATTCTCTGCTAAGCTAGTGGGACCTTCTCCCGTTGCCTCCATCCAAGTAGAGGGAATCTACACCAAGGCCCTCCTGGATACTAGAGATCAAGTGACCCTCCTCTACAGAGACTTCTATGACAGGCACCTCAAACACCTGCCATTGCAGAAGTTGTAAGAGCTAGAGATATGGGGCATTGGGACTCAGAACCTATGATGGCTATCTACCCATCAAGCTGACCTTCGATCCCTCTGCAGCTGGGAAAGCCGAAACTTTTGACACACTGGCAGTGGTCTGTCCTCACCCACCAGAGGCCAGCAAGAGTTCTGTCATCATAAGGACCAATACTGATCTTGTCAGAAGACTGCTGACACCCCTTGTCCAAGAGACGGACACGTCAACCACAAGTGTACACCCCATGTTGAGACAAGCCTATCAACGCCTGGTGCAAGAACAGAAGGCCCCAGCTGAAGGAGTGGGGAATATGTTCACGCTTGGTCCGCAGTGAGAAGGTGTTGCAGCCTGGTGATGTGGCCTGTTTACAGGCATCTGTCAAACTAAATTGGAAACAACCAGGCCCTTTCATTGTCCTTGAAGCTGACAGACAGAGAGAAGACATGGGAGTGGAGATGATTCCCGAAGTGGTTTCAACCAAAGCATTGCAAAGAAGTCATGGGACGATCTTGGTCAGTGTCCGAAACATAACAGCCTCGCCAGTGAAAATGCCGGCTTGGATGTTGCTGGGACAAGTGAATTCGGCTACCCCAGTCTCACCATCTGATTTGGTGGGGGGAGAAAAGGATGGGATCCCTGTCAAGATGTTCTATCCAGGAACATTCCGCTCTCACCTGAATGGAAAAAAAGAGCCAAGACTCAGCTCCTGAGATGGCAGGCTGCATTCTCGAAGAGTGTATTCAATGTGGGGTGTGCAAAGAGCGCTCAACACTGGATCCTTTTCAGGATGATAAGCTGTTCAAAGAAAGAGTCCGGTGGATTCCTTTAGGAGACTTGCAAGACCTATGTGAACAATTGGCAGAGCTAAAGAGAGCAGTCCCAAAGTCCATACGCTTCCCCGATAGTAGTGGTACGGAAGAAGAATGGGTCACTGAGGCTGTGAACTGATTACAGAATGCTAAACCGAAGGACCATTCCCGACCACTACACCACCCAAAGGATAGAGGATGCCTTGCAGAGCCTGTCATGGAAAAAATGGTTCAGCATGCTGGACCTGAAGAGCGGGTACTATCAAATCCCCATGCATCCTTCATTGCCCTGGTGGAGTTCTTTGAATTTGAACTCATGCCTCAGGGCTTGTCCAGCACCCCAGCAACTTTCCAAAGGCTCATATGATGGTGGGTGACAAGAAAATGATAGAAGTGTGGGTGTATCTAGATGACATCATTGTCTTCAGGAAGACCTTAGAGGAATACAAAGAGTGTCTGGAGAAGGTCCTCAGGAGACTCCATGACAAGGGGTTGAAGATGTCTCTGTAGAAGTGCCAGTTTTATCAACCCTCGGTCAACTACCTTAGTCACATCATGTCTGCCGACGGGGTGGCCACTGACCCCCAGAAGCTGGAAGCCGTCACCTTCTTGCCGAGGAGTGGAACACCAAGCTAGAGGCGGATCCAGGGCCATAGACATTGGAGTTTCAGCCATTGGTGTCCCCAGATGTTGTTGCAGCATCATCCAGTTCGGGGATGAAGGTCTGCCCAAGCTCTCTAAGAAGGATTTGCGAAGGGACCTGTTGGTAGACCTTCCCTATATCTTGGCATTGAAGGCTTTGGAAAGCCAATGCCCTGACTTGCTCCTCACTGACTCCCTGAAGGAAGCACACCTGTTGCACAGAGAATGGGATCGGTTACAACTGCACCAGGGGGTAGGGTAGACCACCAAAGGGGCCCCTCTGATGATCCTGAAGAAAAATGGCAGTTATTTCTACCGGAAAAACACAGGGAGATAGTATTAACTGCCCTACATTACAACCATGGCCACCTAGGGACCGAGAGGACTATCCACCTGGTGAGGGACCAGTTCTACTGGCCCTGCATGTGGGCTGAAGTTGAGGGCTTTTGCCACTCCTGCATCAGACGTATCCAAAGAAAGACTTTGCCTCACCGAGCTGCCCCAATGGATCAGAGTCAGGGACCCATGGAGCTGGTGTGCATTGACTTTCTGTGCTTGGAGCCTGATCTGAGCGGACAGGGAAACATCCTGGTAGTGACTGACCATTTCACTCGGTATGCCCAGGCATTTCCCACTAAGGACCAACAGGCATCCATGGTGGCCAAGATCTTAGTGGAGAAGTTCTTTGTGCACTATGGCCTGCCCCAACGTATCCACTCTGATCCAGGGAGGGATTTCGAGAGCAGCCTCATCAAGAGACTTTTAGACCTGTTAGGCATCAAGAAGTCCAGAAAATCCTCAAGGAGATCCACAGCCAGAGAGATTCAACTGAACCCTCCTGGATATGCTTGGGACTGTGACTTTAGAACAAAAGCAGCACCGGAGCAAGCATATAGCCACTATTGTGTATGCTTATAACAGCACTGCAAATTATGCCACAGGGTACTTTCCCTATCGTTGGATGCTCGGACGGGAGGCTGCCAGTAGACTTGGCCTTTGGCATGTCCTTAGACCATACCTCAGCAACCTCCCACAGAGGGTATGTGGACCGCTTACGGAAAAGTCTGAAGACCGCCTATGACAAGGCCCAAGCTGCCTCAGATGCCCGAGGACAGAGGAATAAAAGAAACTTTGACCTCAGCGTGCGGGTGCAAGACTTACAGGACAAGGTACTGCTGAGTAACCTGGATGTCCCTGGAAAGCACAAGTTGGCTGACCGCTGGAAGCCACAGCCCTATTTAGTTTGCAAACAGCTGCCAGGACTTCCTGTGTATCAAATTCGACCCGAAGGGAGCACAGGCCCACTGAAGACTTGGCACTGCAACCATCTATTGCCTCTGTCAGAAGCAGTTTGTTTGCCACCACAGCCAGATTCACAGTCAACACCCACGGCCTCTCTGAGATCCTGACCAGTGAATAGATCTCAGTCTGTGCCCCTTGCTGAAGAAGATGAGAACGAGGATGAAGAAATTGGAATAGATTGGCTGTGGCCATTTCAAATGCCAGGGCCTGCCACCCACCTTCTTCTCCTCCCAAGCTCCCAAGGTGACTGACAATGGGATTCTTAGGCCAGAGGTTCCTGAGTTTGTGCCTCAAAGTCCACTTTCTGAAGGGTTGGAAGACCCTCAATCTTCCCTGCTGACAGCAGACCCTGAAGACTTCCCATCCTTTGTTGAAGAGGAAGCTGATGCTGATATGCAGGAAGAAGAAGAGACAAGTATTCCTGTAACCCCAGAGCCTAAAGAACAGCGAGAGTGAAGGGTTATTCATCCGCCCAAAAGACTGACATATGACACGTTGGGTGAAAGCTCTGAGGAAGTCGTTCTCGCTGCAAAGAGTACTCTTGTAACACCTGATCCTTCCACCGCAGATTTGGTGGAGGACAACTCCAACT
Source organism: Glandirana rugosa (assembly GCA_018402905.1). Taxonomy (NCBI): domain Eukaryota; kingdom Metazoa; phylum Chordata; class Amphibia; order Anura; family Ranidae; genus Glandirana; species Glandirana rugosa. Next base: position 515,327 of record BLSH010199629.1, on the reverse strand, counting down.
CACCCCCTGGAACATCTAGTTTGGCTGTATCAAACAAAGTGGCCTTTAGGCGAAGCAACCTCCCTTCCTATGATAATTGGTGGGAGGTTCCTCTGCCAAGTTCTTATGCAAGTTTACATTGTCTGGTTTCCTGTGTGCATTAACCTCTTTTTCTCTGCGTGTAAATGTAAAGCATGCAACAAATTACAGACTCTTTACCTCCTTTGGAGGACCAAAGGTTCTTGGTGGGGGAGTGTGTAGGGGATGCCCCACTCTCACCCGCGACCCTCCAAGCTGGCCATCGTGAGTACACAGGTCTTTCACAGAGGGAGAATTTGCCTGTCAGTTTCTGCGGGGGATGCTACCCCCCTCCCTCTCCTCTCACACACACAGGCATCAGGCTGCCCTGCTTTTTCCCCTATGACCCCATTGGCTGGGAGACAGAGCCAATGAGAGGCAACAGCAGCAGAGGATCATGGGACATGAAGTTCCAGTGCAGAGCAACCTAGCTGACTCTTAAAGGGGCGGGACTGCAAATCACAGAGGTATCTGCAAAGCAGAGGGCTAGCTATGGACTCCATTTTGGAAGGCAAGTTTGTTCTCCATGAAGCAGAGAAAGAGGCAGACGTGATCTGAGGGGCTGCTGTTACCCACGAAGGGGATCCATCCAGCCACAGTTCCAGACATAGGCGTGCGCGGCCTACTACATTAGGGTGTGCACCCCAAAGCTTAAACACACACGCCTTTCTCTGCAGCCTCAGCTGCACAGAACAGTAATGAATATGAAGTGCTCTGTGCTGAGAAGCTTCCTGTTCATTCACAAACTGAAGCATAGTAAACACAGTTTACTATTCTTCAGTTATGAATGGGCACAGTGAGTGTGTTCATTTAGAAAAGGAAAGGGGCCCATAAATTACATATTCACTAGCCCCTTTCTCCTGAAATATCCCCTGCAGCAGCCGGGGGGGGGGGGGGGCAGGGAAGCCAGCACCACTGAGGGGCCAACACAGGGGGAAGCCCAGGCAGTAGGAGGAATTGGCACCGCATGTAGTGATTAGGGTATGCCCAGGCACACCCCCTTCGCACGCCTATGGTTCCAGAGGTTGGTGTGTTGATCCTACCACAGTTCCAGGAGTCAGACGGTGATGGCCATCCCATCTGAGAGGGATCCCGGGTGCATCGTCAGGCATTCCTGAGGGTATGGGTCGATCCGGTTACAAGGTGGCCAGTCGGGCCTTTTGGGGAAACTGTCGGTTAATCCTTTGGTGACAGGATGGGTAAGCGGGTGTTTACCCATCCTTAACCACTTCCCACCCGGCCACTGCACATATACGGCCGGGTGGGTGCTTCCTCCTTCTGAGTGGACGTTCCTGAACGTCCTTCAGAAGGAGCGGGATCACGCGGCCGCATGCCCGCGCAGCAGCGCGATCCCGATGCGCTTGTGTCACCCGGACACAGCACATCTAAGATCGGCAGGAGGGCTCTGTGATTAGCCCTCCTGATCACATGATGGATGTGCCCAATCACAGCCATCATGTGATGTAAACAGAAAGCCAGTTGCTAGGCAACCGGCTCTCCCTCTCCTCAGACGGAAGTTGTCAGTGAGGAGAGGGAGAGCGGATCGCTGCAGCCGGCAGTGATCAGTGTGCATGAGCTGTTTTTACATCTGTTTACACACTGATCACTGCCCCAGTGTCCTTACACAGTGCCATCATCCCACACATGTCCCCATTGTCCCCACACATGTCCCCATTGTCCCCACACATGTCCCCAGTGTCCCCACACATGTCCCCATTGTCCCCTCACATGTCCCCACACATGTCCCCATTGTCCCCACACATGTCCCCACACATGTCCACATTGTCCCCACACATGTCCCCAGTGTCCCCACACATGTCCCCATTGTCCCCACACATGTCCCCAGTGTCCCCACACATGTCTCCACACTCCCCCCCTCCCCACAGTGTCCCCATGCAATAAAAACACCTGTCCCACATATGTCCCAGTATAATCATCTGTCCCAATGATCATCTGCACACACATATCCGTGTGATCACCAGTGCTCATCTGTACATGATTATCTGCGTACATCTGTCCGAGATCACACACACCATTTATTATACACTTATTCTGACTTTTTTTTTACCAAAGACATGTAGCAGAATGCATTTTGGCATAAATTTATGACAAAATTAGATTTTATTGAATTTCTTTTAAAACAGAAAGTAGAAAATATTGGGTTTTTTTTCAAATTTTTCGCTCTTTTTTCGCTTATATCGCAAAAAATAAAAAACGCAGTGGTGATTAAATACCACCAAAAGAAAGCTCTATTTGTGGGAACAAAATGATAAGAATTTAATATGGGTACAGTGTAGAATGACCGCGCAATTCTCATTGAAAATGCGAGAGCACAGAAAGCTGAAAATTGGTCTGGGAAGGAAGGGGGTGAAAGTGCCCAGTATTGAAGTGGTTAAAGAAATGGTAGTCAGGCAACATTACCTTACCAGTTCCCACATTGGTAGGAACACTAGTATCCTGCTGAACAGTCACTACATTCCACTTTGCCTACCAGGATATTGCTAGCATCCTACATTCCACTTTGCCTACCGGGATACTTTCATGTACCCTTTGTTTATCCTGCTCAACAGGACACCAAGTGCACCAACACGTGTACAACCGCTACGGGAGCGCTGCCCATTCAATCTAATGGCAGGGGCGGTGGAAGAGCGGTGTATAAACCCCTCCCCACATTCCTGAAAAATCATGCTTGCATGATTTTCTTCAGCGCCGCGCTAGCGCAACGCCTCAGTCAGAAAGCATCCATTGAGATGCATGAAAATCATTTTTAAAGCGTTATTGCAGCGGTAATTTTAGCTCTATACCGCTGTAATAATGCCCCAGTGTGAAAGGGGCCTTACAGTAATATTTTGCATTTGTGGCCTATTGCCTTCCATGTTCATTGCTTGGGTCTGTGATTTCAGGATTTGAGGGAAACAGACTGACCATGTTTCATCCAGATCTGTTCCCCTTTATGCTTGAGCGCATAGGCCACTCAGGTCGGCTGGTGTATATGGAGTGCTTGGGCGCCGCCTCTCCTCTGGCTAAAAAGAAGAAAAAAAAGTCAGCCTGGCCGGCCCCTTAAAGATAGCGCCGGTATATTGACTTTCTTTTTTTTTTTTTTCGGCTCCTTGGCTGTCACCTGACAGCCAAGTAGTGAGCCTATTGGTCGGGCATTAAAGACTATGTGTGTGCGCTGAACAGGTGCACACACATAGCCTGATTGGCTGCCCTGAGCCTGCGGCTCAGTGAGATTGGATGTGGAGGGCGGGTCACTGTGGCGGTGGACGTGACTCCTGCTCCCACATAGACCCTGACCGTGTGACGAGCGACGGACTGATGGGGACAGCTGCTCTCCGCATGCCGAACTCTGCAGACTGCCAGCCTGCTTGTCCACATGCCGAACTCTGCAACACTCCTGCATGCCTATTGGATGGGGTAAGTGCGGGACTTGTCCCGACTTTGGGGGGGGGGTCTCTGCAATGTACTACACCAGTGATACTGCCTACAAAGTGCCCCCACCTGTGATACTGGCTGCAAAGTGCCCCCACCTGTGATACTGGCTGCAAAGTGCCCCCACCTGTGATACTGGCTGCAAAGTGCCCCCACCTGTGATATTGGCTGCAAAATGCCCCCACCTGTGATACTGGTTGCAAATGCCCCCACCTGTGATACTGGCTGCAAAGTGCCCCTACCGGTGATACTGGCTGCAAAGTGCCCCCACCTGTGATACTGGCTGCAAAGTGCCCCCACCTGTGATACTGGCTGCAAACTGTGTGGAAAACTATTTATCATTTTCCTTCCACTTCACAATTATGTGCCACTTTGTCTATCACATAAAAGCCCAATACAATACATTTATGTTTTTGGTAGTAACATGAGAAAATGTGGAAAATTTCAAGGGGTATGAATTATTTTTTTCAAGGCCCTGTATATTTGCCTACAAGGGAGGGAGGTGTCTGATGACCATGATGCCTCGACAAAGTACAGTAGAACAATAAATATGGTACCACACGGAAGTGTATCCATTTATCTTAACCTTGAGATTATTACCTAACTGTAATTTATTGTTCTTTTATTGCAAGGTACATTTGTCTTGGTCAGATGTATGCATCATACAGTTACATCTGGTGGCTTTTAAACGTGTCATTGCCTAACATTTGCGAGGAACAGTTGCGTGATATTTTCCCTCAGAAGCCAAGATGCCTTGAAACTGTGTAAACAACGCAGATAACTCCTGCTACATTTGTGGCGAGGTTAGATTTGCATCTCAAAAGTGCAGTATCAGGGGATCAGAACAAGAGTTGGGCCCCTCATCATTGTTGTTTTGCATGTGCAACTTATCTGCGTCATTGGCTAAACAAGAAGAAAAAGTCCATGCCTTTCGCAGTTCCAATGGTATGGAGGGAGCATGAAAATGTTCCATGAAAAACCAATAAATTAATGGAAAGTTATGTTATTGGTATCAATAAAAATATACATTTATAATGGAGTTATGGAGCATAATTGCACATCCCTCTCGTCATTTTGAATTATTTTGATACAATTTTGACCTGAAGCTGTATCTTGGAAATTGGAGCCAATTAATATTCGGGACTCACTTTTCTTTTATTAGTGACCCAATTCTTGTAAAATTTAGCTACTTTCATTTCCGAGGCTTTCTCCTTGTAGACTAGTGTAAGTAAACTACCTCTAATGTGGGACTGTAAAGGTGTCTAATAATGCAATTCATATACAGTAAAACCTTGGATTGAGAGTAACTTGCTTTGAGAGTGTTTGGCAAGATGAGCAAATAGTTTTTATAAAATTTGACTTGGTAAACGAGCAATGTCTTGATATACAAGTAGCGTCACGTCACAACTGAGCATAAAAGAGAAGAGAGGCGCCTCTAAGTGTAGCAATATTTTCACATTTAGTGAAGGTACATCATTTAGCAACTCACATGGTTGATGATTAAAAGAGTCACATCTAAGTATGGAGGCATCCAGGGTAAAGCTGTCCACATAGACCGTCCTCTGCACCGCCATCAACGTCATCCCTTCCACGCTGCGCTCCACCAGCGCTTCAAGCCTCGCTTTCCGATCGCTCTACTGCAGGGTCGTCTTCCCGGTCCCGATTGCAGACTGACATCGGTGAGAGCCGGTGGTGCAGAGGACAGTCTATGTGGACAGCTTTACCCCGGATGCCTGCATACTTAGATGGGCCTCTTTTAATCATCAACCATGTGAGTTGCTAAATGTTCTACCTTCATTAGATGTAACCATATTGCTACACCTGGAGGCGCCTCTTTTATACTCTGTAGCTCCTGCTGGATTTTGCTTCTAATCCCCTTGCTGAGGCTGCCATTCGTGGATGGACATTCTATGGTTACTCAACCTATCATATTGATATCATTTTTTTTATATGGACTATAAACTGAACGATTAATGAATAAACGGTTGTAGAACGAATCATCTGAGTTTCCATTATTTCCTATGGGGAAATTTACTTTCATATACAAGTGCTTTGGATTACAAGCATGTTTCTGGAACTAATTATGCTTGCAATCCAAGGTTTTACTGTACCATACTATTAAAATGTATCAATTTATTATATTCATAAAAACATTAAAGGAGAAGCATGGCCAAAGTTTTGTTGGAAAATACTTTTCCTATGGATCACAGAAGTGCAGTTAGTTCTGCACTCCCGTGATCTATTTTCTGCCGACAGTGGGCTGACATCACAGAGCCATTCCAGGCTTCACCTAGAAGCGATTCCCTGAGAACCTGAGCATTCCCCTCCCATCCCCTCCACAGCCCAGCGCTCCAGAGAGCTCTGGAGGGGAGAGCAGAGTCGCTGATTGACAGTTACGGCTCTGCTCAGAGCGGAGGGGAAGAATTGAGCAGTAAGCGGTGTTCATCTTATAATTCTCACTGCAGAGCCGGTGGGAAACAGATGCTGCATCCACCTAGGTGAGTATAATTGTTTGATTGTTTTTTTTTAAACCCTGAACTCCTCATTTAAAAACATACTTATATTTTATGAGTACAGACATGTAATCTATAGGGATTCTACAAATACATTTCACAGCATATTGTTATTCCTTCCTCCCTACTAAATATTGTTGATTCCTTATTTTTTTCTGAAGCTTCATACTGTAATTGAGAATAAGTCTTGCCAGGGGGATTTAAACGATGTATCACAATGTGTGTGAAACCCAAATCTCCCGCTTCTTCAGGTTCTGTGAAACTATCAGAGATAATCAATATACAAGATCATTTTTTTTAGGTCAGGTACTGATGTTGGGTGAGAAGACCTGGCTTTCAACTGGGTTCCCAATTCATCCTAAAAGTGTTCAGTAGGGTTGAGTTCAGGCTCTGTGCAAACCACTCAAGTTTCGAACACCAAACTCATCAAATAATGTCATTATGGAGCTGAATTTGTACACAGGGGCACAGTCATGCCATAAAGGAAAAGGGCCTTCACCAAACTGTTACCACAAGTTTGGAAGTGCACAGTTGTCTAAAATAGCCATTCTCAACCAGGGTTCCTCAAGGGGTTTCTAGGATTCCTTGAGCTGAGGCTAACTGACCCATTTGATGGTGCCTGCATAAATCCAGGGGCAGCGCCACTAGGCTTGATACCAATGATCTTTTTAGCTGTCTGTAAGGGTGGCATTTTGACCATCCCTGAAAGGGAGGACATTCTTCATACCAGGGGTGTAACTGGAACCTTCAGGGCCCCGGTGCAAGAAACCATGAAGGGCCCCTCTGGCCAGGCCCTTCCCACTGATCCTGGAGCCCTTTACTCCCATCGTGGGACCCTTTATTACAGTCCCGCAATGGGCCCCCTTTCTGCCTTCTTGGGGTCCCCCAACAGTGGCGGAACTCCACTCCACTGGTGTCAGTATTTTTTTTTATTTTTTCTTATTGTATTTTTTTTATTTATTTTTTGTACCATTTTCTTTAATTCATTTATTAATTTATTTTTCAATTTTATTGTTTATTATTTAAAAAAATAAAAAATGATGACCCCCATTGGGGGGCTCTGGTGAAATATCAGTGGTTTAAACAGACCTCTGATGTTTCACCTATGAGACAGAGAAAGGAGATTGAGGACACCTCAATCTCCATCTCTGCAGCACAGAATGAATGTACAGGAATAGCTCTGTACAGAGCTCTCTGTTCGTTCATAAACTGTAGCATAGTAAACATAGTTTACTAAGTCTCATCTATGCATAAAAACAAAACAAAAATGAAGTACCAATCACTGACCCTAAGACAAGGAAGGGGCCGGTAAATGACACATCTATCGACTCCTTCCCCGCTCTCCATCCCGACAGAATCCCCTGCAGCAGCCAGAGGTGGGAGGGGGAAGCTCAGCAGTGCTTGGGGGGGGGGGGGTGAAAGGGGGGCACACAGGGGTCCGGGGCAGCAGGACAGGGATAGGCAGTGGGGGCGGCATGTGCAGCAGTCAATGCCCTCCATTTCCTTCCTGCAGCACCTGAAAGGAGGAAAAGCAGGCATTGAGCAGCTGCATGGAGGGATCGGTTCCTCTACATGCCTCCGCCCTTCCTATCCAGGTGTACAGGGGGCCGCACGAGGCCTCTGGAGCATGGGGCCCAGGTTGCAATCGCAACCGCTGCGCCCCCTGTATGTACGCTCCTGCTTCACACTAACCAACCATGTAAGGAGCATTCTTCCCACTGACTCCATTTATTTTATTTTAGCTGGGGTTCCCCGAGACCCAGACATTATTTTAAGGTCTCCTGTGGGGTAAAAAGGTTGAGAAAGGCTGATCTAAAATGTCTTTGCATGCTACAGTACCCTTCACTGAAAACTTGAAACCAATCATTTTGGAGGTACGTCCACCTAACTTTGGCCATAGCATGTAGCATGATGAGTATGGAAGAAAAACCCCCTGTAGCCGCACATAGAAACTATCACATTAATCTTGAGTGTATGGCAACCCCAGCCTGAGCTTCAACCAGGCCAAACCCCTACAGGGACATTTTCTTCCATACTCTGACAGTAGGAGCCAGGGCGAGCTCTCTCCCAAGCCACCACTCACAGCAATGGACACCAAGGACTTGCACCCCTTCTAAAGCCTTAGTGGCTCACATACCAGGTTCTTTTGGGTCACATGTAGCATGATGGGCATTGAGAAAACCAATCACTTGCATCAAAAAAAATGTGAAGGTGTATAATGCCTATTCAATTTTAAATGGATTTCCCCTTTAAGCCATATGACGCCTGTATTCTTCACAGACAGTCCATTCTGTGCACGTCAGACCTAATCGCACAGCTATAGCATGCATTAAATGCTGTTATAGTATAATGGTGTTATATAGAGAGGAAGGAATCAATGCAAGACTTCCCGTAGAATGAATTGTGCTATGTAATAATGATGCAGACAGGCGACTGATCAGAAATAGCACCCTATCAACATCCACCTTTCTTCTGCATGATTCATAAAGTCCTATTAACACTGAAAACCTCCATAATACATATTTTCTGCACCAGCTTTGTGTCACGCAGGAGATGAGACATTGTCATCCTTTTTTTGTGTTCCAGAATACAAATCCAGCAGTTAGTAGAAGGTAATTATGTGAAATCACAAGGACCAATGATCACAGGGAGATGTTTGTATATTTCTTTTTACTCCATGGGAGGATCATAATGGTACATCCCATCCAATACTTCACCAAGACCCTTTATGATCAGGGTCACAATTAATACTATTAATAAAAGCTGAAATAATAATACTGTATAGATGGAATAATGTCTCCCCTGCTGTAAATTATTCACCATGGCGTGCAGTGACCATAAAAATACAAAGCTGCAGGCGGACTGTGCTTATAAAGGTCACAGAATACAGAGGTAAATGCTAACATACACTATATTGTCAAAAGTATTGGGACACCTGCCTTTACACGCACATGAACTTTAGTGGTATCCCAGATTTAGCCCACAGGGTTAAATATTGAGTTGGCCCACCCTTTGCAGCTATAACAGCTTCAACTCTTCTGGGAAGGCTGTCCACAAGGTTTAGGAGTGTCTATGGGGATGTTTGACCATTCTTCCAGAAGAGCATTTGTGATGTCAAGAACTGCTGTTGGATGAGAAATCCTGGCTCACCATCTCCGCTCCCAAATTCATTCCAAAGATGTTCTATTGGGTTGAGGTCAGGGCTCTGTGCAGGCCAGTCAAGTTCCTCCACCCCAAACTCGCTCATCCATGTCTTTATGAACCTTGCTTTGTGCACTGGTCTGAATCATTTGGTGTTGAGGGGGATTGTTTTTGTTTGGGCTTGGCCCCTTAGTTCCAGTGAAGGGAAAGGTCCATAAAGACATGGATGAGCGAATTTGGGGTGGAGGAACTTGACTGGCCTGCACAGAGTCCTGACCTCAACCCAATAGAAAACCTTTGGGATGAATTATAGTGGAGACTACAAGACAGGCCTTCTCGTCAACATCAGTGCCTGACCTCACAAATGCGCTTCTGGAAGAATAGTCAAACATTCCCATAGACACTCCTAAACCTTGTGGACAGCCTTCCCAGAAGAGTTCAAGCTGTTATAGCTGCAAAGGGTGGGCCAACTCAGTATTGAAGCCTACAGACTAAGACTGGGATGTCATTAAAGTTCATGTGCTTGTTATACTTTTGATAATATAGTCTATAATCTAGCTATCTATATATGGATATCTTTGGATATCTAATCTATCTATCTATCTCCATACATTGCTCAAAATTTTCTCTGCCCAACAATACCTGCTGTTTGGATATTCTGGCAGACGGCAGTGGGGAAATTTTCCATTTGTGCAGTATAGCATGGATGGAAAAATTGGTTGGATTTATATTGTTCAGCACTCAGGCTGAATGAAAAAAATCTATCAGTGTAGGACCAGCTAATGCAGACATTGTGTATGAGGGAGGGCCCTAGATATAATGAAGACCTTGTCTTTTAGTGCTAGGTCTGCTTTAACCCTAACTTTCAATGCAGAACCCAATGTCCATATCCTGACCGAGTCACTGTCCCATCCGGACAGCCGCAGTTGTGCCATTTAGGAGCTTCTTCTTTTCCCCAGCCTCTACCGCTGTCACTCTCACAGCAGAGCGGAGAGCAGTAAGCACAGAAACACTGGACAGAGGGCAGAAGCGGGAGCTTCCCAAGTTAACTTTCAAGTTAACCGGCAGATGATTAGTTAATAGGACGCAGGGTGGTCTTATGGTATGGTAACAGTTTGGGGCAGAGAAGGATACTACTGTGGGTGGTGATGTGAAGGCAGGCAGAGGGCACTATTATAGGAGGGTGATGTGAAAGGGGTTGAAGAGGACACTGTTGTGGGGGGAGATGTGAAGGGGGCAGAGGACACAATTGTGGGGGGGGCGTTGTGAAGGGGGCGAAGGAGGACACTATTGTGGGGCAGTGATGTGAAGGGGGCAGATAAGGACACTGCTGTGGGGAGTGATGTGAACAGGAGCAGAAGACACAATTGTGGGGGGTTTGATGTGAAGGGGAGCAAAGAAGGACACTGTTGTGGGGTGGTGATGTGAAGGGGGGCAGAGGACACTATTGTGGGGCAAAGATATGAAAGGGGTAGAAAAGGACACTAGTGTGGGAGGGGAGTGATGTGAAAGGGTACGGCGGACACTATTGTGGGGGGGGGGGGGTGATGTGAAGGGGCAAGGGAGGACACTATTGTGGAGCGGTAATGTGAAGGAGTTGAGAAGAGGACACTACTGTGGGTGGTGATGTGAAGGGGGCAGAGAACACTATTGTGGGGTGATGATATGAAAGAGGTAGAAAAGGACACTAGTGGGGGCGTGGCCTGAAGCTGCATGGAGTAGGGAGTCAGATCTGAGAGCTCCGCAGCATTGATATCCTTACCAACAAAATCCTGGGGAAATACCTCCTAATCTTGCTTCCCACCTAACACCAAAGCTCCTCCACACTCCACTGACTGCGATGTCCCCTCCTAAAAGGGCCTCCGAGGCGGTCAGCAAACTCGACAAATATCGCCATGAGGAGCGCGGACAGGACAGAGAAAATGGCGCCTCGGCCTCTGTGGCGCCAGAGCATACGTCCGAAGACACGAGCAAAATACTCGATGCTATAACTCACTGCCAGACTGCTCTCACGTCCCAGATCGAGGAAGTCAAGGTGGACATCTCCCTGCTCCGTCAGGACCTCCAGAAGGTACGTGAGCGGGTGTCCAAAACCGAACGCCGCATAGACCGCATGGAGGACGACGTCCCGCCATTACAGGCCTCCACAGAACAGCTCCACCATCAGCTGCAGATGATGTTAGCGAAACAAGACAATATGGAGAACCGCATAAGGAGATGTAACCTCCGCTTTGTGGGTCTGCCGGAGGGCTCGGAGGGTAACGATCCTCAAACCTATTTGGAGTCCCTGCTAGTTACTACATACGGCAGGGAGGCCTTCTCCACCTCCTTTGTGGTGGAGAGGGCCCATCGCCTGGCCGCTAAACCTCCACCCGTCGGAGCGCCCCCCCGGACATTCATAGCAAAACTCCTGAACTTCAGAGACAGGGACGCAGTTCTTCGTCTATCCCGTGAAAAGGGAAACATACCCTGTGGAAACGTTCGTGTGGCCGTCTACCCGGATTTCTCCGCTGATCTCCAGCGCCGTCGCGCTCAATTCACGGAGGCCAAACGCCGACTGCGAATCAAGAACCTGAAGTACGCTATGCTATACCCAGCCAGATTGCGGGTGGTGGGAGACGACAGAGTTCACTTTTTTGAGGATCCTGAGGCGGTACTATCCTGGCTTGAGAGGCGAGACGCGGCCTCCTAAGGCCCCTGCTATGATTACTACACGCTGCCGTTTTCCCCCCTACATATACTGGAAACTCACGTCCTGATACCCTCATTGCTACATTGTGTAATCTCCAGGCGTTCTAGCCATCCTAGAAGAACCTTGTCGCCTCTCTATGGAGGCCCCTCACCTTTGCATATTCTACTGTTTTTTGTCATCCAGTGCTAGGATTTATTCCTCATGGACTATTTCCCACATGCATCCCTGTTTAAAGTGCTGCTACCAGTCGGAGCATCGCACGCGCATTGCAGAGGACCCCAGTTTTGGTTGTTGGGCCCCCCTGCGGTACTACTGAACTTGGCGCTGGTTGCACCCCCTGCTCCACATACAGCTTTCCAGTGAACAGTCGCCATTCTATCGTTGGTTGGACACTACCATTTGAGTGGTGGTGTACGACTAAGCTAAGTTTCCCTGGTCGGCCACTGCTCTGAGGTTGCATCCTGCCAGGCTGCGCCTCGTTGACAGTCGCTGCTCCAGTGCTTGTTATGCACTTTGTTTACCTATGTGTACCGCTTCAAAGATTTGGTTATGTTGTTGTTTTTTTTACTTTATCCCCCCCCCTTTTTCCCCCTCCCCCTTCCCCTCCCCGTTTCCCCTTCTTTTCCTGTGTTGTTTTTTTCCCTTTCTTGTTACTGCATTGTTCTATATTATCCAGGCTGAATGGGGCTAGCCAGAGACTGCGTCATACGATTCACTTGCTAATCACCACCACAATAGACACTGCAATGCCATTACTGCTGCTGTACCATTGTATATTTTGGGCACCTGCAGCTCAGGGTCGAGGGTATGGCACGTATAATAACCCACCATCACTAAATCAGGTTAACATTCTACTGGATCAATTCCTATACCGCACACAATGGCTCTCACTAAGTTGATGGTATGGAACGTGCGGGGATTGCGGGATAGGGCGAAACGCCTGGCGGTCCTTGCCCACATTAAAGCCATGAAAGCGGAGATTATGGTGTTACTGGAAACGCATCTCATTGGCTCCCTTCAGCTTGCCCTCAAGAAACCCTGGCTGGGCTGGGTGTACCAGGCTCCCCACACCCCTCACTCTCGGGGGGTGGCGATCCTGGTGGCCAGGCACGTCAGATTTCAACTGCTGAACCTGCAAACAGACCCACAGGGCAGATATGTATTTTTATATGCAATGTTAAACGGGCACGAAATTCTTATACTCGCATATTATGTTCCTCCCCCATTTCAGTTTACAATATTGCAAGATGGGGTGGCCTTTATGACAAAATACCCGACAGTCCCAGCCGTATGGCTTGGTGACTTCAATATGGTAATAGACCCTTCACTCGACAGAATGGGACGCGACTCGACTGCTGGTAGCCCCCCTACTCTGACCAGATTTGGCCGTATGCTGCAGGAGCTATGCTTGATAGATTCCTGGCACTTTAGGTACCCCACTACTCGCAACTATTCCTGTCACTCGCAGACCCACTCCACTTTGTCACGCATAGACCTCATACTCATTTCCTCACCTTTAACGCCTCACTTACGTGACGTGGGCTTTGAGCCCCGGGTACTATCTGACCATTCCCCTTACTGGGTGACTTTGGACCTGCAGTCCCCCCCCCCAACCCGCTCGTGGAAACTCAACCCCTTCTTGCTGACTATCCTACCTGACGTTGACTCTATGCAGAGGGAATGGACCTTCTTTTTCAATGCTAACTCGGGTACTGCGAACGGAGCCGCGGTGTGGGAATCTTTCAAGCTGCATGCTAGAGCTGTATTATCCTCCCGCATCTGCAGGTACAAAAGATCATCCAAGCTGGTCTTAACCCAAGCGGAGGCCCATTTGGGGACCCTGGAACAGAATTTCCAGTCAGACCCCTCTCCTCATAACGCAAATCTTCTCAGAGCACAGGCCCGAACTGTCAATCATCTCCTCCTAGATAAGGCAAAACAAAATATATTTTTCTCGGCACAGCGCAATTTCGAACACGGGGAGCGGGCGGGCAGACTGCTGGCATACCTGGCCCATCTGGACCACACACCACCAGTGATAGCATCCCTACAAGATGATGTAGGAAATGTTGTCTCGGACCCAGACCAGATAGTTGCTAAATTCCATGCATTTTTCTCATCCCTATACACTTCCCATGCCCGCTATACCCAAAATGATTTAACGGACCGCCTAGGACAAATAGAGTTCACTAAGCTGTCCCAATCCCAAATAGTTCAATTAGAGGCCCCTATCACGACGGACGACATCGACGAAGCTATAACCAAACTAGCTACGGGCAAAGCTCCCGGAACCGATGGGCTTCCCCTAGAGTTTTACGCCCAATACAGAGAGGTAATTGTACCCCAACTCCAAAAATTATACCACTATATGTTTGATTCTGCCATGATCCCAGACTCGATGAAAGAAGCGCTTATTGTATTGATACCCAAGCCCGGCAAAAATCCTATCTTATAGACCAATCTCCCTCCTCCAATTAGTATCAAGATACTTGCCAAGGTCCTCGCCCTTAGATTGAACAAAGTGATCCTATCCTTAATCTATCCCGACCAAGTGGGATTTATGCCCCACAAGAATACTGCTTTTAACCTACGCCGCCTCTTTCTTAACATTCAGGCCACTCACAACACGATGGGCAACAGGGTGGTGCTGAGTCTGGACGCCGCTAAGGCGTTCGACTCGGTCGAATGGACATACCTATGGGAATGCCTTCGCAGCTACGGGTTCGGACCGAAATTTCTGACTTGGGTTTAGCTCCTATACCAGGCCCCTGTGGCCAGGGTACTGATAAATGTGGGGGGGCGCCTCCCTTGGAGCTGGGGGTCGGAATGGTATGCTCTCCCACCACTGTAGGGTCTGGGACCTGACCGTCAGGCGCCTAGGGATTCCCTTTTTAAATGCTTATACACCTCTCTGGAACAACAATAACCTCCCAGAGCTCCTTGCTCTACCAAACATCGACAGGTGGGCCGAGCGAGGAGTATTGTATCTGCATCAAGTGATGGATGATACTGGAGTCAAATCCTTTCAAGACCTAAAGACTGCCCATAACCTACCTAATGCTATGTTTTTTTGCTTCCTTCAACTCCGGCATGCATTACAATGTCAATTTAATGCATCCCCTCCAGACCTGACTCCCATAGACCTGATGAATGTCCTGGGTGCAAATGAACCTGAGCGCCTAATCTCCTCCTGTTATGCTGCTCTTCTTGCCCCCTCTGCCTCGAAACTGGCATACGGATTCAAGCTGAGGTGGACAATGGATGTGGGTGAGCTGGAGGATGAGGAGTGGTCGGACGTGCTATCATCCTGCAAACTTGTGTCCCCCAAATTGTCTGATAGACTCACACAAATCTACATTGTGCACAGAGCTTACCTCACTCCTGCCCGCATAGCTAACTACAGACCTGACCATGACCCACGCTGCCCAAGATCCAAGATGTGCCACCACTGACAGCTCCTTTTTTCATCTCATATGGACCTGCCCGGGTATTCAGGGATATTGGAAGCAGATAATCGATTTCCTACATGATGTCATGGGGTCCCCTCTAATGCTCTGCCCAAAGCAATGCCTACTTGGCCTAGTGCCTGAACAGGAGCAAAATAGATGCCTCCACATTTTCATGCAAGAGACACTATTCACCGCTAGACTAATGATAGCCAGGAAATGGCTCAGGGCTGAACCACCAACCTTTCAAGAATGGAGGGCAACAGTGAACCAGTCCCTTCCATATAAAAAGCTCCTCTACCAACATAGGCACATCATCAGGTGTAGACATCGACTGGAGCCATTTATCCCATATTTTATGATATTTATTAGGGCATTTCCTGATACGTAACTGTAAGAATGACTATATGCACTGCTTAATTGTGTAAAGTGAATACGAAGTATAGTGTCACTTCATCTATGGCCCCCCCACGGCCGACCCCCCTTCCCACGTTAGCACTGCAGAGTTCCCCTACACTACAATGTTTAATTCAATTGTGGTAATTTTGCGGATATATATAACCTGATATGCAACTGTATAATATGCAAGCCACAAACTTGTATGATATCTATACTGTATATGTGACACAGTCTGCACTTGTATGCCTCAATTCATCAATAAAAGTTTATTTTGGATTAAAAAAAGAAAAGGACACTAGTGTGGGAGGGAAGTGATATGAAAGGGTGCGGCGTACACTATTGTGTGTGTGGGGGGATGTGAAAGGGTAGAGGAGGACGCTATTATAGGGCAGTGATGTGAAGGGGGGGAAGAGGGTCCTACTGTGGAGGATGATTTAAAGGGGGCAGAGGACACTATTGTGGAGCGGTGATGTGAAGGGGGACAGAGGACACTATTGTGGGGCAATGATGTAAAAGGGGGCAGAAGAGGACACTGCTGTGGGGTAGTGATGTGAAGGGGGGCAGAAGGGGACACTACTGTGAAGAGGGGCTATGAACACTATTGGGAGGGGAGGGGATGGGTGATGTGAAGGGAGGTTCAGAACTTTACTACAGAGGGGGGAAGATGTGAATGGAATGGTAATATATGTGCCTGGCTTTTGCTAAGTGGCCGCTGTAAATACACTGGCTCTTACAGAAGGGAGAAATGCACCTGTCAGCCTCTGCAGTGGAACTTCTCCCCCTCCTTGTTTCACAGACTGAATTTAATGTAATCTGTGTAGAGAGACACAGTCACACTGAAGCATCGGATCACATTGCACTTGTACTGTGTTCCTATGGGGAATTACAAGAGCCAATCAGAGGGACTTTTAAAAACAGCAACTACAAAGGGCTGTGTGTCATTTCCTTTCAGAGAAAGTAAGGTATTCTCATAGGTGTGTGCAGCCCATTGCATTAGGGTGTGCACCACAGAGCGCAAACAAACACGAGTGTGTGTGTGTATATACAGTATCTCACAAAAGTGAGTACACCCATCACATTTTTGTAAATATTTTATTCTATCTTTTCATGTGACAACACTGAAGAAATGACACTTTGCTACAATGTAAAGTAGTGAGTGTACAGCTTGTATAACAGTGTAAATTTGCTGTCCCCTTAAAATAACTCAACACACAGCCATTAATGTTTAAAACGCTGGCAACAAAAGTGAGTACACCCTTAAATGAAAATGTCCAAATTGGGCCCCTAAGTGTCAATATTTTGCGTGGACACCATTATTTTCCAGCACTGCCTTAACCCTCTTGGGCATGGAGTTCACCAGAGCTTCACAGGTTGCCACTCTAGTCCTCTTCCACTCCTCCATGATGACATCACAGAGCTGGTGGATGTTAGAGACCTTGTACTCCTCCACCTTCCGTTTGAGGATGTCCCACAGATGCTCAATAGGGTTTAGGTCTGGAGACATGCTTGGCCAGTCCATCACCTTTACCCTCAGCTTCTTTAGCAAGGCAGTGGTCGTCTTGGAGGTGTGTTTGGGGTCATTATCATGTTGGAATACTGGCCTGCGGCCCAGTCTCCAAAGGGAGGGGATCATGTTCTGCTTCAGTATGTCACAGTACATGTTGGCATTAATGGTTCCCTCAATGAACTGTAGCTCCCCAGTGCCGGCAGCACTCATGCAGCCCCCAGACCATGACACCCCCACCACCATGCTTGACTGTAGGCAAGACACACTTGTCTTTGTACTCCTCATCTGGTTGCTGCCAAACACGTTTGACACCATCTGAACAAAATAAGTTTATCTTAGTTGCATGAGACCACAGGACATGGTTCCAGTAATCCATGTCCTTAATCTGCTTGTCTTCAGCAAACTGTTTGCAGGCTTTCTTGTGCATCATCTTTAGAAGAGGCTTCCTTCTGGGATGACAACCATGCAGACCAATTTGATTCAGTGTGCGGTGTATGGTCTGAGCACTGACAGGCTGACCCCCCACCCCTTCAACCTCTGCAGCAATGCTGGCAGCACTCATACGTCTATTACCCAAAGACAACCTCTGGATATGACGCTGAGCACGTGCACTCAACTTCTTTGGTCGACCATGGTGAGGCCTGTTCTGAGTGGAACCTGTCCTGTTAAACCGTTGTATGGTCTTGGCCACCATACTGCAGCTCAGTTTCAGGGTCTTGGCAATCTTCTTATAGCCTAGGCCATCTTTTTTCAGATCCTCAGAGAGTTCTTTGCCATGAGGTGCCATGTTGAACTTCCAGTGACCAGTATGAGAGAGTGAGAGCGATAACACCAAATTTAACACACCTGATCCCCATTCACACCTGAGACCTTGTAACACTGATGAGTCACATGACACCGGGGAGGGAAAATGGCTAATTGGGCCCAATTTGGACATTTTCACTTAGTGGTGTACTCACTTTTGTTGCCAGCGCTTTAGACATTAATGGCTGTGTGTTGAGTTATTGTGAGGGGACAGCAAATTTACAGTTATACAAGCTGTACACTCACTACTTTACATTGTAGCAAAATGTAATTTCTTCAGTGTTGTCACAGGAGAAGATATATTTACAAAAATGTGAAGGGTGTACTCACTTTTGTGAGATACTGTATATATATATATATATATATATGTATATGTGTGTCAGAAGGGCAGAGATCGGTGTCAGTAGTTTATTTTTATTTTATTATTTTTTACAATATTATATATAGAATTTTTTTCCTTGCTTCCCCTGGAGAAATTTAACCTAGATAGGTTAAAACCAGATGAGTCTAAAAAAGAGGAGGAGGAGAAGAGGCGGTATCGCCTTATACCGTGCACATTCGCCAATTGGTTGCAAGCGTTCGCAATCTTGCAAGCGTTATTGGCAAACAAGAGCCAGAACATTGTTCGACTTTACTTTGCTACCTGGATGCGATTGGGGAGGCCAATAGGATTTATGGAGGCATGGCGTGGCTCAGTTATGATGAACAATTTCGGCAGAGAAAAGCAGTCCGGCCTTCCATTCGCTGGGATCATAAAGATATCAGGCTAAAGATGAAGCTGATGACGTCCGCTAGGTTCGGGTTACAGTTTTTTCAAGGGGGGGGGGGGCTGGCGGTTCCTCAGCCTCTGGAACGCCAGCCTCCAGGATGAAAGGGGTGTGTTGGCTGTTTAATGAGAGCTCCTGTCGTTTTGGCAATACCTGTAGTTTCAAACATGCGTGCTCGGGATGCGGGGAAACCATTCACTCTGCTTTAAACAAGGAAAGGGGCGAACAGGAGATTTGGCTGGAAAAAGGGATGACTCCAGTGGGGGGGGAAAGGATGGTTCCTTTCCTAAATAGGTACACTGACAGGGCCACTGCTCAGCTTCTTGAGCTGGGTTTTAAGGAGGGTTTCCGTATTCCATGCACATTGGAGGAAATTCCCCCGCTGAGAAGGAATTTATGTTCTACACTACTTAACCCGGCAGTGGTATCCAAAAAACCTGACAAAGAAGTGTCCCTGGCCCGAATGAGTGGCCCCTTTTCACAGCCCCCATGTCGGGGCCTGGTAGTGTCCCCGTTAGGGGTTGTCCCCAAAAAAGAGCAGAGAAAATTCAGATTAATACATCACCTTTCACATCCAAAAGGGGGATCGGTCAATGATGGTATTGACCCGCAGGCTTGTGCGGTTACCTATACATCGTCTGATGCAGCGATTTCCTGTGTGCGCAAATACGGTCAGGGATCCCTATTGGCAAAAGCGGACTTTGAGTCAGCTTTTCGCCTTCTACGGGTGCACCCTCTCAGCGTGCACTTCCTGGGTTGTCATTGGCAAGGGTCATATTTTGTGGACCGTTGCCTGCCAATGGGGTGTTCTATCTCATGTGCCTTATTTGAGACTTTTAGTTCCTTTGTAGAATGGGTGGTGAGGGATGTGGCAGGATTGAATTCCGTTATACACTACCTTGATGATTTCCTTTGTATTGGTCCGCCGGGATCCAATATTTGTGTGTTGTTACTAGGAACGTTGCAACACATTGCAGAGAGGTTCGGCATTCCTTTAGCCAAGACGGAAGGCCCGGCTACAGAGCTAGTTTTCTTGGGCATCACAATTGATTCTGTGGCCATGGAATGCCGGCTTCCCCCACAAAAGGTGGGGGAGCCTAGGGAGGCAGTTAGGGAGTTTCTCGCCCGTCACAAGATCCGGTTGCGAGATATACTGGGCAAATTTAACTTTGCGTACAGGATAATTCCCATGGGTTGGATATTTTGCTGACAATTATCCATGGCAACTTCGGGTGTGGTTGCCCCAGGGCATTACATCCTGCTGACCAGGGAGCTTAAGGTGGATCTTCGGGTGTGGCATGAATTTTTGGAGTCCTATATCGGTCGATCATTATGGATGGAGGGTCCCATGAGCAATCCTGACTTAGTCCTGTTCACAGATGCCGCGGGCTTGGTAGGATATGGGGCTTATTTTCATGTGAGCTGGAGCGCAGAACAATGGCCTGATGAATGGCGCTCAGCCAAACTTGCTCAAGAACCTGGTGCTGTTGGGGCTGTTTCTGATAGTGTTGGCAGTTGAGATTTGGGGAGATGCTTTCAGCAACAAAAAAGTGCATTTTCATTGTGATAACATGGGGGGGTGGTATTGGCGATTAATAACATCTCGGCCTCTTCACCCCTAGTAGTACAACTTCTGCGATATTTGGTTTTAAGATGTTTGCATTGGAATGCCTTCATTTATGCTGTGCATATTCCTGGGGTGTGCAACTGTGTAGCAGATGCTCTATATTGTTTTCAGTCGGGAGATAGAGTTGCCGCAGCATTGATTAGGGAATTTGTGAGCAGAGCTACGTGGGAGGCTTATTCTAGAGTTTGGAGGGAATGGCGTACTTTTCTGGCAGAGGTAGGTGGGTTGGAACCAGGGTCGGATGTCACGGGCTGGTCTTATATTTTGTGGTTAATAATTTTTCTAGGGGTTTATCAGCCTCATCTATGAATCATAAACTGGCGGGATTGGCCTTTTGGTTCAAGTTGACAGGTATGCAGGACTTTACGAAAGTCTTTGCGGTCAGGAAGGCCATGAAGGGATAGTGCAGGGGCCGCCGTTCGTGCGATCACAGGAGGCCGGTATCTTTAATGGTGTTAAGGGCTATTTTGTACCAGTTGCGGTTTGTTTGTCTTTCATTTTACGAACAAATGTTATTTAAGGTGGCCTTTTTGTTAGCATTCTTTGGGGCCTTTCGCATCAGTGAGCTGGTTAACCCGTCTAGACAGGTGGCGGGTGGTTTAAATTTTGCGGATATTGCAGTTACACCCAGCTCACTGTGTTTAGACATCCGTCGCTCTAAGACAGATCAGAGCGGTAAGGGGGTCAGAGTGGAGCTGTTTAGGGGCAGTGAGCCAGAGCTCTGCCCTGTGTCGGCAGTTGAGCAGTTCAGTCGACTTCACCCGGATATACGAGGCCCCTTACTGGTTCATGGGGATGGGTCTTTTCTGTCCAGTTTCCAATTTGTAGCAATTTTCCATAAGTGGTTAGAGGAGGCGGGCATTGACCCATTGTGTTATGTGTCTCATTCATTCTGAATTGGGGCGGCTACCAAGGCGTCTTGGTGGGCTCTGGAGGAGAGTGTAGTAAAGCACATAGGATGGTGGGAACCCAACAGATTCCATCTATATGTTAGGCCTCACCTGCTATAGCTCCCGGTAGTGTTATCCCTCTGTTGTTGTCCTGTGTCTGTCGTTTTATTATGTGTGTCATATCTGTTTGGTGGTGGGGTGTATTCTGTATGTTTTTTGTTTGTTTACAGGTCGTAGATGCCTTGTGTGGATTCTGGGGCATTTTTATGTGCACTGGGGTGCCACGGGGTCTTAGGTGTGTTCCGTAGATGCTGGACATTTGTTTGTTTTTTGTATGTCTTATGTGGGGTGGTGGTTTGTCTATACTGTGTGTATTATTTTGCTGTCTGTGTCCTGTTGTTGT
>BLSH010199629.1:462472-477621 GCA_018402905.1 Glandirana rugosa | reverse complement strand
CCCCTATAGAGCAGTATTGGTCTTCTCTAAGCTGTACACTGGTATTGCATTCCACTATAAATATTGAAGAAGGACACTTCCCCTTTAAAAGGATCCAATGCCCTAGAACATTTGAATGCATTTTTTATTCCTGCATACTTTCTCATGTTGAATCTAGGAGCAATTTGTTTCTTTAGGTCTTGAGAGCCTCCTTTTTTCCAGCTGTGCAAATACAGCTAGCTATTCCTTGTAATGCCGGAGTGATTGCTTGACGCCATTCTCCGACCGCAGGGGTCACCCACAGACGGCTCGGGATGTGATTGCATGCGGCATGCGTTGCACATACTGTGCAGAATTAATAAATGGTGTGATATGGGCTTAGCAGCAACATCTGGCTGGAATTCAGGTTGTGTTTCGTGTTTTCCGCGTGCGTATGATGGCACTTGTCAAATGTTTCCCTACCAGGTAATTACTTTGATTAGCAGGTGTTCCAAGAATTTGCATATTAAAGAAGAGCTTCAGTATAACGGAAAAGCAAGATATTGATTCAAAGGAAGGAGCTGTAGAAATCGCTAAACATAGTCAGTTAACTCTTTCATTCCTTCCCTTGTAGTATGGATTGACCTGAATAGGTAATTCAAAACCTGACAACCTGAAAAATGATGGGTCTATGGCCGCCCCCTTCATTACATGATGTCGACTGACAGCACAGCTTATATTGAGTAGACTGAGCTCCTGCTGCATCGTAAGAGCTGACATTTCCAGGTCACATATGGCACGTTAAGGAAGGAAAGCTGCGACCACACAAAAATGGAAAATTGTATCAAATACTTACCGTAAATTTCCTTTCCTGGTGCCAATCCATGGTGGCATGCTACCACATGTATGCTGCTATGTTGGCGCCGAGAAAATCCTATTTATTTTAAAAGATATAAAAAACACACATGTAATTCAACTTAAAAGTGTATCTAAAGCATAGAAAAGGGTTAGGACCCTGGTCAGGCTTTTATTCCTGTGTCCCAGCTAGGGAGGTTCACTCTCTCTATCTGTCCTATTTGTGTATAGAATATCAATTTTGTGGGTAACATCAAAAAAGATAAGTAGTCATTACAACAGGAAATGAAGGAGAAATCTTCCAAAGAGGCCACCTTTTCCAGAGACATCCATGTCTCCCAACTTTGGAAGTTGATTAAAGTATAACTAAAGGATTTGGAGTGGAGAGGGAGTGCAGGGGTCAGATCTATGTAATACACAACATAATGTATAGAGTGCAGGGTCAGAGCTATGTAATACACAACACAATGTATAGAGTGCAGGGGTTAGGTCTTTGTATTACACAACACAATGTATAGAGTGCAGGAGTTAGGTCTATGTATTACGCAACATAATGTATAGAGTGCAGGGGTCAGATCTATGTATTACACAACATAATGTAGAGAGTGCAGGGGTCAGATCTATGTAATACACAACATAAGAATGAGTCTCAGAGACGGGTAACAAAAATCGTGAAAGGTCTGGGGGATTAAATATATCAGTAGAGTTTGGTTCATGCCAGAACTCTCAAAAATCGCAAAAGTTCGGATCAAAACAGTGAACCCTATCAAAGTCTATGGGACCCGAAATTGAAAAATCAAAAGTGCCCATTTTGAAGGCTTATATGCAAGTTATTGGCCATAAAAGGGATATGAGGGATCGGGTACTGCCCTGGGGGACATGTATCAATGCAAAAAAAGTTTTAAAAAAGATAGTTTTCAAATGAGCAGTGATTTTAACGATGCTTAAAGTGAAACAATAAAAATAAATAATTCCTTTAAATATAGTACCTGGGGGTCCCCTTAGTCTGCCTGTAAAGTGCCACATCTGTACCATGTATAGAACCTGCTGCAGCAAAACTGACGTATATAAAGAACAAAAATGACATTTAAATGTATTTTCCCTGCAAGCTTTCTTTATTTTTGTAAACAACAGCTTGGGGAGCCAGTCTGTATGATGAGGCCACAATTTAGTACACTCGGAACAAGATTAGAGATTTTTTGAATAAATTCTGGTGTCTCTTTGGCAGACTTTGGATAAAAAGAACAACTTTTTGCACCACAGTGAGCACGCCTTATGTAAAGAGGCCAAATTATAGTACATTCAGGCCAAGAGTAACAATTTTGTTTGGATAAGGTCTGGTGACTCTTTCACAGACTTTGGATAAAAGCAGCAGGTGTGGAAAAATTGGGCTTTGGTTGTTGGTGGTGCCTTCACACCGTAACCCCATAGAGGTACTCTATAAAAAAATCTGTTTATTTTTCTTAACAAAACATACAGAAACAATGCCCAACAATAACCTCAAAAGAGAAATTTCAAAATAAATTTACAAAACTAATTTGGAAATTGCTTTATTCTCTCATCTTACCATCGTCTTCCTCCTCTTTCTCCTCTTCTACTCCTTGTATATACAATACATTATTATACCTTATTAGAACTTCTCTAAGATGTCCAGACAATGCCCTATCAATATACTCTTCTGTATTGGCGAGCTTCATGTTCATGTAGCCATCCACAGTGACCAGGTATCCCTTTTATTCCATACCCCACTTCAGTTTCACCATTCCTGGGTTACCAGTAAGACCATTAAGGAATGGCCACTGAAGCCGATGCGGATCTACAGACCAGTGAAAGGATGAAAAGAGATGGAGAGAGCAGGAAATGGCAATCTTGGTAATCTTGCAAGAGGTAATCTTGGTGAAAGCAAGAATTGGCCTTTCTGTAAAAAATTGAGTCAAACAGGTGCACAAAAATTGGGCTGTGGGTGTTGGTGGTACCTTCACACCGTAACCCTATAGAAGTATTCTTGATGAAAGCAAGAATTGACCTTGCTGGAAAAAACTGAAATGATATGCACCTGTCAAACAGGTGTGGAAAAATTGGTCCGTGGGTGTTAATTGTGCCCATGAAACCTATACCAAAAAATTACTTCATGATAAAATCAACACCCACAAAGCTAGGCAGCCTAGACAGTCTTGCAGAGATTCCAGATCCCAAAAACATTTAATCAGCAACATCGGCATCAGGGGCTTGATAGCTGCTGCTAATCCAGGACTAATTCATTTTGACAAATGCCAGCTGCTCAACAGAGTGTGTGGACAGACATGCTTTTTGATCTGTCACAAAACCTCTGGCAGCACTGAATGCCCATTAAGAAAGCACGTTGGATGCAAGGCAGCCCAGCAGCTTAGTTGCATACTGGGCAAGTTCTGGTCAGTGGTCTATTCCCATAACCCAGTAACCCAGTGGATTGTCTACTGGAAAGCTCTCCATGTCTGTTTTCGCCCCTAGATAATCTTCTACCATATGATGCAGACGCTGCAGATGGGATGTGGAAGCTGACAGCCCTGGCCACTGAGGACTAAAAAATGTTTTAAATGCATCACTTAGGCGGCCCCCTTCTCCACCACTACTCCTTTGACCAACAGAAGCCTCATAACTACCTTTTCCATGAGACTGTAACCTACCAGAGTCTGGAAAGGGGTTACATAAACTCCTCTTCAAAGAGGAAGTAAAGTCTTCCTTTTTAATTGTACCTACAGGTAATATAATAAGGAGCATACTAGCTCATTATGCCTCTGTCTTACAGTTTTTTCTTTTTATAGGGATTACAACCTCTTTAACCACTTACCGACCGCGTTGCGTATTTTTACTGCAGCAAAGTGGTTCCGCTGAGCAAATCGCCGTATATAAACGGCGATTCGCGCAGCCACGGTTGCGGGAGGGCTCCGTGAGTGTTGCCGCGGGTTGGGCACGATCACCTACTACAGAGGGAGAATGGGGAACTGCCGATGTAAACATGGCGGTTTCCCGTTCTGTCAGGCATCATGACAGTGATCTACTGATCCCTGTAATCAGGATCAGTTAGATCTGTCATGCCCCTGCTAGCCCAGCCCCCACACAGTTAAAACACAGTGAGGGAGCGCAGTTAACCCCTTGATCACCCCCTACAGCTTAACCCCTTCTCTGCCAGTGACATTTAGACAGTAATCAGTGGCTATTTTTAACTCTGATCGCTGTATAAATGTCAATGGTCCCAAGAAAAGTGTCAGAAGTGTCCGATATATCACAGTCCCAATAAAAATAGCAGATCGCCTCCATTACCAGTAAAAAACAAAAAAATAATAAAACCGTCAGAAATCAATTCTCATAGTTTGTAAACGCGATAACTTTTGCGCAAACCAATCAATAAATGTTTTTGCAATTTTATTTCCCAAAAATATGTAGAAGAATACATTTTGGCCTAAACTGATGAATAAATTAGTTTTTTTATATATTTTTTTTGGATATGTATTATAGCAAAAAGTAAAAAATATTGATTTTTTTTTTCAAAATTGCTGCTCTGTTTTTGTTTATATCGCATAAAATAAAAAGCGCAGAGGTGATCAAATACCACCAAAAGAAATCTTTATTTGTGGGAAATTCTGTTTGGGTACAGCATCGCATGACCGCGCAATTGTCAGTTAAAGCAACGCAGTGCTGAATCGCAAAAAGTGTTCTGGTCAGGAGGGGGTAAATCCTTCCAGGGCTGAAGTGGTTAAGGTGTTCTCGAGATATTTCATCCTGTGCTCCCTCTGTGAGGGCAGGATGACTTCCCATACTTTCCCCTTGTAACGGTGGTCAAGGATGGTTGCCAACCAATCATCATCCTTCTCCTTGATGCCACCAATTCTCGGGTCCTTTCACAAGCTTTGAATAATAAGGGAGCCCATGCACCACAAGTCCTTGGGATTGCTGAGAATTACACTGTCTGAAACTGCCTCCACACAGCTAGGTACTACTCCCAAGGTTTCTGGGCACTGAAAACCATCTCTTAAGGTTTGACGTATGTCTTCCTCTGGTTTAATGCCTCCAAAACTGCAAAATTCCTCCTCCTCTTCTTCCTCCCTCTCCTCTTGTGTGTTCTGTGGCGTCGCAAGAATGGTGTCTGCATAAATCCAGCCTTGAGAGGAAAGGAGATCCTCCTCTTCTTCCCGCTGCTCTGCCTCGAGTGCCCTGTCCAAAATGCCATGCAGAGTATGCTCCAGCAGGAACACAAGAGGGATAGTGTCACTGATGCATGCATTGTCACAGCTCACCATCCTTTCTTGCCTCTTGTACAGTGCATGCATCCTTTATCAGCAGCCATTGGCGTGGGTAAAAAAAAGCCTGTCCTTGTGCCATACTCACACAGTTACTTGCTGATGGCCCTCTGCTGCATGGGCAACCATTGCAGCATGGCCAAAGCTGAGTTCCACCTTGTGGGCATGTCACAAATCAGGCGGTTTACAGGCAGGTGGAATTCCCGCTGAATTTCAGCCAACCAAACACTGGCTGTATATGACCGCCTGAAATGGCTACAGACTCTTCTGGCCTGCCTTAAAATATCTTGCATACCTGGTTACCTGTTTAAGAAACGCTGCACCGCCAAATTGAGGGCATGTGCCAAGCATGGAAAGTGTCAACTTTCCCAATTAAAGGATGCACAGAAGGTTAGTGCCATTATTGCACATCATCATTCCTGGCGTGAACCATCTCTGGGTCTGCCTGTGCAGAGCTGAAAGAGTCTCTACTTCAGTGTGGCTACTGTCCCCTAGACAGACCAGCTGAAGCACTGCATGGCATCCCTGTGCTCCTCTATTATCCCCCATGCTGCTCTGGTGCCCCGTGCTCCTCTATTACACCCCCCCCCCATGCTGCTCTGGTCCCCTGTGCTCCGTGCTCCTCTATTACACCCCCCCCCCCATGCTGCTCTGGTCCCCTGTGCTCCTCTATTACCCCCATGCTGCTCTGGTCCCCCGTGCTCGTCTATAGTCCCACATGCTCGTTCTGGTCCCCCCCTTTTCAGGTCCCCCCGCAGCGCTCACCTCCTCTCTCTGGCTAGTTGTGAGGGGCAGGCTGAATACAGACATGATTCACTCATGCCCCGAGGAGCTCATCATAAGACTGGAAGACAGAGGCAGCCACACGCTGTAACAGCCCTGGGTACAACACAAATTCAGGTAAGGGAGGTAGAATCCACCAGATGGAAAAGCAGGAGTTGTTAAGCCAATAATTTGGACAACCTGGAATTTAGACGCTGGGCATTTACGAGGCAGGGAGTGTATTTCTTTTTAGATGCAGCAACTGGGGCAGAGAAATTTGTGTGTATAGGTGTGTTTTCTAGCAGTGTTTTGGCTAGGAGAGGTAAATGTAGTCAGGCCTGACTGTAATGTGCAGGCCTGAATGTTTTGATCTTGGCCGAGAGGAGTCGCTTAGGGAGGATTGGACAGACTTAACAGATGAGGTCACCAGAACCTCCCCCTCTGTATTCAGAAACCTGAGGTTGGTTTCTGGGTAGAAAGCTGGGAAATAGGTGGAGCCATCTGGAGTGTTCTAAGGAACACTGACCAATCCTCAAGCAGGGTTGGCAGGGGGCAGGCCTCCTTAAATACTCAGAGTCGGCCCAAGCTGGGAGGAGTAGTGTCGGGTGGAAGTCTGGAGATGTAGCAGAGGCACTGTGGAGCAGGCCCATACCTGGGAGGTCTCCCCCAGTCTGGGGAGGGTGACCTTGGGCCCTGGGGGTTCGGGTGCAGCCAGGAAGGAGAGTGATTCCTGGAGGAACAGGAGAACAGCGGAGGTGCTACAGGAGGAGAGAGAGACTTTAAAGTGATCCACTGGTGTGGTGAGTGACGGTCCCTGGGACTGGAGGAGAAAGTGCTGGAGCAGGCAGGGAGAGGAATAGTGGACAGTCTGTGGGAGCCTTGGGAGCCAGTCAAGAGAAAGGAGAGTCACTACCAGAGAGCAGGTCGATGGGACCTGGAGGAGAGATGGACTGGGAGTTGTAGTCCGTCAAAAGCCCAGTTAGCACTCAAGTTTTTGCTGCATATTCAGGGGACGTGATCCCTCGCCTGTAATGGGTGTTCCTGAGGTCCTGCTGAAACAGGGTAGACCTCACGTGCTAACCGCGGTAAAGAGAAAGGTATTGTGAAACCTGATAAATTTCCCTTTTGAAACTTAGTTCTGAGCTGGAGAGAAGCAAAGTGTAAAGTTCTGTGTAGAGAGAGAACTGTAAGAGAAACAGTCAGCAAGTGAAGTGCTGGAGTGTTGTGAGGAGTAACAGTCTGCAGAGGGACGGTCTGCAGTGAAGTGCGCATATACAGGACTGTATATGGAGTTTGTGTATCCTAATTCTTTGGGCATCCCACAGTCATCCCTTATCCCCATCCAAGTTATTTCCCCTAAATAAAGCACAAAAATAAGCCGGCTTGTTCAGTGTCTCCGGATGTGTGATATATGGTGTGATTAAGGGCAGCTATAAGGCAGGCTGACCAGACGTCCCCATTTTCCATAGACAGTCCCCGGATTGATCGCATTGTCCCCGCCCCACGTTTGTCCCCGTTTTTGTCCCCGCTTTTGAAAGACTGATCCCCGGCGGGCAGCTTCCCAGAGGGCGGGGGTCACACTGGCTGGGACATGAGAGGAGCCTGCAGTGCAGTAATACTCAGAGGAGGAGCGACTTCAGACTGTGTGCTGCTTGTAGCTGCGCCGCCGCTCCTCCTCTGCATCTGTCAGCAACAAGTACCGCCGTAGACACGTCTGGCTTGTCCGCCCCCTCTCAGCATCCCGCGCCTCTCTTTCTATGTCTGCTCCCTCCTCCCTACACTCTCCCGGCAGTACATAGGTTAGGGGAAGGAAACAGAGCACAGTGTTCCTCCCTCCCCCTCCCTCCTGTCCTGCCAAGAATTGTGGGAATGTTGTCTAGAGGAGGAGCGTAATTGCCAGACCGAGTGTAATGGCCACAACACAAGCACAAGGTGAGTTTCTGCTAGGCACTGATGAGGTGGCACCGATGGGCACTGAGGAGGCAGCACTGATGAGGTGGCACTGATAGGCACTGATGAGGTGGCCTTGATGGGCACTGATGAGGTGGCACTGATGGGCACTGATGGAGTGGCACTGGTAGGCACTGATGAGGTGCCACTGATAGGCTGCATTGATGAGGCGGCACTGGTGGGCACTGATAGGCTGCATTGATGAGGTGGCACTGATAGACTGCATTGATGAGGTGGCACTGATAGGCTGTATTGATGAGGTGGTGCTGATAGGTTGCATTGATGAGGTGGCACTGATAGGCTGCATTGATGAGGTGGCACTGATAGGCTGCATTGATGAGGTGGTACTGGTGGGCACTGATAGGCTGCATTGATGAGGTGGCACTGATGAGGTGGCACTGATGAGATGACACTGAATAAAATACAAAATATGCATTGAAAAGTTTTTTCTCTATCTTATCTTCCTAACATTTGGTAGTCATAATCCAAAATATTCTAAGTATCTTATTTTATCTCATGGAGGGAATGTGAGAAATAACATATATATCATACAGTCATTCCATAAATATATACACTGTATATATAATTCGAGGAAAATATGCTTACAAAATAGTTTACCATTTGGCAATAAAAAAAAAAAAATGTCCCCGGATTTAATTTTGAAAATCTGGTCACCTTACTATAAGGTGAACCACTACTACCAGACACTCTCAAGGGAGCACATGGCTACATTTGCCTGCTATACTCTACAGCTGGTGGTGTGCTGCTGGCAGATGTGTTGCAAGGACCTGTGACACCCTTTGCTATACCATCATCCCTGTCAGTGGAGACCGATGAGAGGTCATGAGATATAGCGAGGGTAGACATGAAAGGTGAGGCATGAGGAAGAGAAGAATTGTGTTCCTTCTGAGTGGCTTTCAGGTGCTCTTTCCATCAGGCTGGAGTGGTGGGAGGTTAAATGCCTTTTCAAGCATGTGGTACCCAAATGGCTGGTGTTTTTGCCGCGCTTGATCTGCTTGCGGCAGAGATTGCATATTGCAACAGTGCGATCAACTGCACATGTGCTAACAAAAAGGGTCCACACTGAGCTGTGATAAGTGGGCAGGGAGATAACAGCTCCACAATCTGATGGAATAGGGTGGCTGCTCTCTACTCTTCCATGATGGCTGCCTCTGGAGGACATCCTGCCTCGTTAGGGTTGTGCCTCCCCCTCGCTTTCCTCCTCTGCTCTATCCAGCACCCAAGTTGCATCAGTAACCTCATCATTATCACCCCCTCCATCCTCATTACCACTGGCAGGGCAATTTTTAATATTGATTGGACCTTGGACAAACATTTTATTGGGGCCCCCCTTCCACATTTTGAAAATAGCCAGTAGACTCAAAATCAGTTTACTGCAGCAGATTACGCAGCGATTGCAGTTGGTTGCCTGAGGATACACCCTATCATTACCACTCACTGACTGGTTGCTTGAGGTTACTGCACATTATTACTGCTCACTGATTGGTTGCTATAGATTACAGCACATCATTGCCACTCACTGGTTGCTAGAGGTTACAGCACAACATTACCGCTCACTGATTGGTTGCTAGAGGTTACTGCACATCATTACTGCTAACTGACTGGCTGCTAGAGATTACAGCAGATCACTACTGTTCACCGATTGATTGACATAGGTTACTGCACATCATTACCACTCACTGAGCAGTGAAGCAATACAGGAGAGGGTGAGAGACTGCAGACACCCTGCAGGTGACAGTGAGAGACTGCACACATACTACAGAAGATGACCAGAGACTGCACACATACTACAGAAGATGACCAGAGACTGCGCACATACTACAGGAGATGACCAGAGACTGTGCACATACTACAGGAGATGACCAGAGACTCCAGACATACTACAGGAGATGGCCAGAGACTGCACACATACTACAGAAGATGACCAGAGACTGCAGACATACTACAGGAGATGGCCAGAGACTGCACACATACGACAGAAGATGACCAGAGACTGCGCACATACTACAGGAGATGACCAGAGACTGTGCACATACTACAGGAGATGACCAGAGACTGCAGACATACTACAGGAGATGACCAGAGACTGTGCACATACTACAGGAGATGGCCAGAGACTGCAGACATACTACAGGAGATGACCAGAGATTGCAGACATACTACAGGAGATGACCAGAGACTGCGCACATACTACAGGAGATGACCAGAAACTGCAGACATACTACAGGAGATGACCAGAGACTGCGCACATACTACAGGAGATGACCAGAAACTGCAGACATACTCCAGGAGATGACCAGAAACTGCAGACATACTACAGGAGATGACCAGAGACTGCAGACATACTACAGGAGATGACCAGAGATTGCAGACATACTACAGGAGATGACCAGAGACTGCAGACATACTGCAGGAGATGACCAGAGACTGCAGACATACTCCAGGAGATGACCAGAGACTGCGCACATACTACAGGAGATGACCAGAAACTGCAGACATACTCCAGGAGATGACCAGAAACTGCAGACATACTACAGGAGATGACCAGAGACTGCAGACATACTACAGGAGATGACCAGAGACCTTTTCAGCAATTCACAGCTTTAGAGCTGAACAACAGCTCAGGGTTTAGGGGAGCAGTCAGGCAGTCTATGGGGGGAGGACATACCTGGCCAGTCGGGTTTACCATGCATTTTCAGAAGTCCGTGGGGTGGGGCTCCCACTCCGAGTTCTGCTCCTGCTACAGCCACTCCCTCCTGAGTATGCAGTCTGCACGGGGCGGGGTCGAAGCCTCAGTGGAGCTCCGGGCCCCACTCCCTCTCTGCTGGCTGGGGATTACCTGAACCTCCCTCCCAAGCATACAGATGGCATCGGGCGAGGTCGGTGCGTCAGTGGAGCTCCCGGCCCCGCCCCTTCTCTGCTGGCTCGGGATTACACAGCTGCTTCCCATGTCCCCTGTGCGATCTGCAGCACGATCGTCGTGGCCTCAATTTGCGGGTAGCATGGGCTCAAGGGGGGCAGCTGCTTTGGACCCTACAGATGAGACAGGGCACAGGACAGCTGACCCATTTGCCCCACAGTAAAGACAGCCCTGACCACTGGAGACAACTTGGCAATACGCTGTGGCTGGGGGAACATGACTGCCAATTTGTTGTTTATCAGGGTTCTCCCCTCTCTGCAGGCTCATGTTCCTGCCTTCTCTACCTCTGAACCAACAGCAGAATCAAGTAATGGCTGTGCATCATCAAGAAGCAAGTGGCTGACACTGTGTTCAAATTATTCAGCTGACTCCTCCATACATGATGCTGGGGTTATGGCAGGAGTAGCTGTGAACAAGGAGGCAGAATAAGCCACTCTGGCATCTGCAGTGGACTGTGCACTAATCTTTGCTTGGGTGATGGAGGATGAGGTGGATGAGCGCACAGTGCATTGTGGGGTGCTTGATAGGCAAAACATCCCTCCGTGCACCCCCCAAGTTTGGGTGAACAGCCGATGTTTGAGCCAAACATGCTCGGCTCAAACTGTTCGCCCAACTCTGTGGGGTTGATTTACTAAAGGAAAATCCACTTTGCTCCACAAGTGCACTTGGAAGTGCAGTCGCTTTAGATCTGAGGGGAAGATCTGAAATGAGGGGAAGCTCTGCTGATTTTATCATCCAATCATGTACAAGCAAAAATGATGTTTTTTATTTTCCTTGCATGTCTGCCTCAGATCTACAGCGACTGCACTTCCAAGTGCACTTGTGGAGCAAAGTGGATTTGCCTTTAGTAAATAAACCCCTATATATCAGGAGAGACTTCATGAACTTAATATGTACAGTCTGGAAGAAAGAAGGGAAAGGGGAGACATGATTGGAACCTTTAAATACATTAACCACTTGCCGACCGCCGATCGGCATCTGACGGCGACAGAGTGGCTCTTTAAGGCAAATCGCCGTCATATGACGGCGGCTGTCAGATCGCGCACAGTGAGCGCGCGCGCGCCGCCGGAGGCGCGCCCGCGTGCTCACTGTGTCTGGGGGGGCCAGGGAGCGGGTGCGGCGGAGTCGATCTCCGCCGGCCACCCGCGATGCCCCCCCCGGAGTGAAAGAACGGAGGTCCGTGTAAGTAAACACGGACCTCCGTTCTGTGAGGGGGGAAGGGCTGTGATCACAGCCTTCCTCTACACGGAAGGTGTGATCACTTCCCTTCTCCTGTTAGGGCAGTCCCCCCACAGTTAGAACACGCCCAGGGAACATGCTTAACCCTTAGAGCGCCCCCTGCAGGTTAACCCCTTCACTGCCAATGGCATTTACACAGTAATCAGTGCATTTTTATAGCACTGATCGCTGTATAAATGCCAATGGTCCCAAAAAAGTGTCAAAATGTTCCGACATGTCTGCTGAAATATCGCAGTACCGCTAAAAATCGCAGATCGCCGCCATTATTAGTAAAAAATAAAAAAAAATAAAAACCCCAGAAATGAATTCTCATCGTCCATGTTCAATCACAGCGGGAGCGGGTCTCCGGCGGCACACGCACGCGCCCCAGACCAGGAAGAAGGAATCATGTACAGGTACGTGATTTTGCGATTAAGGGCCGCCCTGCCGCACTATATGTACGTGGGGCTGTCCTTAAACGGTTAAAGCACGACATATTAGGTATCTATTTACTCAGTATAACATCATCTTTCATATTATACAAAAAAATTGTGGTATAGATTATGTTTTTTTTTTTTAATTAATTAAATTGTTTGAACAACTGCTGCGCAAAAAACATAAAAAAAATTGCAACAACCGCCATTTTATTCTCTAGGGTCTCTGCTAAAATATATATATATATATATATATATAATGTTTGGGGGTTCTAAGTAACTTTCTAGCAAAAAAATACTGTTTTTTTCTTGTAAACAACAAATGTCAGAAAAAGGCTGGGTCCAAGAAATATCGTAGACCAGTCATTTAACATATTTTTTAGAGGATTGCTAAAGTTACTTTAAAGTACATTCTGTGTAATTATCTATAATTCTTCTAAGCTAAAATGTTCAATCAAGCTGACAGAGTGTTCGCCCCGGCTGCTGAAATGAGACAAAAGGCAGAACGCAGACGTGACATCGTATCTGCGGTTTCTTTCAACAGCGACTACAACAATGTCATAATATACACAGTACTCCAGCATGGAGCAGAAACTCTTAAAATGCCCTAATTCCAAAGACGTCACATATTGCAGCTTTCCCTCTCTTAGATGTGGTGGCTGCATTGGTTTTTTTTTTTTTCCCCTTTTGCCAATAACATACTTCCTATCCCAGGGTGACAACACTCACTGCTCCGTGAGAGAAGCTGTGGTTTCACCTTAGGCTGCTCTCTCCTGTATTGAACTACAGAACATCTTTTTTCATCACCATAGTATAGTGGGAGGTGCTCTGTAGTCCGCACAGGTTAACAAGGCAGGGCTGACCACACTGCTTTAGAGCGGCAGAGTGCACAGAAAATTAGGACGCACTGGAGATCAACAGGTATATTTTTTGCACTTATAAAACAAAAAGCTTTCAATAGTATAATAAACAAACCAAAATGGAGCAAATAAAATAAATTATTTCTAAGGGTTTACATTCACTTTAGCCACTTCAACCCCGGAAGATTTACCCCCCCCCCCTTCATGACCAGGCCATTTTTTGCGATACGCCACTGCCCTGTTTTAACTGACAATTGCTCGGTCATTTGAAGCTGTGACCAATTATAATGTTTGCCCTTTTTCTCACACAAATAGAGCTTTCTTTTTTGAATTTCTTCATTCATTTAGGCCAATATGTATTCTGCTACATATTTTTGGTACAAAAAAATCACCAATTAGCGTATGTTGATTGGTTTGCACAAAAGTTATAGTGTCTACAAACTATGGGATATATTTATTTTTTTATTTTTCTATTTTTTTACTAGTAATGGCGGCAATCAGTGACTTATAGCGGGACTGCGATATTGCGGCAGACAGTCGGACACTAACTCCCACTGCTGACACTTTTTGGGGAGCAGTGACACCAATACAGTGATCAGTGCTAAAAATGTGCACTGTCACCCTAATAATGACACTGGCTGGAAAGGGGCTAACATCAGGGGCGATCAAAGGGTTAACCGTGTGCCTAGGGAGTGCTTTGGTACTGTGGGAGGTGCTTGTACTATGGGAAGGCATTGATCCATGTTCCTGCTTATCAGGAACACAGGATCCATGCCTTCCCTACTATCATAGGTGTGCGCAGCCTATTGCATTAGGGTGTGCACCCCAAAGATCAAATGTATATGAATGTCACCTGCTGTCACAGGGAGGAGGCTCTGGTGATAGGAGACAGTTGATTGGGAACATATGACGTCACACCCTAAATATGGGTGTAATGTGTTTCTAAAGTTGAACCTAGCCTTTGTTATAATAGGGGCATTTGCACTGGCTACTGGAACCCCCAACCACCCACCTGGTGCCACCCCTGGATAATGCTAATACACATGGGGGGATTAGGGTGTGCCCAGGCTCACCCTGTGCGCACGCCTATGCCTACTATGTAAACAAGGCAGATTGCCATTCCACCTTTGTGCTTGATGATCAGTGGGTGCCAGCGAACATTGAGTCCATGTCACTCGTAGATCAGCTCCCACTGTGTAAACCAAAAAAAAACAGTGTAGCGCTAGTATGATACTAAATGGAATACAATAAACAGTCCATAATCATAATTCGAAGATCGATTTCAGGACGAGGAGAGGACATCGATCCACCACAGGTGATAGTAGAGCTTAGTTGGAGATGTACACAACAATGTGATAACCTCCACCACCTCCTCATATGGACCCCTGGGTATACCAGTCAGGTCTCACAAGCATTTCACAACACCGGGACAGAGATGTGTAGCTCTTGGGTGTAGACCTTCCATGTTGCTAATTTCGTTAGACCATATTCAAACCATTAAAACGGCAGAGGCCATAAGCATTCCCAAATATATGAAAAACAACAGAAAGGAATCTAGTGCTCTCTGTATTAAATATAATTTATTGTAGGTAAAAAAGAATGCACTCACATATCAAGCACTTAAACCAAGTGCCGAGTATCAAACTTCTTCAGGCTGAAGAAGTCCTGCCCACGTACGATATGTGTGCAGGCTTTTGGGAGGTTTGTGTCATGCCAGTTACAGCCACCTTCAGGAGCATCACTCTGCACATTGCGTTTGATACCTCTGTCCTACTGATACCGTCCACTATTCTACTGACACTTCATCTGTCCTACTGACACTATCCACTGCTCTGCTGACACCATCATCTGCCCTACTGACAAAGTTCACTGCCGTCACCTATCACAGTCA
>BLSH010199629.1:402177-429528 GCA_018402905.1 Glandirana rugosa | reverse complement strand
ATATATATATATATATATATATTTAGCTATATAAACACAAAAGTGGGTACACCTCTCACATTTTTGTAAATATTTTATTATATCTTTTCATGTGACAACACTGGAGAAATGACACTTTTCTACAATGTAAAGCAGTGAGTGTACAGCTTGTATAACAGTGTAAATTTACTGTCCCCTCAAAATAACTCAACACACAGCCATTAATGTCTAAACCACTGGCAACAGAAGCGAGTACACCCCTAAGTAATAATGTCCATATTGGGCCCAATTAGCCATTTTCCCTCCCTGGCGTCATGTGACTCATTAGTGTTACAAGGTATCAGGTGTGAATAGGGAGCATGTGTGTTATATTTGGTGTTATTACTCTCACTCTCTCATACTGGTCACTGGAAGTTCAACATGGCACCTCGTGGCAAAGAACTCTCTGAGTATCTGAAAGAAAGAATTGTTGCTCTACATAAAGATGGGTTAGGCTATAAGAAGATTGCCAAGACCCTGATAGTGAGCTGCAACATGGTGGCCAAGACCATACAGTGGTTTAATAGGACAGGTTGCACTCAGAATAGGCCTTGCCATGGTTGACCAAAGAAGTCGAGTGCACATGCTCAACGTCATATCCAGAGATTGTCTTTGGGAAATAGACGTATGAGTGCTGCCAGCATTGCTGCAGAGGTTGAAGGGGTGGGGGGTCAGCCTGTCAGTGCTCAGACCATACGCCGTACACTGCATCAAATTGGTCTGCATGGCTGTCATCCCAGAAGGAAGCCTCTTCTAAAGATGATGCACAAGAAGCCCGCAAACAGTCTGCTGAAGACAAGCAGACAAAGGACATGGATTACTGGAACCATGTCATGTGGTCTGATGGTGTCAAGCGTGTGTTGTGGCAACCAGGTGAGGAATACAAAGACAAGTATTTCTTGCCTACAGTCAAGCATGGTGGTGGGAGTGTCATGGTCTGGGACTGCATGAGTGCTGCCACCACTGGGGAGCTAAAGTTCGTTGAGAAACCATTAATGCCAACATGTACTATGAAATACTGATGCAGAGCATGATTCCTTCCCTTCGGAGACTGGGCCGCAGGGCAGTATTCCAACATAATAACAACCCCAAACACGCCTCTAAGATGACCACTGCTTTGCTAAAGAAGCTGAGGGTAAAGGTGACGGACTTGCCAAGCATGTCTCCAGCCTAAACCCTATTGAGCATATGTGGGGCATCCTCAAATGCAATGTGGGGAAGCGTAAGATCTCTAACCTCCACCAGCTCTGTGATGCCATCATGGAGGAGTGGAAGAGAACTCCAGTGGCAACCTGTGAAGCTCTGGTGAACTCCATGCCCAAGAGGGTTAAGGCAGCGCTTTAAAAATAATAATGGCCACAAAAAATATTGACACTTTGGGCCCAATTTGGACATTTTCACTTAGGGGTGTACTCACTTTTGTTGCCAGCGGTTTAGACATTAATGGCTGTGTGTTGAGTTATTTTGAGGGGACAGTAAATTTACACTGTTATACAAGCTGTACACTCACTACTTTACATTGTAGCAAAGTGTCATTTCTTCAGTGTTATAAAAAATGTGAGGGGTGTACTCACTTTTGTGAGATACTGTATATACCATAGTTTGTGGACTCTATAACTTTTCCTACAGACTAAATAATATACACTGATTTGGGTTATTTTCACCAAAGAAATGTAGCAGAATACATTTTGGGCTATATTTATGAAGAACAATTATTTATTTGCAAAATTTGCAAAACAGAATGGAAGAAAAACACATTTTATTTAACATTTTCAGTCTTTTTTTGTTTATGTAGCAAAAAATAAAAAACCCAGTGGTGATTAAATACCACCAAAAGAAAGATATATTTATGTTGCATGACCGTGCAACTGTCATTCTGCGCAACTGTGTGACAGCGCTGGAAGCTATAAATTGGTCTGGGCAGGAAGGGAGTGAAAGTGCCTGGTATTGAAGTGGTTAAAACAGAGTTCGACCCAAAATCTGCTTCCTCTCCCCCTCCGGCGCCACATTTGGCTGTGAAGCACTGGCGATTTCCCTTAGTGGTGATGGCGGGGGCAGCATCTGACTGAAAATCGGCTGGTGTGCCGACATTGCAGGCTCCTTGGACAGGTAAGTGTCCATATATTAAAAGTCAGCAGCTACAGTATTTGTAGCTGCTGACTTTAATTTTTTTCCCCAGGTGGAACTCCTCTTTAATCAGTGATTAACTCCCTTATGCAATGTGATGAATGTGTCTTTAGTACTCCTTTAGTTCTGCACTTTAGGCTGGAAAGTGCTGTATTAATCACTTAGTTTTGGTGATTTTGCATTATGTATCTTGTCTGATGAATACACCACACTGCACTTTCAGTCCTGCTATTTTTCATTATTTTTTTAATATTATATTCAGTGGTTTATCAAATTAAAAATACAGGCTCTGTTTTTATTCCATTTAAAAATTGTTTTATTCCTAAAATGTGTGCAAAGACCAAAGAGAAAATCAACTAGGAACTGAATGATAGAAAGAAGGATAGAAATTGAATGAAACTGCAAGCACTGCTTAAAAGAAAGATTAAAGACGGATTAAAGGATTAAAACTGTAGTAAAATGATCATTTATGAGCCTGTGTTCTTGCTTTTTATGCCAAAATAGTTTTCTCTTTGTGTACATACACATGAAGCTGAGCTCTCTGCAGATATAGGACACAAATGAATGCAGCTCTGTAATCAATAATACATAATGTGACGTTATGCGAGGTGCGATACTGAACGGGCGATATTTGTCGCCTCACATATGTTCACTTGGAGTGGACTGGTGAGAGTCCGATCCGGGTTGTTCCAGCCACCGTGGCAGAGCTGGTTCTGGCCCGAAAATTCTGGAAGGGCTGGACTGGGACCAAAATTTGTCCCTGGACTTCATCCAGACCGCCGCACTTTAATTTTGTAAACACGAACAAAAACAGTATATAAACTATACGCAATTGCCAAAAAAAATAAGTAAAAAAAATTCCACTATTGGGCATAGGACAGGGCATAGCCACACCAGTGCCCATGAATGCAGCCTGATCAATGGCCATCAGCGCAGCCACACCAGTGCCCATTAATGCAGCCTCACCAGCGCCCATTAATGCAGCCACACCATTGCCCATTAATGCAGCCTCACCAGTGCCCATTAATGCAGCCACACCAGTGCCCATTAATGCAGCCATACCAGTGCCCATTAATGCAGCCTCACCAGTGCCCATTAATGCAGCCTGATCAGTGCCCATTAATGCAGTCTCACCAGTGCCCATTAATGCAGCCACACCAGTACCCATCAGCGCGGCCTGATCAGTGCTCATCAGCGCAGCCACACCAGTGCCCATTAATGCAGCCTCACCAGTGCTCATTAATGCAGCCTCACCGGTGCCCATTAATGCAGCCACGAGAGTGCCCATTAATGCAGCCTCACCGGTGCCCATTAATGCAGCTTGATCAGTGCCCATCAGCGCAGCCACACCAGTACCCATTAATGCAGCCTGATCAATGCCCATCAGCACAGTCACACCAGTGCCCATTAATGCAGCCTGATCTGTGGACATTAATGCAGCCACACCAGTGCCCATCACCACTGCCTGATCAGTGCTCATCTGCGCAGCCACACCAGTGCCCATTAATGCAGCCTCACCAGTGCCCATTAATGCAGCCTGATCAGTGCCAATCAGCACAGCCTCACCAGTGCCCAATAACGCAGCCTGATCAGTGCCCATCAGCGCCGCCACACCAGCGCCCATTAAAACAGCCCGATCAGTGCCCATCAATGTTAGTCCCCCCCCCCAGACCCCAGTACCTGGTCTGGGCAGTTCTACCTAGGTCCTGGCTGCTGCAGGTGGTTCCGCTGGGGACTGGAGCTGAGAGCCTGGGGGCGAGGTGAGCGGGCAGGGACTCCCATACCCTTGTCCAGCAATAAACAAATCCCCTGCTGTGCAGCTGTTTAAAAAGAAAACTTGTCCGGGCCCCCTGTGTTCAGTGGGGGCCGGGGGACAGAGCGCAGACTATTTCACTATTTTCAGTTGTAGACGGATGAATCCACCGCATCGCTCCCGGCGGCTCCAGTGTACTGATATAGTACCGGCCTTCACATGTATAGTGCGCTGCAGCTGTTTAATCCGCCTAAAAGTGA
Organism: Glandirana rugosa; assembly: GCA_018402905.1. NCBI lineage: Eukaryota > Metazoa > Chordata > Amphibia > Anura > Ranidae > Glandirana > Glandirana rugosa. The sequence continues at coordinate 425,370 of BLSH010199629.1, read as the reverse complement.
AAAAAAGTCTGCACTCTGTCCCCCGGGCCCCCGCTGAACACAGGGGGCCTGGAGAAGTTTTCTTTTTAACCATTTCCGGACCGCCTCGTGTACATTTACTGCTGCAGAGTAGCATGATCCCGCGAATCGGCGTCTATAAACGGCGGCTAGCGGGTGGGAGCGTGCCACTGCCGGCGCGCTCTTGTGCACACTGCACTCTGCAGCAGTATGGCCGTGGGTCCGGTGGACTTGATTGCCACCGACTACCTGTGATTACCTGGCAGAGAAGAAAAACGGGGAACCGCAGATGTAAACACGGTGGTTCCCTGCTCTGTCAGGTGCCATTTGAGAGATCTACTGATCCCTGTCACTGGGATCAGTTAGATCTCTTATGTTCCTGGCAGCCCAACCCCCTCACAGTTAGAACACGCAAAGAATCATAAATTCATTCTCATGTCTTGTAAACGCGGCAACTTTTGCGCAAACCAATCAATAAACGCTAATCGTAATTTTTTTTACCACAAATATGAGAAAGAATATATATCAGCCCAAACTGATGAATACATTTGTTTTTTTTATTTTTGGATATGTATTATAGCAAAAAGTAAAAAATATTGTTTTTTTTCCATAATTGTCGCTCTTTTTTTGTTAATATCGCTGATCAGAAGTGACGCAGAGGGGATCAAATACCACCAAAATAAAGCTCTATTTGTGGGGAAAAAAGGATGTTAATTTCATTTGGGTACGTCGCACGACCGCACAATTGTCAGTTAGAGCAACTCAGTGCCGAATCGCAAAAAGTGTTCTGGTCCTACCTACAGTGGGAAATCCTTCCGGTCCTTAAGTGGTTAAACAGCTGCACGGCGGTCAGCGGGGCATTCGTTTATTGCTGGACAAGGGTATGGGCGTCCCCGTCCGCTCTACCTCCACTCTGCAGTCACTCTGACCGGAAACTCCCAGTAGTCCCGATGGCCAGTACAGGCCTGGTTTCTGGTCCACCCAAATCCCTCTCTAGCTGTTTGAAATAAACAGGAAGAGATCTCACTTGAGCTCACCCTGGGACTCAGTATGCTTAGACTGAGAGAGCTAAGACCTTGAGTTATTGGTTGCTCCAAGGACTGCAAAAGAAAAAGGTTTGCCTTTGTTTATTTGAAGGTGTCATGGACAAGCCCTACATTGTATAGAAAGGTATCTGGATTTGTATTAGTTTAGCGCCAGACGGCAAGGTTTTGTTTTTGCTTGATTTATGAGCTGCAACCTTTACCAAACAAAACTGGCAGCCTGTCAGATTTTTAAAATGTTTGTCTACAAGCTGCCTTCTTCCCAGGAAAGGTGATCCACACAAGCTAATCTCCCACACGTGGTGGACTCAGCGGACATCTTTCCCAAATGGAGGAGTTATTGAAGGCCTTGCTACAGGTGACTGCGCCCCAGCGGGAGACCAACCTCCAGGTCGCACACGCTGCTGTAGCGCAGCTCGAGGAAAGTCGCACACACTGCTGCAGCGCAGCGGGAGGAAAGTCGCCAGGCCGCTGCAGCACAGCGGGGGGAAAGTCGCCAGGCCACTGCAGCACAGCTGGAGGAAATTCGCCAACAGCAGGAGGAAATTCACCAACTGCACGAGGCGAATCGCCAGGCCACTGCAGCACAGCAGGAGGTTAATCGCCAGATGAATCTCCGGTTAACGGAGGTTCTGGTGGAGTTAAAGGGGCCTGCACCTACCGTGGCAGTGGAAACAAAGTTGGTACATGCCTCTTACCACCTGCGAAAGATGACACCTGCGGATGACGTAGAGGCGTATCTCACGACTTTTGAAAGAGAAGCTCTTCATGACGGATGGCCAAAAGAACAGTGGGCGGAACTGTTAGCACCATTCTTGACCAGCGAACCCCAAAAAAACTATTTTGATCTGGAACCAAATAAGGCCCAGGGCTATGAGACTCTAAAAGCAGAGATACTCGCATGCCTAGGGGTCACCATGGCAGTCCGGGCCCAACGGGTACATCAGTGGACCTACAGCACCGACAAGCCACCCCGCTTGCAAATGTTCGACCTGGTCCACCTCACCAGGAAGTGACTATAGCTGGAGACTTTGCCAGGTCCCCAGATTGTGGAGCGCGTGGTCATGGACCGCTATCTACGTGCGCTCCCTGCTGCTTTAAGGAAATGGGTTGGTCATGGGGAGCCCAAAACCGCCAACAAACTTGTGGACCTTGTGGAGAGATACACAGTGGCTGAGGACTTGTTGAACCCATCTGCACCCCAATTTGGTGTGCCTAGGGGTGAAAGGGCCCCCAGAGGATCCAGTTAGACTTTCCCAATGCTCAAGGGCATTGTGAAGAGTAACAAAACTGCTGTAATGACTAACGAGACTATGGGAGACTGGCCAAAGAAGCCAAGAAAGTCTTGGGGATCCTTGAGAGGACTGGGAATAGAGCACATATAGTGCCACCGATACCATGCATTGGGTCATATTGCTGCCAATTGTCCCCTAAATGATGTACCCATGCAATGCAATTATACTTATGTGAATAGACGCCTTTCTCTTTTTGCAGAGGTCACATATACAGCATCATGTTCAAGTCGCATGGAGAAGCAGATGTGTGTGATTTCTATTGATGGTAAACCAGTCACAGCACTGCTTGACTCTGGTACTGTGGTAACGTTGGTCAAAAGCAATTGTGTAAATCCTGCAAGGTTACAAGCTAGCACTGTCGGGGTCATCTGCATCCATGGGACCACTCGTGACTACCAGACGGCGGTGGTTGAGATTGACACTCCTTGCAGCAGTGTGACCCATTCAGTGGGGGTGGTACCTTCCCTGCTTCATGAAGCCCTAGTGGGGAGGGATTTTCCCCACTTTTGGAGGTTATGGGAAGGCACAGAGAGTCTGGAGGATAGAGCTCCCCCTGCTGAGGAAGCACGGGAACTCTCACCCAGACCCTTTTTGCCAAATGGAAGGGGAGACTGGTGACAGGGCAGAGGAAGAAGGAGACCCTCTTCCTTTTCCTGTAATGGGTGGGGAGCCGGAGGAGCCGGAAGATAGCTCCCAGCTGGTGGTTAATGACCCTCTCTCTATCAGTTTATTGACTGACCCATCGTGGATATTTTATTATTCTGGATCTTTTATGGACATTTTATAGTTTTATGCGCTGCACTTTATGTTTTGTTTGTACTTTAGAGATTGAGATATGTTGCTGCCGTATCTCATGTTTGCCAAACAAGAGGTTCTGCAGGCGTCTATGGGGTACTCCCCATTTGAACTCTTGTATGGTAGAAATCCCCGGGGATTGTTAGATGTCGCCAAAAAAAAACATGGGAAGGAGAGGTCACCCCTCATAGGAGCGTCATCGAGCATATTTGCTTGATGCAGGATTGAATCGCCGCGGTCCTGCCCCTGGTACCAGAACATATGGATCGAACCCAGGAGGCTCAGAGACCGGTTTATAACCGGGGTGATAAGACCCAAACTTTCAACCCTGGGGGTAGAGTACTGGTGCTGGTCCCCACTATTAAGAGTAAATTCCTCGCAAAATGGCAGGGTCCCTTTGAGATTAAGAAAAGAGTAGGGAAGGTAAACTACAAAGTTTACCAGCCGGGGAAAAGGAAGCCCAAACAAATTTATCATGTTAACCTTTTAAAATAATGGAAGGACAGAGAGGCTTTGATGGCAATAGAGACTTTTTCTCCCCTTTGCCCGGACTGCCCACAGTGATTCAACAGGACATAATCACAGAGTCAGGTGTTCACATAAATATGAAACCTTATTGAATACCTGAGGCTAGGCAGCAGCAAAGGAGATACAGAACATGTTAGAGTTGGATGTGATAGAAGAGTCCCACAGTGACTTGTCGAGTCCCATAGTGCTGGTCCCAAAGCCCGATGGCACTATCCAGTTCTATAACGACTTTAGAAGACTAAATAGCTTGTCCAAATTTGATGCGTACCCAATGCCTCGGGTCGACAAACTTGTGGATCGTTTGGGAGGGGCCCGGTACATAACAACCCTGGACCTAACTAAAGGCTACTGGCAGATACCCCTAACAGAGTCAGCTGAGGCCTTTTCTACTCCTGAGGGCTCCTTCCAGTACAAACAAATGCTGTTTGGACTGCATGGGGCTCCTGCATCATTCCAGAGGATGATGGGCAAGATGTTGAGGCCACATTGCCCCTATGCAGCCGCCTACTTGGATGATGTGGTCATCCACAGTCCTGATTGGGAATCCCATCTGCTCTGAGTGCAAGCAGTTGTGGACTCCCTCAGGAAAGCAGGGCTCACAGCCAACCCCAAAAAGTGTGCCATTGGACTCGAGGAGGCTAAATACCTTGGCCACATTATTGGGCGGGGACTCGATAAACCGCAAACCAACAAACTAGAGGCAATCCAGAAGTGGCCCCAACCCCGAACTAAAAAGCAGGTGTGTGCTTTCCTGGGGATCAAGGGGTACTATAGTCGCTTCATACCGAACTTTGCCACCATTGCCGTTCCCCTGACTGACCTGACAGGGGGCAGAGAGTCAGTTATGGTGAAGTGGAGCCTGGAAGCCGAGAAGGCATTTCAGGAGTTAAAGCAAGCGTGTGTGTTTAACCGGTGCTTGTGACCCTGGACTTCACCAAAGAATTTGTGGTGCAGACCAACACCTTTAAAGTGGGTCTAGTGGCGGTACTGTCCCAGATCAGCACCCGGTTGTATACCTAACCCGGAAGCTGAACTGGCACGAGAAAAATTATGCCATAGTTGAAAAGGAGTGTCTCGCGATTAAATGGGCCTTGGAGAGCCTAAAGTATTATCTATTGGGCAGGCCGTTTAGACAGGTCATCGACCGTGCCCCCCTGAAGTGGATGTGCAACAACAGGGAAAAGAATAGTCGGGTGACAAGGTGGTTTTTGGCTCTACAGCACTATAAATTCACAGTGGAACATAGGACGGGAAAACTGCAAAACAATGCAGATGCCCTTTCCTGGGTCCACTGTATGGTGGTAACAGTTGCTCAGCCACAGGGACTTGAGCGGGGGGGGGTATGTGACGTTATGCGAGGTGCGATACTGGACGGGTGATATTTGTCGCCTTGCATACGTTCACTTGGAGTGGACTGGTGAGAGGTTTTTCCAGCCACCGTAGCAGAGCTGGTTCCGGCCCGGAGTTTCTGGTCCACCCAAATCTCTCTCCAGCTGCTTAAAATAACCAGGACGAGATCTCACTTGAGCTCACCCTGGGATTCAGTATGCTTAGACAGAGTGAGCTAAGACCTTGAATTATTGGTTGCTCCAAGGACTGCAAAAGAAAAAGTTTTGCCTTTGTTTGATTGAAGGTGTCAGGGACAAGCCCGACATCGTATAGAGAGGTATCTGGATTTGTATTAGTTTAGCGACGGATGGCAAGGTTTTGTTTTTGCTATAGTTTTGTTTGTTTTATGAGCTGCAACCTATACCAAATAAAACTGGCAGCCTGCCAGATTTTAAGAAAGTTTGTCTACAAGCTGCCTCCTTCCTAGGAAAGGTGATCCACACAAGCTAATCTCCCACAATAAGCAAAAGTACTTTTTAAATACAAGCAGAGTTAGTACCTGTATGCAGGGCTTTCTTTCAGCGGGAACGCGCCTCCAGCACTCATTGTATCTAATGGCAAGGGGTGCTGGGGTGTTGTGGGGGGACCATTGATGCTGGCTGCTGGAGGATCTGTTGTTGCACTCCACACTTTGCAGATATTTATTTGTAAAAAAATTTGAAAACCATTTATCATTTTTCTTCCACTTCACAATTATGTGCCACTTTGTGTTGTTTATCACATAAAATCCCAATAAAATACATTTATGTTTTTGGTTGTAACATGACAAAATGTAGAAATGTCAAGGGGTATGAATACTTTTTCAAGGCACTGTAAGTAGGGTTACCCCTTAGTGGGACCCTGGAAAATGACTATATAGTTGGAGCTATGAGTACCACAGCATAGCTCAAGTCCAACATAGTGTACAAAAGGAAAGAAGAAAAACCATCACATTTGCTAACCTGCTGCATAGCCCATGTAAATATTGGAGATCTGTAATCTGGAGATGCTAAGAAACTGTTACTCCTATGCCTTTTTATTTACATAAAGATTAAGACAGTTCAGACTTAGTAACAACGCCTGGTCTGATTTACTGTGGGATGAGAGTCAGATGAGCTACAGTGAATGGGAAAGGGGAACAATGTGTAGATATTCATGAGAACCTTCTGGGTGATGGAGAACACAAGGTAAAAGAAAGGAGAAGCAGCCAGCTTGGGAGAGGAGATGGTGGTGCCCAGTGACCGAGATTCTGTGGGAGAGTTGGATGGGTGGCTGTATGAACTACCCTTATAAGTGGCAGGGTCCTAGGGACCAGGCAAGGACTCGCAAAGTATACAGCAACTTCCCTCCATGCCCTCAGGCTGAAGCAAGTAACGTGTAATGTGTGACGTGCGTAAGGAGCTGGTGGAGGAAAATCAGTGTTCAATGCCATTTCCCTCAAAATGACTCTGTAGTCAGCGAAGGGACGGGTGTCACCAGTAAATGATAAGATATCCTTCCAGTGTGGGGCCCAGTGAAGTAATTTGGCCTTCAGCCATGAGGGGCGCTAACTCACACATAAGAAAAGTTTAAGGTCATCACAGAGGACAAGGGAGCACTCTTCACGTCTGGAGGAAAAGAGATTTCATCTCCAAATACGGAAAGGTTTCTTCACAGTAAGAGCTATGAAAATGTGGAATAGACTCCCTCCAGAAGTGGTTCTGTCCAGATCAGTGTATTGTGTTAAGAAAGGCCTGGGTTCTTTCCTAAATGTACATAATATAACTGGATACTAATACTTATGATACTTATGGGTCAAGCTGATCCAAAGAATATCCGACTGCCTCTTGGGGGATCACTAAAGAATTTTTTCCCTGCTGGAGCAAATTGGATCATGCTTTGATGGGTACTTTTTGCCTACCTCAACTGTGGGTATAGGATAGTACATACAGGATTATAGGATTGTACACAGTAAATATATATATATATTTTGTTTTTCCTTCTTTTGGTTGAACTAGATGGACTTGTGTCTTTTTTCAACCTGACTAACTATGCAATACCGCCGTACCAGCACTTGGTAGCAGTAATTTTATAAAATTGACAACATGCACTGCCCCCATGCTGCCAATAAGTGGGTTGGTTGGCACTGAGCATCGGTGAAGACATAAGTGGACCCAAGAGGAGTGATCTGCAGTAGACAGCTCTGGAGATGAGGTGAGTATTGCAGCTGTTTTTGTTTAAAACCGAGTACAAGTACTGATACTTTTTTTCAAATACTCGCCGATACCGATTACCGATACTTTTTTTTAATGTCATTTGACAGTTTTCAAAGTACAATAAGGACTAATGACATCTTCCTATGCAGCACTGATGGGCACTGATGAGGCAGCACAGAAGTGCACTGATGGGGTGGCACTGATGAGGAGGCAGTAATATGTAACCCTGATGGGCACTGATAGGTGGCACTGATGGGCACTGATGAGGCGGCACTGATGTGCACTGATGAGACGGCACTGAAATGCAGCACTGATGGGTACTGATAGGGGGCACTGATATTCAGCACTGACGGGTACTGATAGGGGGCACTGATATGCAGCACGGTTGAGCACTGATAGGTGGCACTGACTGATGGGCACTGATGGGAAGCACTGAGGGGCACTGAAAGGCAGCACTGATTGGCATAACTGGGCACAGATTGGCCTCACTGCAACTTATAAAATAAATAATAATAAATATTATACTATATTTTTTCCCTTGACAAATAGTTCCGTCAGAATCGGCGACCCATCAGATTCTGTAACGGAAGTGGCGTTCTGCAACGGCTATCTTGGTACACCCTGCACTCAGCCGCAGTAAGCCTGCAGTCAGAAAGTGGCAGTGGACATCTTGTTGCACCTAGCCCATATAGTGAAATGATTCCAAGGGCAGATAGTGGATACACTCCAGATAAGCTTGATCCATTTCTTCTAAGAGGTGCATTTGTTGGTCGTTATTATTAATAATGTATTTTTTTGTTCGTGTTTGGGTGTTGTTATTTTATTGTTATTATTTGTTATTTGTGTATTTATTTTATATTTATTTATTCATATATTATTACTATTTTATTTTTTATTTTTTTTCATTTGAGCAGAAAATTGCTCAAAAACACGCGCAGAAACTTGCAAAAACGAATGACGCGTTTCCATTCATTTCTATAGGAATACAAACACACCAAAAATGCCAAAATCGAGCAACAAAAAAAGCTCCTGAACTTGATTGAGCTTCAAACGTTTGGCTTCAGGCAACTTGGAGTGGAGATGTGAACCATCTCCATAGAGAATAATTGATGTTTTCTCCTCCAGTGTTTGTGAGCTTCAAGCAGATGATCGCTCAGGGTGAATAGGACCTAATGGCATCCCAGTCTTAGTCTGTAGGGTTCCATATTGAGTTGGCCCACCCTTTACAGCTATAACAGCTTCAACTCTTCTGGGAAGGCTGTCCACAAGGTTTAGGAGTGTCTATGGGAATGTTTGACCATTCTTCCAGAAGTGCCTTTGTGAGGTCAGGCACTGATGTTGGATGAGAACACCTGGCTCGCAGTCTCCACTCAAATTCATCCTAAAGGTGTTCTGTCGGGTTGAGGTCAGGACTCTGTGCAGGCCAGTCAAGTTTCTCCACCCCAAACTCGCTCATTCATGTCTTTATGGACCTTGCTTTGTGCACTGGTGGGCAGTCATGTTGGAACAGGAAGAATAGCGGGACAGAGCCACGCTATCGCCGCTTATAGTCCCTACGCGGTCGGCGAGTGGTTAAATAAAAATTTTATAGAAATATAAAATTCTATGAAATCATATCTGTTTGTAAGCCTGGGTTCACACATATGCAATGCCAGACATCGCGTGTGATTGACACTGCATTGCTGTGCGGATCAAATGCGATATCTGTGCAATGCAAAGTCAGCCATACAGTTGTATTGCTGAACTTGCATTGGATTTGCACGAAAACAGTGCAGGAACCTTTTTTTCCCGCACTGGAATCGGATCTAAAGGTTAAAATTCCAAAGTAAATGAATACAGCTCCTTGCACACTGCAGCAATTTTACCGCCCCAAGCAAAGTTTACCACCCCAATGTAAAGCGATCCGGGGGGGGGGGGGGGGCGGGGGCACTTTTTGAGAGGGCGGTGAAAGGAGGTTTGCAGGTGTTGAGGAAGCGAAGCATGACGCCTGTTTTTTTCTTTGTCTTTGGTTTTTATGCTTTGTGGGACCACGCCGCAACTGCGATTTGCTTCCATTCGCTTACATGGGTGAGTTTGACTGGCGGTTCCACTGCTCAAACTCAGCATTGAAATTGTCGCACCACGATGAAAGCATCCGGGCCATGGTAATGTGCATTCACACCAGTGACACCACTTGTAGTGTGGGCGGCATGGGGGCGATAAACGCATGGATAAGCTGCCTGTTTTTACCACCCCCTACAGCCATCGAGTGTGAAAGCAGTCTAATGCTATTGTCTAAAAATGATTAGTGTCACATTCCTGCCGCTTATTCTGCAAATGGAACTTCCTGTAGAGATTTCCTCCGAACAACACCAAGATCACCCACTCATCCTTACATCTGTGCTATTTCTGGGTGTTTTCTATTTGTGGCGATATAGGAATGGATGTTTAGTAATGGTAGGACGAATATGACCATCTGCTCGCTTATTTTCAGTTGTGATTAATTTTCACATGAATGTAGTTTTTTTTTTCTTTTTGACAAATCAGTTTTATGTAAAGGAAGACATAAATGGATCTCATGAAATGATTTATAATATCAAAAATAGCATATTAGAGAAAGTGAATGTTTTTTTCTGTAACTTGGACAGAGACAGTATTTTCTGTTTAACCAAATCAAGCCTGATACACTATATTGTCAAAAGTATTGGGACACCTGTCTTTACACGCACATGAACTTTAATTGCATTCCAGTCTTAGTCTGTAAGGTTCAATATTGAGTTGGTCCACCCTTTGCAGCTATAACAGCTTCAACTCTTCTGCACAAGGTTTAGGAGTGTCTATGGGAATGTTTGACCATTCTTCCAGGGCATTTGTGAGGTCAGACACTGATGTTGGACAAGAAGGCCTGGCTCGCAATCTCCGCTCTAATTTATCCCAAAGGTGTTCTATCAGGTTGAGATCAGGACTCTGTACCGGCCAGTCAAGTTCTTCCACCCCAAACTCGCTCATTCATGTCTTTATGGACCTTGCTTTGTGCAGTCATGTTGGAACAGGAAGGGGACATCCCCAAACTCTTCCCACAAAATTGAGAGCATGGAATTGTCCAAAATGTCCTGGTATGCTGACTCCTTAAGAGTTCCCTTCACTGGAACTTGGCCAAGCCCAACCCCTGAAAAACAACCCCACACCATAATTTTCCCTCCACCAAATGATTTGGACCAGCGCACAAAGCAAGGTCCATAAAGACATGAATGAGCGAGTTTGGGGTGCAGGAACTTGAAAGGCCTGCACAGAGACCTGAACTGACCTGACAATTGAACACCTTTGGGATGAATTCGAGCCGAGACTGCGAGCCAAGCCTTCTCATCCAACATCAGTGCCTGACCTTACAAATGCGCTTCTGGAAGAATGGTCAAACATTCCCATAGACACTCCTAAACCTTGTGGACAGCCTTCCCAGAAGAGGTGAAACTGTCATAGCTGCAAAGGGTGGGCCAACTCAATATTGAACCCTACAGACTAAGACTGGGATGCCATTAAAGTTTATGTGCTTGTAAAGGCAGGTGTACCAATACTTTTAGTAATACAGTTGTAGCGGTCTCTCCGACCTCCAGAGGCCTGATGGTGACCTCCAGAGTCAGGGAGAGCTGACATTCCTCCTCAGGGTGCAGGTTACTAGGCATAGTGGGTATAGTGCAAGATGAAATGATGGGCGCCAGTTACTTTTTGTAAAAATGCTCAAAGAGCGTTTTATTTCTCTTAATAGGAACAGGGTAGAGAGGGTTAGGGCAGAGGACACCCAATTTGCAATGGCAAATTGGCAGACTTTGCAAACAAAAATAAAACTAGGCAGACAACGATACAGAAAAAGGGCCTTTAAGCTGAATGCAGCAATCTGTAATTTGTAACAGCTGCTGTCTCCTATAGCAACAACTTCTCTCACAGTATCTCACTGTAGATCTTCAAGCTTTCCCCAGCTACAGAACCTGCTGGACTTCTCAAGCTTCACCCACAGCCAACCTCTGTAGTCTTCAAGCTTAGCTCACAGTCTCTCGCTAGACTTCTTGGACTCCCAGCTACCTGCTGGATCCCAAGCTCTTCTCACAGCTAACCGCTGTGGTCCTCAAGCTTCACCCACGCTACCCGCTGGGTCCCTGGCTTGACTCGCAGCTACCCAGTGTACTTATCTTCAAGGTGCACTCATGCCACCTGCTGGGTTCCTGGATGAGTCTACCGAAGCTTTCCCACTTCTCCGCTGTCCAAGAGTCTTATCTGTAACTTCAATACTCTATCCTTTCTACACCTGCCCCTGGTAACAAGAGTGGTCGTCCCTTTGTGGCAACTGCTTCTCCTTTACCTCTGGCAATGATCAGGCTCCCCTGGGGCTGAGCCTCTGCACATGTGGTTATGCCTCAGGTTTCAGACCTAACCATCTGCTGCTGCTACTTTCTGTATAGGCCTCAGACAGACCTAGCAGCCAGGAACTAACGGATAGGCCTCAGGCTTCAGGCCTAGCAGCCAGGTGCTATACGACACACATCCACCCAAGCAGCTGCCCGGGTGGAAAAGAACCTCGATCACCTGACTCCTTCCTAAATAGACTATCCCAGCATGCTCAGCGGCCGCAAGAAACTCCTGCTGATTGGCTGAGACAACATATCCACTCATAACCAGAATTCACTGTGATCCATGCTCGTCAAAAGCAGTAGTGCCACCTATTGACAGAAGGGAGAGATTACACACCAGACCCAGGCTTAGGACAGAAATCAGCAGATCCTAACTACCAATTAGCCAGGCTAGTTGGCACCTAGCTAAATTTGCTAGCAGCCCTGTTTAGGAAAAGGGTGCTACACAGTGTATGTGCACAGTATTGGCATATTTACCTTGTAAAGTGCCCCTCCTCCAGCACTGTGATGTTTGCAATGTCCGCAATGTCCCCGTATTAACCTCCCTGGCGGTATTCCCGAGTGCGGCTCGGGGTGAATTTTCATTTCCAAAAACGGTAACCCCGAGCCACACTCGGGATCGCATCGCTGGATCCAGGCAGCGTTACTTACCTTGTCCCCTGGATCCAGCAATGTCCTCCCGCTGTGTCTGCGGGCTGTGTCTTACGCCCGATTCACTGTGATGCCGGGCTCCATTCCCTGCAAGCGCTGTGTCACATGGGGGCAGAGAACGGCTACAAATTAAAAATGTGAAACACCCATAACACATACAGTACACTGTAATTTGTAAGATTACATTACTGTATCAAATCATTTCACATCCCCTTTACCCCTAGTGCTTTGTCCAGAGCCCTGCATGCACTTTTATATTATTTATGTCATTCTTTCTGCCTGGAAACTTGAGAACATCCATGGCATCCAAAAAGCATCCCTTTACATGAAAAGGGGGTTTTCGACCAGCTACAAAACAGTGATAGTAAATAAGAATCACTTGCAGAATTGAGTGATACTGATTTGTGGGGAAATTTATCATCAGGCACTGAAAGTGACGACAGCGACAATTCTGCAACTGCGAAATTTCAGTGTTTTTTATTTGATTACATTATTTCTGTCCTGCAACCATGGGCACCCCAAACACGGTGCGATTTTGCCGTGATTGTTGTGCATCTAAACCCACAATAATAAAAAAACGTGCCTGGCTTAGTGCCAAATTTTGGTACATGAGCTTCTTTGGAATATTTTTGGAGTGGAGGGAGGCCAATTCAAAATAAATGATGCAAAAATGCACCACAAAAATGTGCAAAAAAACCACAACACAGCAGGGCCTTAATGTTGGCAAAACCAAGTTCCCCAGCTCCTGGACAGAACAACACCTCCCCTTTATACACATGGGGGGTTATTTGCTAAAACGGGAGAGTGCAAAATCTGGTGCAGCTCTGCATAGAAACCAATCAGCTTCCAGGTTTTATTGTGAAAGCTTAATTTAACAAGCTGCAGTTAGAAGCTGATTGGCTACCATGCACCGCTGCACCTGATTTTGAGTGCTCCAGATTTAGTAACTCTCCCCCATTGCTCAACCTTGTATGTCATTTCCACTTTGAAAACCAATGAGATCTGGAAGAACTTGAGACTAAGGGCTGGTTCACACTTACGCGGTGCGATGCGGCGCGACTTGCCAGGGCGAAGCAAGTCACCCCGCTCGAGGCGATCTCAACGCAGCTTGTAAGGAGATTTCTATCATAGAAGTCAATGTAAGCCGCGCTGAGATTGCCCTGAAAATAGTGCAGGGACCATTTTTCTAAGGCGGAACGAAGCAATTCGCTCCTATTAGAACGGTTCCATTGCACAGCATTGAGGCGAATTGTCAGGCGACTCAAGTCGCCTGACAATCCGCCTAGATGTGAACGGCCCGCGAAGTTGCGCCGCGTAAGTGTGAACCGGCCCTAAGGGGTTGATTTACTAAAGCTGGACAGTGCACAAACCGGTGCAGCTGTGCATGCTAGCCAATCAGCTGCTAACCTCAGCTTGTTCAATCAAGCTTTGACAATAAAACCTTGAAGCTGATGTGTGGAGCTGCACCAAATTTTGCACTTTCAAGCTTTAGTAAATCAACCCCTAAGTATTTAACCTCTTTCTGTCCGTTGCTGGCATAGCGAAACTTCACTCTCTCAATCAACACTGATTATTTTTAATACTTAGGCTAGGGTGACCAGACGTTCCCAGTTTCCGGGGTCAGTCCCCGGAATGAGGACACTGTCCCCTGACCAAGTCTGTCCCCGGTTTTGTCCCGACTGGATTTTTAACAGGGGCCCAGGCAATTTCAAAGACAGTCAGTACAGACTTTAAAAAAAAATATCTGAATTACACACCCCCACTCCGCCATTCCTACTAGCTTAGGGGAGTGTATTTTTCCATTATCGGTGCCCCTTTCTGATGATCATGTGCTGATACTGTATATACGTGATCCTGCATTTCTTGGTATCAGAGCCAATCAGCGGGTATGGCAGACTCGGTACATAGGCAGAACGGCGGTCTGCCCATGTAAACAAGGCAGATCACCATTCTGTCAGTATGGAAGACATTAATCTTGTGTCCCTGCAGAGCAGGGACAGGGATCTATGCCTTCCCTTAGTAAAAGCACCTCCCCTATAGTAAGAAAACACTTGTTAAGCACACATCTAACCCTTTGATCGCCCCTGATGTTAACCACTTCCCAGCCCCTGTCATTAATACAATGCATATTTTTAGCACTGATCACTGTATTAGTGTCACTGGTTCCCGTGTCACTTAGTGTCCGATTTGTCCGCCGCATTATCACAGTCCCACTAGAAGTCACTGATTGCCGCCAGTAAAAAAAATACGTCCCCGGATTTAATTTTAAAAATCCGGTCACCTTATTTTAGGGTTCATGTACACAGGATGTTTGAAAACCTCTTCTTTTTGCTTAAAAAAAATGCCACTAAACTCAACTGCCTCTAAACGACTATAAGCTAAAGATGAGATAACATAGAGGAGAGTTCAGGGGCTGCTGAAAAAATGCCCAATTGCTCCTAAACGTCCTTCCGTTTATCAGCAGCAGTATACATGGGGCCTCATGCTGCTAGCATTCGTAAACAGATAGGAAAGTACAGTACAGTAAAACAGCATTGTGGCCAGAGGTGCTGGTGAGGCTCGGAGATGCTCGGAAGCATTCGGAAATACCGAAAGTGTAAACAGTTCCCAAACATTTCCGAATGTTTCCGAGCGTCTCCAAGCCTCACCAGCGCCCCCTACACCTCTGGACACATACAGTATTGCATACACCAGCGCCCCCGGACCTCTGGTCACATACAGTACTGCATAGACAAGCAGTCACTGTGTGAACTGTGTGAATTATCTGAGTTTCCATTGTTTCCTATGGGGAAACTTGCTTTGATATACAAGTGATTTGGATTACAAGCATTCCTCTGGAACGGATTATGCTCGTAATCCAAAGTTCCACTGTATATCATATTTACTTGTTTTAAACTTTATTTTACATTTTTTTCAGTTACTTTCTGGTTTCCTTGCCTAGGCAAATGGAGGCATACCGGTACATCCCAGGAGTCTTCAGGAGGGGTGGATGGGCTTTCTCGGCTAAGCACACCATTATGCCTGCGCTAAGGGCACGTAGATTCCAGGAAATAAATTCTATGTGACTCATTTGCCCTTACTCAAGGGCAGAAATGCTAGGGGGGTGTTTTTCAAAGTAATTTCTCAGGAAAATAAAGCATGGAGACATGGATAGATGGGGGAGTTTACTTTGAATATTAAAAAATGAATTAAATAATGTTTTTGGTTCATGATACTCAGATGCAGTGTAGTTCCACTTTAACTTTGTCTTTATACTGGTGGAGTCAGAAGGACTGCACACTCATGTGCATGGATCAGTCCCATCAGCTTCTGATCATTATTAGAGACCGGTAGTTGTCTATGACAGCTCTGTTACTGTGCTGGGAGCGTGATGGCGGCACAGAAACTTCGGCAGTTCATGGATGTACAGTACATGAACGGTATGTGGGTGTTAAAAAAAACTCTGGCTTGAACTGGCTTTAGATAACTTTAACACCTTCCACTCATGCGCGCCCATGCAGCAGCATGATCTGTCACCTGCTGTGTCCACGGGACACAGCCGATGACTGATCAGTGTACCGGCTCGCTGCCGGTACCATGTGACCACCATGACCAATGACAGCAGGCCACATGACAGTTGTACACAATGGATGCCTTCCTTTCATGCCATCCATTGTGTTGCTAGCTGTGATTGTTCAAGTTATCACATGATACAGAGAGCGCCAATCACAGCCTATCTGTACCATGTGATTAGCTTTGACCAATCACAGCTAATCACAACAAAACAAACTGGATGAATCAGTTTCATTCAGTAAAATGCTTTGCTTACAGCAATGTAATGCACTGCTATAAGCAACCATAATAATAAAAAAATCCTGATCACTTCCGCAGAGTAATATAGTGTTACTATGGTCACAGTGTGTTAAAAATTATTTGTAAAAAAAGAAGAAAAAATAAGAAAACATTTTTTAAAAAATATAACATTTTTTTCATACTGTATTGGTGACAGTAGGTGAAAAAAAAAATGTGATTTTTTTTTTACATTTTCTACATTTCCAAAAAATTATGACAAAAAATGACAACTTCAAAAAATCTGCCATGCCTCTTACTAAATACCTTGGATTGTCTACTTTGCAAAAGGAGTCATTTGGGGGGGTATTTGTACTGTCCTGGCATTTTCGGGCATCAAGAAATGAGATAGGCGGTCACTACATTAGGATAGATCAATTTTCATATATATATATATACCATAGTTTGTGGACTCTAACTTCCCTACAGACTAAATAATATACACTAATTTGGGTTATTTTCACCAACGAAATGTAGTAGAATACATTTTGGGCTAAATTTATGAAGAACAATTATTTATTTGCAAATTTTTTTAACAGAAACTAAGAAAAACATGTAGTGTTTTCAAAATTTTCATTTTTTTTTCATTCATTTAGCAAAAAATAAAAAACCCAGTGCTGATTAAATACCACCAAAAGAAAGCTTTAGTTGTTTGAACAAAATGATAAAAACATAGTTTGGGTACAGCGTTGCATGCCCACGCAATTGTCATTCAAAGTGTGACAGCTCTGAAAGCTGAATATTGTCCTGGGCAGGAAGGGGGTAAATGTGGGGGTAAAAAGGGGGTGATCTGCCAAAGCTTCAAAGAGTATCCTTGGCTGTCCACCATTGTGGCTTTAGAAGTTCTGGCCTTGTAGCTCTGATGTCCATAATCTGAGTCCCACCACAGACACTATCTATGTGGATTTCCTCCCACAATCTAAAAAAATTTGTAGTTCATTTGGCTTACTCCCAAATTGGCCCACGCTAAGTTAAGGCTTTAAATTGGAACCTCTTTCTGAGTGCAAGGACTGACTGTTGTAAACGCACTTAGTTAAGCATTGGAGACAAATTATCAGCTCTATACAAGTTAAATAAACTTTGTGGAGGATGATATTTTCAAAGAATCAGCTGGCATCTTCCCCAGAAATTCCATAAACATTTACTGTTTTCCACGTGTTTTATGTGGGTTTTCCTTCTCATGTTCCGCTTTCATTGCAGGTTCCACTGATTCTACTGACCCCAGCTGAAAGAATCCTGGATGACAGGGAGGATCTGTACTGACCAGCAAGAATATCTAAGTTTGTTCAGGGCTGCCAGTGGGGTACATCTTCCAAGGTGTATGTACTTGGTCACATCCTTTATGCTCCCCTCCTCGTTGGACGCCAAGCAAGGGTCACATAGGAGGCTTATCCCAGGGTGGGTTCTTCTAGGCTATGCTAGGCAATTAGGATAGGGTCACTGCCTTACACATGGATAGTTTTACTTGCACAAACAACTAAACATTACTAAACTCTCTCAATGTATTATGTATGTAGCAACCTCTATTGTACAGTGTAGTAAGGTAAATTTATACTGACTCATAGTAGTTTGTGTGAGTCTGAAATTGTTGTGGGTTTATCGGAAACCATAAACCAGACAAAAAAGGAAAATGCAGTTAAAATCACACCTTTAATGAAATGGTAACAATAACAGTCCAGGAACGTAGTCAAAAAACAGAAGCCAGGATTTGGAAGCCAAAGCAGGTATTCAGATGAGCCATGGTCAGGATACCAGAAGTCAGCATAGTCAGGAGCAAAAATCAGGAACAGGAAATGCAAGGAAAGTCAGCCAGGCCAAGTCATATACAGGAGCCCAGGAAGGAAAGCACCTAGAGATCATGCGAGGGCAAGGAGGAAATGAGCTAAGCTGCTTAAATAGCAAAAACAGGCTGGCTGTAGGCTGGACTTGAGAGGCAGGTTAATTGTAACCAGGTGTATCACTGTGGTAACAAGTGGCTGGTAATTAACAGACAGCTGAGCAGCTTCTGAGCACTGAAAAAAAGAGCTGCTTCTGAAGTAGCAGGAGCCCAGCCCTGACAGGGTTCAGCTTAAGGTCAGGCTGGAAGGCTCTGCAGACCAGGCCTCTACTGCCTCATCTTGGTTCTGGAGGTCCATGGAAACTTCTAGAAGCTAGTGGGTAGAGGGAAAGAGGCAGAGTCTGAATATTGATGGGAGTTTTGACCAATCCCCTGGCAGAAGGACTGGTAGGGTAGTAAAACTGGCCTATAAATATTAGGAGACTGGCCAATCAGGGTTGTGGTTGTCGGGTGAAAGATAAAGTTCTGAGGTTGATGTTGTGAGGCCTGGGAGGGGACACCAGGGGTGGGGGCTCTGCCTCCAGGCTGGAGCTGAGGAAGGAAGGAGAGGAAGCTGAAGAGAGGGACCTTTATGACCTTTCAATGTCATACAGGAGACACCCTGTCTAGCGTGGCAGGACCAGTACAGCAGGAAGCCTGAACAGCAGTCTTATCCAAGGCAGCAGGATTCAAGGGACAGTGTGAGTGCCTCTACCTAACACCCCCAGGGCCTACAAGAGAGAAGGCTGCCAGATGCGATATCCAGCATGCTTTCATTGGACAGTGTCACAACTAACCTAAATCCCTTGCTCTGGGACACTTTCAAGGTGGCCAGGTGGGCTGGTATTTTCTGCAAGTATTGAGACTTTATGCGTTTTATCAAGGGGACATAGAGCTCCTGCAAGTTTGGGACTTTGAGCTATTTCACCAAGGGGACATAGAGCTCCTGCAAGTTTGGGACTTTGAGCTATTTCACCAAGGGGACATAGTGTTCCTGAAAGAGGAACATTTGCTACTGATCCATTCATAGGTGTGCGCAGCCTATTGCATTAGGGTGTGCACCACAAAGAGCAAACAAACATGAGTGTGTGTGTGTGTGTATATATATATATATATATATATATATATATATATGTCAGAAGGGCACAGGGCGGTGCCAGTAGGGCAGAGATCGTGTCAGTAGTTTATCTTTTTTTTTAATTTTATTTATCTTTACAATTTAGGTTTTTTTTATTATATTTTACAATATTTTAGTATCGTTTTTACAATTTTATTTAGGAGACATGCTGGGGGGCTTTGATGAAATATCAGGGGTCTAAACAGTCCCCTGATGTCTCACTTTTGAGAAAGAGGCTGAGGACAGAGATTCCCCAGTCTCTTTCTCTGCAGCCAGGCAGCAGGGGGAATCTACACAGTACAGGGTGATTAGGGTGTGTCCAGGCACACCTTCCACCCTATGTGCGCACGCCTATGGATCCATTTGAGATTGATATCACTCTGGAGGGAGCACAATCCAGGATCTACATGTTTGTGTACACAGTAAAGGAGGTTTGTCCTCATGTTGTTCTACCAAGTTAAGTTGGGCATTCCATTATCCCTCATCCCTATCCAAGTTGTTTTCCCTCAACAAAAACAAACCCATGGACAGGTTACTGTAAAGCCTGGTACACACGGGACGATGATCATACTTACGATTGTCTCAAATCGTATGTTGGATAATGTAAATTGCATACTGACTGCACTACACGATCGTACGACCACAGAAAGAACGTTCAGGTGCATGTAATTAGCATCCGGCCGTTCCTGACTTCTGAGCATGCGTGTTTTGCACAATACAACTTGTTGTACCAACTGCTTTGTACACACGATACAACGGTCTTATGACTGCTTGTTGGTACGACCAAGTTTTCTAGTCTGCTCATACAACTCCCCTTGTACGACCGTCGTATGTTGGCTGTTCTAATCGCGCATACGAACAATCGATTTCACATACAACGGTCGTTAGTACGACCTGTTGTATACGATCGTCGTCCTGTGTGTACGAGGCTTTACTGTCTCTATGTGGAAGTTGGAAAATGCATGTTGCCTAGCTGTGCAGGAATAAGGGGATCCAAAATCCAGCAGCCCTCTAGGGGGAAGTGCTACATACACCTCTATGGTATCTGATGCATTTAGGAGGGACACGCAGAGCCCTTGCCCTCTCCACCTGTCCAGCATATCTCTTCTACCTCACTCCAAGTAATGGTATGGAACCCCTTTTTCACTGCATCAGGGATCATATTTTCCTGATTTCCAAGAAAAGAATGGAGACCCCTATCAGTAGGCATAGTGGCCTTCATCATGGCTTTGACCTATCCAGGATGCACTTTGTTGCCCCTAGACCATGATCCTCCATATGAAAGAGGAGGGGATGTTGACAGGAGGCTTTTGCAGATTGAGGCAAAGTGGATCTATCAATCGTCTGCCACTAAATATCCGGGCCTCAATGACGCCATGAGTTTGAAACCTTTCCTATGAATGCACCCTTATGGGAAGGATTATCGATAAATAACTATTTTATTTATTTTCTTTTTCATTTATTGCCACTTTGCGTTACTTCTGTAGGTCCTCCTGCCCTCATCCTCCTCCCGACCATGGCCTCCTCTTAATTCTCGCTCTGATGGCCCGTCCATGTCATATCATGTGACTTTGGATGTTTATTATTGTTTAATTTTTATGTTTGTATACTATGTAATGTCACTGCATCCTATACATTTGGTCTGTATGTTACAAATTATAATTAAATCTTCTTTTTTTGATTTTCTTTAGGGTCCCTCAGTCTGGTGATTCAGGGAATGTGATGGTGGAGCTCATGCCTTTCCTTTTTGAGTCTATACGGACAAGTAGGGGTGTTCCTCCCTATGGTGGTCCGGCCATGTCTATAGCATGGCTGTTCCCCCTTTTCTTAGGTGGACCCCTTTCCTGACTACTTGGAGTCAATAATTGACCCACTCTAGGCCGCGATCAGCCGGTGAAGTCAGGCGCCGGCTGATCAGAGTGTGCTCCATAAATGGTGGCTGTGAGCAGAGCGCTCACAGCTCCTGATACAGGGGGAACGCTGAGGACATTCTGGGAGGCTTCTGAGGTAATAATTGGATCTTTGCTCTGTAATCATATCTCTTTGAGTGAGAGCTTTCTTCTTTCTCCTCGTCTTTTGGGTAAGTATGCCTCCTTGGGTTGTAAGCTAATTTTATTTTATTTTTCCTCCCAGTGGAGACTTTCCTCCTTTGGCTTGGAAGATATCAAGCGCTAATGGAGCTACCTCCACCTGAAACACCTCAGGATATCTCCCATTGACTGACCTTCATTCTACATTTGATGTATTTTTCTCTGGAGCTTTTCTCTTAAAGTTGAATGACTTTGTAAGTAACCTTATCCCTATTGTGTAGATCACCATGCATTTATACTAATTTCAATAAGAACCTCTCTCTCCCTCTGTCTGGTCCTCATTTATGCTAAACCCCCCCCCTCCATACCTTGTTTTAGATTTTCAGACTCTGCAAGCTGATTTTGGGACTTCTTTATGACAATATCACTGTACATGGGTATCCCCTTAACAATTTGTAGTGGTTGCATACTCTGCAGTCTCTGCACAGGATTCTTGGGCTCCTCTCCTTCAAGCTTTCCCTGGTTTCCCGGACAGTGGAATCTTTCATTTTCCTGGACCTCCTCATGTCAGCCTACTATGGGTCAGCTCCGCTCCCTCTGACCCCTTCAGAACAACCTCTTTCCAAGCCTACAAGAGGCGGCTGTCTGCCCATATGCAGTGTTCTTTTTTCATCCTCGCAGTATAAATGACTGCATGAGTACACCGGCCTCTAGAGAGCAGTTAAACACTGCTGGTTGGGCTGTGCGGCAAATTGGTGAAACAGCAGGCAGGCAGAGTCTCACTTCAGCAGTATAAAGGACTGCGTGGGTACACCGGCCTCTAGCGAGCAGTTAAATGTGGCTGGTTTGGGCTGTGTGGCAAATTGGTGAAACAGCAGGCAGGCTGAGGCTTGTAGTCCCACAGGAACTCTCAGGAGGTTGCTGAGACTGGCCATATCCTGGTATGATAGGAACGCCCTCTCCCGTGCTCTGGTTCCTGCTTCGCTGCTGTGATTACAACACCTGTAGCTCCAGCTTGTCTCAAAATCACTGCCTCTGTGCAGGGCCGTAGATACTTTTTTGTCCTGGGGGGGTTCAGCAGCATGTACTAAGTGGTGAAGCGGGGGGGGTGTAAGGGGGAAGAAGCAAGCAGCGCTGTGTGGGTCTACGGAGCATGGCTCCATAGACCCAGACAGCACAGGAGTGAGCATGCACTGTGTGCCCCCGTAGCAAGCAGTTTTCTATTGTGGCACATAGAGAAGAGGAGGATCAGAGCCGCTCTGTGCAAAACCATTGCACACAGTAGGTGAAAATAACATGTTCTTTATATTAATTTAAAATTCATTTAAAATGTGTTATTTAATTTAAAATGTGGTTTCTCTGAGGCTGTGTTTTTAGAAAAGGTGCAAGGACCTTTTCCCTGCATTTCCCGCAGGGACAGCAGCCCATTCCCACGCAAACGCAGGCCACACTGCTTGCATAGGTGTGAACTACCCTTAGCCTTGGTTCACGCTATGATTCACACAGGAACTGGATCACATTTCTGTGCAATTCACATGCGATTCAGTGCAGTGCGATTTGAACCCATTCATTTTGAATGGGCTTAGATTGCACTGCATTACTCCAAAGTCGTGCGTGCACCAATTTTAGGAACGCATTGAAACCGGATCACATAGTCATTTTGTATCATCGGATCTGGGGCAGGCAAACACACTGCATTTGGGTTGTTGTTAAGATTTCACTGACACCCGCTGTAGATTGCAAGGGCAGTGCGATCTGAATGTGGTGCAGGACCAGGGCCACCTTTTAATATTGATTGGACCCTGGACTACTATGTTTTACTGATACACTAGGCCAAAGTTACGCAAGGATTTTAACCACGTGCGTGCTGAAACCTCATTACGTCACGTTAGATTCGGGTAAGTTTTACTTACCCAAGTTTAGCGTGACGTGACTTAGCGTACACTTAACGTGTCTTTACACTAGGTCAAGGACACACTTAGTATCGCACTTGGTTCCGATTCCCATCAAGTGTGGATACGTTCGTCACACCGGACGCAAACGCACCCTTACCCGACGACAGGGACGCCCTTTACGTCCCTTTTCCAGGAACGTGGAAAAGATTTTTGTGTCGGAGTCTCTTTGGTGTAAAATTTAATTTATTGT
>BLSH010199629.1:344272-354811 GCA_018402905.1 Glandirana rugosa | reverse complement strand
CTCCTCCCAGCACATATCCTGTCCCTCCCCCACAAATCCCCCCTCCCAGCACAAATCCTCTCCCTCCCTTCTAATTCTCCCTCCTGGTACAAATCCCCTTTACTTTTTATTGCGATCTGAGTTCCTGATGAAGCGGGTCTCCTGCGAAATGCTTCGACCCTTAAGGGTTGATCTCTCGGCCATAGCAATTTCAGATGGTTAACTTACCTACATGGTTTTAAATTGTTTTTATGGAGATATTTGCTATTTGATTTGATATTAGTCAGTATCACACCGTTAGAGGTATATACAAAGTCTCCTGCCTTTCCACATACTATATATTGTTTATGTAAGGGATGATACCTCCAAAGGTTGAAAGTATTTGAACAATCCACTCTAATTCCCCCCCCCCCTTACATATAACATTTAGTCTCAGAGAGCAGTCTCTGCAGGGACAGCACTGGATTGAAGGTGTGTATTGCAGCAAAAATATTTATGTTTTATTTTTATACTGCTGGGCATTTTGTATTCATTAAACAAGAGTTCTGTTTTAGGTGGACCTCTTGCTTCGCCCTCCATGAGAAAGCACAGGTTCATTTTAAATTTTAAGAAAAAAAATGTCCTCAGCACGGCCATTTATAGCTGAACCAATTATCCTTCCTTCAGTAAAAAAAATAAAAATAGGTTTTGGCATGAGTCTGGCAGCAATGTCCCAGAAATTGCAATGATATATTTACTCAAGGTGTAGGCATGATCTTTTAGTAAACTTACACAGGGTACAATTATTGTTCCAGTGAATGTAATGAAACAATCTGGATGGAAAAAAGGACTGTCATTGTCTTTGCAAATAAGCCAGTTTAAAGAGCCAGGCATCCCAAAGTACTTGTTACCCGTATATAATAGATTCAATACTAATGTAGTAAATTAAATGAGCTTGAAAAAATTGGCATGTCTATACTATATATTAAAAGGTGAACTCTGGGATAAGCAATAATTGTCTAAATCCATTCATCATGTGTATTCTTCCTTGAATATTGGTGTGCTTTGTGTATTTCTTCCAGATCTGTGCAGTAATCCAGTGTAAGACTTTGGCTTCCTGTAATAAAGACCGCTCACTGCTGCTCTCTCTCCTTATGCATGGTGACTGGTCTGGTCTCCACCCCCTCCTGTTGTTTTCTGCAGGCATCCTGTAGTGGGTGGAGCCCGCTGGCCCCCTCCCACAGCTCTCATCTCAGCACAGGCTATGTACAGGATAGTGATGATGTCTGATGATGCCACTGCCAGATGCCATGCATCTGAGTCTGCAAAGCCTTTGGTGCACACAAAGTGGATTTTTATGGTTGGTGGTTATTGAGCAATATATTTAATGAGCATTTCTGTGCCTGGTGTTCAGCTTTAATATTCTATTTTTATGATTTTCAGACCTATTTATAAAAGGGAGAATTGGAGGCAAATCACCAGCCAGCCGTTTGCATTAGACATAAATATTTAGGGCCAATCAGTTCATTCACTTACATTGCGTAAACATGCTAAAATGTGCGCTAATACGTGCAGTGTCACTCAAATCCGTATTCAGCCCAAACTTTTCTATTTATTTTGAATAGAATGGGGAGGGGCATAACTCCCAACTGCCCCTGATCTGGAGGGACTGTCCCTGATTTGGAGCAAAGTCCCTCTGTCCCTCTTTCCTCCTCATTTTGGTCTTGCATAGATAAATAGATAGATAGATAAAGATTGATAATCATATAGATCAAGATAGATAGAGAGACACAAAGATACATACATAGATTCATAGATAGATACATCCTGTAAGATATGATGGAAAAGTGGGGCCTCGTACTGTGCTCTGTAAGCAATGATGTAAAAGGGGGAGCTCGTACTTTGCTCTGGTAAGAAATGATGGAAAAGGGGGAGCTTGTACTTTGCTCTGTAAGAAATGATGGAAAAGGGGGGCCTCGTACTGTGCTCTGTAAGCAATGATGTAAAAAGGGGCGCTCATATTGTGCTCTGTAAGAAATGATGGAAAAGGGGGGCCTCGTACTGTGCTCTGTAAGCAATGATGTAAAAGGGGGAGCTCGTACTTTGCTCTGTAAGAAATTATAGAAAAGGGGGAGCTCGTACTGTGCTCTTTAAGCAATAATGTAAAAGGGGGCGCTCATACTGTGCTCTGTAAGAAATGATGAGAAAGGGGGAGCTTGTACTTTGCTCTGTAAGAAATGATGGAAAAGGGGGAGCTTGTAGTTTGCTCTGTAAGAAATAATTGAAAAGGGGGAACTCGTACTGTGCTCTGTAAGCAATGATGTAAAAGGGGGCGCTCATACTGTGCATTGTAAGAAATTATGGGAAAGGGGGAGCTCATACTGTACTCTGTAAGAAATGATGGTTGTCACCCCGTCCTTCCATTTTCATTACAATGCAGCCCGGGTGTCAGAAGAACAATGTCCCAGTATCATCATCTCATCACCATACAATGTTGTCTACATTTTACTATTCACATTCTAAGGTTTAGTATGTGTGTTACCTCCATTATAACAGTTCTTACCATTTATCCACGATGAATCCCGCATGACGAGGGACCTCACAACAGACATCCACTTCTGACTCTGACATCTTCTCATCATTTAATATTATCTCCAGTCTGGTCAGAGTTCAGTTTGTGGTGATAACTGAACAAAGATCATGACAGCACGATAATGTTATATTACACCTAACAATACTGGAAGGAGAAACAGGAAAGAAAGATGAAATGTTCTTCCAGTGACGGGCAGAAGTAGACACATTACAATGAATAACCTTTTCTCTACAGTCTTTTCTCTACAGCTGCAGAATTTATACAGCTTGTCTGAGCTTTCAAAATGCAGGGGGTGGGGAGCTGAAGTTACACTCTGCAGAGCTCAGTGAGAGCTGATTGGAGGGAATAGACACACCCCCTGCACACAGGAACAGAGTCCAGTGAGAGCTGATTGGAGGGGAGGGACACAACCCCCCTTTCGCACAGCATACAGGAACAGAGCTGAGGCTGTCAATCACAGGCTGTGTGCTGGCCATCTATGACAATACATAGATAGATAGATAGATAGATAGATACATACATACATACAGAGATAGATAGATACATAGATAGTGTTACGTACCTGACGGTGGAGTCTGTCTTGTGCAGGGAACAACCGCTCTTGCGCACCCGATTCAAGGACCCCTGGTAGTGTAGACAGAGGCCCGAGAGTGCGGGATGGCACGAGGGCTGGATGGTCACCGATGTTTGGAGTGAGATTCCAGAGGGTCGTGCAAAGCAGGAGAATGGTCGTACAAGCAGGGTCGGCAACGTGCAGGCAGAGAGGTACAAAAGGGTTAGGCAAGCGGATCGTCAAGTTCAGGCAAAGGTTCGTTAACGGGCGGGCAGCGGAGGTACAGAGGGGTAGACAAGCGGATGGTCGTGGATAGCCGGGGTCGATGCAGGTAGCGGACAACAGGTCAAGGCAAGCCGGGTCAAATGGAAACAGGAAAAACACAGGAACAGGTAGGGAGCAGGAACAGGTAGGGAGCTGAGGCACACAGGTCTGGAACGCTGTAGAACGAGCAGCAGTTCAATGCAAGAGTCCCTGGGCTTAAATAGGCGCCGTTTGGCGCCGTTTCCGGCGCGTGCGCACGGGAGCGCGCGAACGCGCACGGGAGTGCGCGCACCACCGCGGAAACGCCCAGAATGCTGGCAAAAGGTTCTTTTTCCTAACAGATAGATAGATACATAGATAGACAGATAGATATATTGTTTGGAATAAATCAGATATGTAGCACCCTCTAGGTTACTAGAAGTGAAAACAGGATTTTTGTGTAGGATAGGCAAATAGTCAGGCTTGGCTGTTTTCTTCTGGGTCAGGGTTGAGTGACTCAGGCAGAGCTGGTGACTCACAGGCAGCATCACTGAGACCTCCCCCGTCTTTCGAGAACAGAACACAGGAATTTTCTGCAAAGAAATAAGAAAGGAGATGTGGAGCTGCCTGGAGTATTCGTAGAAAAAGCGGATACCCGTTTTTGATGAGCACTTCCGTTGCGGTCGCCTTAGGCGATCGGAAGTGGAAGGTCTCCTCCCTCCTCCCTCCCGAAGTCTTTTGGGACACAAGACAGGTCTAGAAGACTTCGGGACCAATCACGGAGGGTACCGCTAGCTGTCACGGTCGGGTGCCCACAGTAGCAATGAAGGCGCCGCAGAGGGGAGGGGGAGAGATCCGAGGCTCCAGGCAGCTCCATCGCTGGACCAGGAGACAGGTGAGTGTCTGTTTATTATTTTAATAAACTTAGAAAATGGTGGAACTCCGCTTTAAGTTCAACTCATGATAAATAGGGGCAAGCAAAAAACTGTTGCATTTATAATTTTGCTCAGTGTATATAGTTGTATATAAAATGCGCTTTTTAGCTTTCAAAAAGTGTTTCCCAGTGCTAAATCTTCCATCCAATTTCTAAATTGCTGCACTTGTACATTTCATGAGCCAGTATAAAGGAATATTAGTGGTAAAAAAGCACTTGTGGGTTTAACTAATAATTTCTCCATTAAGTGGGCGTGGCAGGGGGGGTGTCCTAAGCCTACATACTTTTGTTAATAGGTGTCCCTCATTCTCATCTCAAAAAGTTGGGAGGTATGGGTAGGGACAATTGTTCAGGATTTTGTCTGTGTCCTCGCTGGGGAAATTCTTCCTCATTTTCTGTCCTTGTGACACCAATGAAGAGAGGAAATCACCTCCCAACAGGAACCAGAAAGAAAGAAAACTTTTCTTCATTCTGTCTACAACTATATAAAAGATTTTGATTGGAGCTGGGCTTGCAGAAGTGTAGCACCCTCTAGGTAGTGAGGGGCTAGAGTGAGTTTTTTTCTTCCGGCAGTGTAGGTAAATTTAGGCAGGCCTAGCTGGCTGCTAGGCCTGTTTGTTTTCATTCTGGGCTGGGAGTGGCTCAGAGTAGCAGGTTGATGGTTACCTCCCCTTTTCTTCTAGTAGGTCAGCCTTTCTCAACCTTTTTAACACAGAGGAACCCTTGAAATAACTTTCCGGTCTCAGGAAACCCCTACTAAAAATCACTATATCTAAAACTCGCGATATATTAGTGAGATGGTCAATGGGCAGAATGCTCCTAATACTTGTGGTCATTGGGAAGGATTACCCCCTTACAGATAGCTAAAAAGATCACTGGTGTAAATGGAAACTTATCTGAGAGGTAGCTATGTTCTTTGCTCAAGGAACCCCTAGCAACCTCTGGAGGAACCCTAGTTGAGAAACCCTATGGTAGGTGCTAGAAGGAAGGGTGGAGAAGAGAGGTGGAGCTGCCTGGGGTATCCTAAGGAGCCTTGACCAATCCCCAACTTGGATTGGCAGGGGACAAGCCTCCTAAAAAACCTGGGGTCAGCCCAGCTGGGGAGGAGTTGTCGGGTGGAAGAGCTGGAGTGAAAGAGTGTGGAGGCTGTTGGGGCCCACAGATAGCTCCCCAGTCTGGGGGGGTGAACTTGGGCCGGGGCTCAGATGCATCCAGGAGGAGAGAACAGATCCTGGCACAGAGGCACATGAGAGAACAAGTAGAAGACAGTGGGAGAGAACACTGCTAAGAGTCTCCAGGGAGGACAACGGGTTGCAGCAATTGAAGTGCTGGTGAGTGAGGCACAGTCGGGGGGGACTAGGGAGGCACACCAGCGAGAGTTTGTAGCTTGAGAAATGGGTGCAGAACCAGAAGTGAAGCCTGTGGAAAGGGCAGTGGTGAGAGGTCATTGCAGCCAGGCTGGCTGACAGGGCCTGAAGAGAGCTATCTGGGAGTGGTAGCTGAGTAGAGGACAGCTAGCACTATTTCTACACCACAGGGGCCCGAGGTCCCTGCCTGCAAAAGGCAATCCATTGATGCCTGACTGAAGTAGAGTCAGGCCTAACCATGTGGTGCTAGCTAGTCTGGAAGAGCAACAGTCTGCATCAAGGGAAGTATATACACTTCTTCTCCTCCAGCACACTACTTGCTGACCGTTACACTTCTCCTTTACTCCTCCTTTACTTTTCTCCAGTACACTACTTACTGAACGTTACACCCGTTCTCCTGGTCCGAAGGGAAATTTATCAGACCTCCATAACACTTCCTCTTCACCACAGCTAGCACATGGTGAGGCCTGCTGCAGCCGCGTGCAAGGCCTCAGATCCACCCTTTGTGGGTAAGAGCCATAGGTTTCATTCCCTGAAACCATGCAACCTCTTTAGTGTAGCAAAGTACGTTGGTGCTAGCCGGGCCTTTGGATGAACTTCAACTCCCAGCCCATCCATCCTCCAGACCCATCCGGGCTGTTTTGCGGTCTAATGGCTCTACTTCCCCTTGGTTGGCTCCTCCTGGCCTTCACAGACTGCTCTCTCTCTCTCTTCCCAGACTGTCCCAGCCTTCTCCTCCAACTCCCAGGGGCCGCCACTCACCAACTTTATGGGGGATTCCTTTAAAGTGTCTCCTTCCATGTACAGTCCCTGACAAAAGTCTTGTCGCTTATCTATTTTGTAGAAACACCTGCTATTAACCTGACTTTTAATTAATCAATTGATGTTAGAAATAGCTCATATGAAAACCTAAAACCCTCCCAAATGATGGTTAACGCACTGAAATAAATTAGTTTCACTGAAAAAAGATTTATCATTTAATCAAGACAGAAAGGTAAAATTTTGGCAAGACAAAAGTTTTGTCGCCTATACAGAAATTGAACAAATTTACTGCAAATACAAAAATATGTCAGCAAATTAAGTGGTGGTGCTGTGAGATCCAAATGTAATATCTTGTATGACTTCCATGAGCTTGAAGGACTGCATCCATGCGGTTTGGCAAGGATTCATACAATTTATTGATGAAGTCATCAGGAATAGCAAAGAAAGCAGTCTTGCATGCCTCCCATAGTTCATCAATATTCTTTGGTTTCATCTTCCATGTTTCCGCTTTCATCCTACCCCACATATGCTCAATGATCTTCATGTCTGGTGACTGGGCTGGCCAATCCTGGAGCATCTTGATCTTCTTCGTCTTGAGGAACTTTGATGTGGAGATGGAAGTATGCGATGGAGCACCAACCTGCTGCAGAATTTGGCCTGTTTTATGGTTGGGAATATAAGAGGTAGCTAAGATTTCTTGGTATTTTAGACTATTGATGTTGCCTTCCACCCTGCAGATCTCTTGCACACCCCCATACTGGATGTAACCCCAGACCATGATTTTTCCGCCACCAAACTTCACTGTTTTCTGGGTGAATCTAGGATCCATGCGGGCTCCAGTAGGTCTCCTGCAATATGTGTGGTGACTGTGGTGTAATTCAACAGAAGATTCATCTGAAAAATCCACCTTCTGCCACTTTTCCAGCGTCCATCCTTTTAGCAGGCTGTGGGCCTTGGCAAATGCCACACGGTTTTTCAATTGCCTTTTGTTTAGTGCTGGCTTCTGGCCACTGATTCGACCATGGAGGCCATTTCGAGACAGAATCCGACAAACTGTTCTGGTTGACACAGGGACTTCAGGTGACCAGGTCTCGTGGAGCTCTGCTGCAGTGGAAAATGGGCTGGCCTTGGATTTTCGAGCCAACAAACGGTCCTCTTGAGCAGTTGTCTTGCAGGGTCTGCCTGACCCGGGCTTGTCAAAAACACCTTCAGTCTCTTCAAATCTTTTTTTTATCCTCTGTACTTGACGCTGAGACACATTGAAGGTGTCTGCCACATCAGCAGTGGGTCTGGTCTTCAGCCTCTTGATACTCAAAACGTTAGTCTCAGGGGGAATGTTAGGCATGTTTGCAGAGGTCTAGTTGCAGTTGATGTGAAGGTCTGGTGTACTGGGGTTCTTTTTATACACACCTGAGACCTAACTGATCCATTATTAGTCACAGGTGAAGCTCATATGACAAGGCGACAACACTTATGTCTTTGCAAAAATTGACTCAATGTGCTTTACCAAGCTGTGAATATTAGAATACTTTTTGACAGTTTCGTTTTGCACTGAAACATTATTACAAAAGCTGTTGGGATTAAAATGAGCCATTTCTTGTAAAAAAATCTTGATTAGAAATATATTTCAGTGGCACTTCAGGTCAATTTGTACACAAGCGACAAGACCTTTGTCAGGGACTGTAGACCTCAGCTGCTCTCCTGCTTCTCCTGTGCCACTCCTGGCTGTACTCAAGCCCCAGGCCTCAGGTTCACCCACCCCCAGAAGGTGGATCCCCTCCAAGGCGAGGCCTGATCCACAGCTCCTGACTACATCCTCACTCTTCCACCCGAACTCTCCTCGCCCTGTTGGCAGATAGCTGTATTTAAGGAGGCCTACCCCCTGTCAATCCAGCTGCTGGATTGGTCACAGCTCCTTGTCATACATCAGGAAGTGACACCTCCTCATTCACCCCCCCTTCTAGAGCTTTCCCAGCTCAAGGGGAGGAATGTCCAAGGAGTGTACATTCCCTCTATCTCCAGCCCCACCCTTGAGCCACTCCCAGCCCTGATCAAAACATTCAGGCCTGCAGTCAAGCCTGACTAGATTTTTCCTTTCCTACCAAAAATATACAAAAGTAAAAGTACCTATACTATGGGGGCGCTACAAATATAATCCAAAAAAAAAAAAAAACAAGTGCATGGACTGTTCAATGACTCTGAGTGCCTGAGGAATTGAATGCCGGGCTGGCCAGGGTGACAGACAACCACTGCATTCAGCAATCCCTGAAGGGGCTTGGCTACAGAAGGATCTCCAGGGACACAGTGAGGGAAGAGAAGGAGAAAGAAAGAGAAAAGATAGAGCAAGGAGGTGAGAGAGGGAAAGAGAGAGAAAGAGAGTATACCCTTTTATAGTATCCCTTAATCACTTGTCAACCACCCGCCGCAGTTATACTGCGGAAAGATGGCTCGGCTGCGCGAATCGCCGTAGGTGTACGTCGGTTCGTGCATGTGAGATAGCGGGCTCGATGTCTGCCGGCGACCTGCCATCACGGTATACAGAGGCAGAACAGTGACCTGCCTATGTAAACAAGGTGGATCCCCGTTCTCACAGGAGACATCTCAGAGATCTGTTGTTCCCAGTGATCGGGAACAGTGATCTCTGTGATGTTCCAGGCAGCCCATCCCCCCTACAGTTAGAACACACCCAAGGAACACAGGTAACCCCTTGTTCGCCCCCTAGTGTTAACCCCTTCCCTGACATTGATCACTGCATTTTTATAGCACTGATCAATGTAATAATGTCACTGGTCCCCAAAAAGTGTCATTTGGGGTCAGACTTGTCCGCCACAATGTCACAGTTCCGCTAAAAATCGCAGATCGCCACCATTACCGGTAAAAACAATAAAAAATAAATAAAAGTCCCTAAATCTATCCCATAGTTTGTAGACCCGATGCGTTTTGCACAAACCAATCAATATATGCCTACTGCGATTTTTCCCCCAAAAATACGTAGAAGAATATATAGCGGCCTAAACTGATGAATAAATTAGTTTTTTTTTATATATATATATTTTTTGGATATGTATTATAGTAGAAAGTAAAAATAAAATGTTTTTTTTTTTAAATTGTCACTCTTTTTGTTAATAGCGCAAAAAATAAAAACCACAGAGGTGATCAAATACCACCAAAAGAAAGCTCTGTTTGTGGGAAAAAAAGGACATCAATTTTATTTGGGTACAGCGTCGCACAACCGCGCAATTGTCAGTTAAAGTAACGCAGTGTCGTATCGCAAAAAAATGGCCTGGTCATTAAGG
Organism: Glandirana rugosa; assembly: GCA_018402905.1. NCBI lineage: Eukaryota > Metazoa > Chordata > Amphibia > Anura > Ranidae > Glandirana > Glandirana rugosa. Next base: position 345,105 of record BLSH010199629.1, on the reverse strand, counting down.
GGTTAATCCTTCCGGGGCTGAAGTGGTTAAAGTGATATTAAACCCAGGACTGCATTCACTATATCTGGTCTCCTACAGTGCACAGAACATGAAAATGCAATTATTATTCTAGTAATATAAACTGCTACATACCTTTTCTCTTCAGCAGTATATAGCAGGCTTGTTACTTCTATCAGTGTCTGATTAAAGCTTGTAGAAGGAGTTTTCATTCTCCTCTGGCTGTCCTAGGAGGCTGCAGGTCCCCTGACCCTCTGTCTGGACAGTGCTGATTTGCCCTGTGCTGATCACATGCACCCTCCCAAGAAAAAAAAAACAAAAACTCTCTAGCAATACACACCAAACTGAGCATGTGCAGTTTGACTCCAAAGGATCTGTCTTATCAGGAGATGGATTGAGGACAGTGGAAAAAGGGGAGGATCAGAGAAGACAGGACAGGATCAAACAGCCTTTTTACGTGCAGAGGATTAATCCCTTAGGTTCCACAGTGAGTATAACAAGCATACTTTACTGCATATGCAGTACACACTGGTTTTACTGTTGTGGGTTTAGTAACACTTTAATGCGTTTGTTACCTCAGCATTTAGTATTCCCAGTGTGTGCCTGCTGTACCATGTACCTGTATGAGAAAGACTCCTGTTCTCTTTGTATTGCTTCCTTTGTGCAAAAACCTTGGTGTTCCTACCAGTCTCTCTGCTTTCCTATAAAAAAAACTGACCACACTAAGCATGAGAGCACATTGTGTTCAGTTCTTTAGCTTTGCGGGGGATGCAGTGTGCTCTCCTCCAATAATCAGACTCATCCTAACACAGCTGGGGGGGGGGGGGGGGGGGGGG
>BLSH010199629.1:327592-344262 GCA_018402905.1 Glandirana rugosa | reverse complement strand
GATCAGAGAAGACAGGACAGGATCAAACAGCCTTTTTACGTGCAGAGGATTAATCCCTTAGGTTCCACAGTGAGTATAACAAGCATACTTTACTGCATATGCAGTACACACTGGTTTTACTGTTGTGGGTTTAGTAACACTTTAATGCGTTTGTTACCTCAGCATTTAGTATTCCCAGTGTGTGCCTGCTGTACCATGTACCTGTATGAGAAAGACTCCTGTTCTCTTTGTATTGCTTCCTTTGTGCAAAAACCTTGGTGTTCCTACCAGTCTCTCTGCTTTCCTATAAAAAAAACTGACCACACTAAGCATGAGAGCACATTGTGTTCAGTTCTTTAGCTTTGCGGGGGATGCAGTGTGCTCTCCTCCAATAATCAGACTCATCCTAACACAGCTGCCCCCCCCACCCCCCCCCCCCCCGCACAGCCTTTCACTGGGAAGCTCAGTGTGCTGCTGCTTCTCCTCCCCAAGCTCTTATACAGCTGAGAACAGAGGGAATGTGATCATTTATAAAAAGGGAAAAAAATGCTATATATATTGTTTTTTATATCTATACAAGAATGTTTGGCCTTTCATTTAAATTTTACACTGAATGGGTTGTTTTACAAGGTGATCATTTACAATCACTTTAACTCCCAAAACAGAAAAAAGAAGCTTTTTTTTTTTCAGCATTCCAATTTGCCAAAATCAATCTAATGATTGACTTCTGTCTAACAGGGACTGCCATAGAGACCGGTGCAATAGAAAACTTGTAATGAAGTACTCCTTGCAGGGGTGCTAAGATTAACTTTTGCTTTGGGATGTGCGGACCATCCCCACTTGGTCCGGTTGTCCTCTTGTTGCTCTGTGTTGGGCCTCATAGGTCTGGAGTACCTGGGGGCAAATCCAAGTCCTTCAAAGCATTCAAGCTCAGCACTATGGGTACTGCGGCGTTAGCTGGGCCATGGATCACAACTACCCTGCAAGCGTGGTCCAGTTGCTCCCATGCTCCAAAACTTTGTACATGAAGGTGATGTCTGACTCGGTGTCAACCAAACATAGAACTTATTGCCCTTTGACCAGGGCCAAAACCACTGGACTCAGAGCAACCATCCCTTCAGACTTGTTTTGGATCATCTGTCCTGGGGGTTGTCCCTTTGCCCCGGGAGTCATTAGTTTAACCACTTGCCGACCGCCGATCGGCATCTGACGGCGGCAAGGTGGCTCTATTGCGCAAAACGCCGTCATCTGACGGCAGCTGCGGGATCGAGCCTAGTGAGTGCGCGCGCGCCGCCGGAGGCGCGCCCGCCAGCTCACTGTGTTCGGGGAGGGCCAGGGAGCGGGTGCGCCGCCGGCCACCCGCGATGCCCCCCCCCCCGGAGTGAAAGAACGGAGGTCCGTGTAAGTAAACAGACCTCCGTTCTGTGAGGGGGGAAGGGCTGTGATCACAGCCTTCCTCTACATGGAGGCTCTGACCACTTCCCTTCCCCAGCTAGGGCAGTCCCCATACAGTTAGAACACGCCCAGGGAACATAGTTAACCCTTAGAGCGCCCCCTGCAGGTTAACCCCTTCACTGCCAATGGCATTTACACAGTAATCAGTGCATTTTTATAGCACTGATCACTGTATAACTGCCAATGGTCCCAAAAAAGTGTCAAAATGGTCCGACATGTCCGCTGAAATATCGCAGTACCACTAAAAATCGCAGATCGCTGCCATTACTACTAAAAAATAAAAAATAAATAAAAACCCCAGAAATGAATTCTCATCATTTGTAAACGGGACCACTTTTGCGCAAACCAATCAATAAAAGCCGATTGCGATTTTTTTTATCGCAAATATGAGGAAGAATATAAATTGGCCAAAACCGATGAAAAAAAATGTTTTTTTATATATTTTTTTGGATTTGTATTGTAGCAAAAAGTAAGAAATTTGTTTTTTTTTTGCAAAATTGTCGCTCTTCTTTTGTTTATAGCAGCGATCAGAAATGACGCAGTGGACGGTGATCAAATACCACCAAAAGAAAGCTCTATTTGTGGGAAAAAAAGGACGCAAATTTCATTTGGGTACAACGTCGCACGACCACGCAATTATCAGTTAAAGCGACGCAGTGCCGAATCGCAAAAAGGGCTCCGGTCCTAAAGTGTGAAATCCTTCCGGGGCTGAAGTGGTTAACAATGGCCTGGAGGGGTTTCTGACTAAAAACCGCCCACAGTTTTTTGATATGTGTCCATAACGACCGCACCACCAGCATTTTCGGTCCCTGCTGTAAAGTTGGGGGATGTAGCTTCACAGGATTGAGTGCACAAGCCGGTAACTTAAACAATCAGTGGGTTTATTTTCCCAATAAACAAAACAAAGGTAAGCTTTCAGCAGCAAAACAAAACCAACAACAGAAAAGTCCGCTTATCTTCAGCACAAAATAAAGTAAAAGTAACATACAGTTCTTGGAAGACTCTTCAACCCAGGACCTTGCACGGTCCTTGTCAGGTAAGTTTTGCTTTCAGTCCCCAGCACACGTGGGTCTCCAAACACTTTCAGCTCTGCCAAAATACTGGTGTCTCCTCCCAGCTCCTCCTCACACCAACTACACACCACTTCCTCTCCTTATGAGCTGCTTCCTGGCTGCTATTAACCCCCATGTGTGCTGGTTTCCCTGTGATCAGGGGTGGAGGCCCTATCCCACCCGAATATCACTTTAGGGCCTCCGAAATTCCGGGTCCCTACTACCTCTCTATAAAAGGTAGGGAGAACTGCGAGTCAGCCCTCCCTGTGCTCTCGCTACTCCCGGAACCTCTCACCCCCTCGGGTGACCCCCTGAGCACTACCATAACCCAAATATTGGTGATATATAGCACCCGTCCAGGACCCACCCTTGGCGTCCTCTACACTGCACAATGGATTCTCTCCCCCTATGAGGTTGGGGTGAGACCTTTTTAGAGGGGGCTATCTCCTAAGACACCACATGCTGAGCTAGCTTGGTCAGCTAGGGGTGACAATGTCAGAGCTTCCTCCTTGAGATATGCTGGTTCAAATGTCTTGGTGACTGCACTATTTTTCCTGCGCAACTGCATCCACCACTGTATTGTGGAAAGAAGTGGTTGGTTGCACCTTTACTTTCTTCTGCAAGGCTCTCTGGACTGGGCCTGCCTTCAGACCAGTAATAAACTGGTCCCTCAATATGTGGTCTGAATCAATAATGCCAGCACAGCAATGGACATCCCTCTTCTCCAAGCGCCTCCAGAGGTTTTGCATGGTTATCGCATAGTGGGTGAGACTTGTCCTCCTGATGTTTCCTTATTAAGAACCTTCGCCGCAGCTCTGGCAGCGGTAGCTTCTCTCCAAACAGGTCCTCCAAGTATGCCACGATCTGTTCCAAAGTATCTTGATTGTGTTCCAGCAGTGCCATGACAGTGGGGCGCGTATTATCCTCTAAGGCAAGGGTCCCCAACCCCCGGGCCGCACAGCAGGAGGTGAGCGGCGACCGTGGTCACCGCTCATATCCTGCTGTGCAGCAATGTTCGTGTGTCATCTCCTGGCTCCTCCGTCCACCCAACTGATGATGTCATCCTATAAGCAGGGCAGGAGGCAGGAGAAACTGCAGATAGGGATGGAGAGGTCCTCCTGCCCTGCTGATTGGGTGACATCATTAGGCGGGCAGACGGAGGAGGCGGGAGAGGACACACGGGCATGGCCACACAGCAGGAGGTGAACAGCGACCTCAGTCTGTGATAGCTCTGTACAGACCACGGTCACCCCTCACCTTCTGCTGTGCTGTGTCTAGGTTGGGGACCCCTGCCTTGGAGGGTGATGCCCACCATGCGGTAATGGCGCTGCTGGAACACGAGCAAGCTACTTTGGAACAGATTGTGCTGGGAGAGGACACACTGATCACAGCCTCTGCCCTGAATTGTGATGTTAGAGTGGTGTAGCGGGGGTCTGCTTTGCTGCCCGCTATTTCTGAGGCTTTGCCAAGGGGCCGCTGAAAGTATACAGACTCTTTTAGGAGGGAGCATATTTACAGTGGCGTAGCGTGGGGGGTGCGAAGGGGGCCGTGGCCCCGGGCGCAACATTTAGGGGGGCGAAATTTCGTGCCAGTGTGTGTCACTACTGGTTTCCTCCTCATTTTTTCATTTCCTGTGTCCCCGAGCTTTGACCGCCATGTTCAGTCTCTGGTGCCCTGTAATTGGGTGAATGGGGTCATGTGCAGCGGCGGAGCTGGCCTGTCCGCGATCACGGTTGCTCCTGTAGTCCCGCCTTCACACATGATCCCATTCGCTCAATCACAGGACGCCGGAGACTGAACATGGCGGCCAGAGCGCGGGGACACAGGAAATGGAAATGGTGAGCCGCCGCCGCTGTCTTCTCCTCTTCCTCCTCTCATCCGGATGATGGAGGGCAAATAAACGTAAGAGTCAGACTCCCTCGTGAGTCATGTTGCTGGCCCCTGGGGGAATGGACACGGCCTGGGGAGAGGGAGCAGCCAGCCAGAGAGAGAGTAGAAGTCTAGAAGAGCAGCTAGAGAGTCACGCTGTGTAGTGGTCAGTGTAGGAATACTGTAGGTAGTGGACAGTGGAGTGTAGTAAGTGTAGTGTAGTGTGCAGTGTAGTGGACAGTGCAGTGGAGTGGGCAGTGTAGTGTAGTGTAGTGTAGTGGACAGTGCAGTCAATGTAGTGTAGTGGACAGTGCAGTCAATGTAGTGTAGTGGACAGTGTAGTGTAGTGGACAGTGCAGTGTAGTGGAGTGGAGAGTGTAGTGGACAGTGGAGTGCAGTGTAGTGGACAGTGTATTGGGCAGTGTAGTGGACAGTGCAGTGGAGTGGACAGTGCAGTGTTGTGGACAGTGTAGTGCAGTGTAGTGGACAGTGTAGTGTAGTGGACAGTGCAGTGTAGTGTAGTGGACAGTGTAGTGGAGTGGACAGTGCAGGCAGTGTAGTGGAGTGGACAGTGCAGTGTAGTGGACAGTGCAGTGGACAGTGTAGTGGGCGCCTGGCGGTGGAGTGTAGTGGGTAGTGTAGTGGACAGTGTAGTGGGCAGTGTAGTGGGCAGTGTAGTGGACAGTGGAGTGTAGTGTAGTGTAGAGTGGTCAGTGGAGTGGTCAGTGGAGTGGACAGTGTAGTGGACAGTGTAGTGTTGTGGACAGTTTAGTGCAGTGGACAGTGGAGTGTAGTGGAGTGGACAGTGCAGTCAGTGTAGTGGACTGGACAGTGCAGTATAGTGGACAGTGCAGTGTAGTGGACAGTGTAGTGGACAGTGCAGTGTTGTGGACAGTGGAGTGTAGAGGAGAGTGTAGTGGACAGTGCAGTGTAGTGGACAGTGACATATGGACAGTGCAGTGTAGTGGACAGTGGAGTGGACAGAGCAGTGTTGTGGACAGTGTAGTGCAGTGTAGTGGACAGTGTAGTGGAGTGGAGTGGAAAGTGCAGTGCAGTGTAGTGGACAGTGTAGTGTAGTGGACAGTGCAGTGTAGTAGAGTGGACAGTGTAGTGAAGTGTAGTGGACAGTGCAGTGTAGTGTAGTGGACAGTGTAGTGTAGTGGACAGTGCAGGCAGTGTAGTGGAGTGGACAGTGCAGTGTAGTGGAGTGGACAGTGTAGTGGAGTGGACAGTGCAGTGGACAGTGTAGTGGACAGTGCAGTGTAGTGGACAGTGGAGTGTATTGTAGTGTGGAGTGGTCAGTGCAGTGGACAGTGCAGTGCAGTGTTGTGGACAGTGCAGTGTTGTGGACAGTTTAGTGCAGTGGACAGTGGAGTGGAGTGTGTTGGAATGGACAGTGCAGTCAGTGCAGTGGAGTGGACAGTGCAGTATAGTGGACAGTGCAGTATAGTGGACAGTGCAGTGTAGTGGACAGTGCAGTGTAGTGTAGTGGACAGTGGAGTGTAGTGGAGAGTGTAGTGGACAGTGCAGTGTAGTGGAGAGTGTAGTGGACAGTGCAGTGTAGTGGACAGTGCAGTGTGGTGGAGTGGGCAGTGTAGTGGAGTGGAGTGTAGTGGAGTGGACAGTGCAGTGGAGTGGACAGTGCAGTGCAGTGGAGTGTGGAGTGTAGTGTAGTGGACAGTGTAGTGCAGTGGAGTGGACAGTGGAGTGGAGTGGACAGTGTAGTGTAGTGGAGTGGAAAGTGCAGTGTAGTGGACAGTGGAGTGTAGAGTAGTGGACAGTGGAGTGGACAGCATACAGTGTAGTGGATTGTGTAGTGGACAGTGCAGTCAGTGTAGTGGACAGTGCAGTCAGTGGAGTGGACAGTGCAGTCAGTGGAGTGGACAGTGCAGTGTAGTGGACAGTGCAGTCAGTGGAGTGGACAGTGCAGTCAGTGTAGTGGACAGTGCAGTCAGTGGAGTGGACAGTGCAGTCAGTGGAGTGGAGTGGAGTGGACAGTGCAGTGTAGTGGACAGTGCAGTCAGTGGATTGTAGTGGACAGTGCAGTGGACAGTGCAGTCAGTTGAGTGGACAGTGCAGTCAGTGTAGTGGACAGTGCAGTGTAGTGGACAGTGCAGTCAGTGATTTGTAGTGGACAGTGCAGTGTAGTGGACAATGCAGTCAGTGTAGTGGACAGTGCAGTGTAGTGGACAGTGCAGTCAGTGGATTGTAGTGGACAGTGCAGTGTAGTGGACAGTGCAGTCAGTGGATTGTAGTGGACAGTGCAGTGTAGTGGACAGTGCAGTCAGTGGAGTGTAGTGGTCAGTATAGGAATCATGTAGGTCAGTGTAGAGGTCACATTGAAATCAGGTAGGTCAGTGTAAGGGTCAGGGTAGTGGACAGGGAGATCAGTGTAGTGGCCAGTGTAGGAATCAGGCTGGTCAGGACTATTGTAGAAAGGGACTCGGGGAGTGCTAAAAGTCTGCAGGTTAGGGGGCGCAAATTACTTTCCTTGCCCCGGGTGCTGACAACCCACGCTATGCCACTGCATATGTATATTTATGCATGCATTTCAGAGACAGAGTACAATGTTGTCATGTGGAGCAGACTCCCTCTAGTGGCCAAAGAAAGGAAGATGATATGTCACATTTTACAATCACAGTCTTCCAGCAGAAGCAGTGCATCTTGGGATTTGTAGTTCACTTACAGGAAGTTTCCCTTGGACTGCCTTCAGGTGGAAAGGGACTTCTGGAGAAAAACAGTGCATCTTGGGGGACTATTTAAGCAGAGGCTGTGGCCTGCTTCAGTCTCTTGGAACAGCGTGGTTGACCAGCAAGGATCCTGTGTGTCCTTCCCAGGAAGGCTGCAGCCTGAGGTCTACCTACAGCGATCCAGCCAACTAAATTTCTGCGGTGTCCCAGCCAACTGCAGTGATACAGTATTCTAAAGGGGGATGAGTGGGACCAGTAAACCAGCGTTCAAGTCTGTTCCAGAGCCAGCGACATCCATAGAGTGAGCATCGGTCGTTCTGAAGAAAACTGAAGCTGAACAGTGGAAGCTGTCTTCCCTGGACATCATCGTTTTCAGCACACCCTAAACAGCCGGACTGACTTCCGTATCGATCGATTGGTGTGGTGAGCAAACAATACATCTGTGTCTGAGTATATTTGGTTGTTTTACATACATCTTCCATAGAGACCGACTCAGCTCAATCAGAAGATTATACTAGCCTGTACACAGGTCCCTCATTAACAGATAATATATTGATTCCAAGGGTATCTGTGCCCATTTGCAGGAGACAGGAACACTGCACGACTAAGTGATATTAAATCCTGTGTACAGGTGGTGTCATTGCTCTTTTGCTCTGCTGTTCAGCCACTACAGTTCACTGTGCTACCTGGACATCAATTGCACCAACACCAGGCTAGCCAGAGATCTTGGACATCTAAATTGTGAGGACGCTCACTATCACTCTTTTGGTATCAGTAGTTTAGTGATCCCAGTGACTACCTTTTAAGGGGAATTACATTATATTACAACTGTTACAGTAATAATTTGTATTGGTGGCCTATAGCTTCACATTTTCATGACTTGGGTCTGTGATCTCAGGATTCGAGGGAAACAGACTGACGGTTACCTAGCCAGGTTAGTTCCCCTTTATGCCTGAGTGCATAGGTCACTTTAAAGCCTCGTAAACACGGGACGACGATCATATACAACAGGTCGTACTAACGACCGTTGTATGCGATATCGATCTTTCGTATGCGCGATTAGAACAGTCGAACATACTACAGTTGTACAAGGGAGTTGTATGAGCAGACTAGAAGACTTAGTCGTACCAACAAGCGCTCATACGACCGTTGTATCGTGTGTACAGAGCAGTTGGTACAACAAGTTGTATTGTGCAAAACGCATGCTCAGAAGTCAGGGACGGCCGGATGCTAATTACATGCACCTGAACATTCTTCTGTGGTCGTACGATCGTGTAGTGCAGTCAGTATGCAAGTTACATTATGCAACATACGATTTGCGATGATCGTACGTACGATCGTCGTCCCGTGTGTACGAGGCTTAAGAGTCATTCAAGCTGGCTGCCTGTATTAATTTGAAGTGCATACAGGCAGTCCCCGAGTTACAAACGGTTTAGGGACTGTAGGTTCGTTCTTAAATTGAATTTGTTTGTAAGTCGGAACTGTTCATTTGTAAATGTAACTTCAACCTGTACAGTCATGATGCACTGCTGAGGCTGGGTTTACACATGTGCGGTGCGAATTGAAGCTTGGTTTTCACAGCTAATTTAAGCGTCGTACACACGGGACGACGATCGCATACAACAGGTCGTACTAACGACTGTTGTATGCGATATCGATTGTTCGTATGCGCGATTAGAACAGTCGAACATACGACGGTCGTACAAGGGAGTTGTATGAGCAGACTAGAAAATTTGGTTGTACCAACAAGCACTCATACGACCGTTGTATCGTGTGTACAGAGAAGTTGGTACAACAAGTTGTATTGTGCAAAACACGCATGCTCCGAAGTCAGGAACGGCCGGATGCTAATTACATGCACCTGAACGTTCTTTCTGTGGTCGTGCGATCGTGTAATGCAGTCAGTATGCAAGTTACATTATGTAACATACGATTTGCGACGATCGTACGTACGATCTTCGTCCCGTGTGTACGAGGCTTAACAAAGTAGTTTTTCAGTGTTTCAGGTCAGTTTTTGATCAGGATTGTATCAGTATCAGGTCAGTTTTTGATCAGGATTGTATCAGGTCAGTTTTTGATCAGATCAGGATTGTATCAGTATCAGATCAGTTTTTGATCAGGATTGTATCAGTATCAGGTCAGTTTTTGATCAGTTTAGGATTGTATCAGTATCAGGTCAGTTATTGATCAGATCAGGATTGTATCAGTATCAGATCAGTTTTTGATCAGGATCAGATCAGGATTGTATCAGTATCGGGTCAGGATTGTATCAGTATCAGATCAGTTTTTGATCAGGATCAGATCAGGATTGTATCAGTATCAGGTCAGGATTGTATCAGTATCAGGTCAGGATTGTATCCTGTTCACAACTGCAATTTAGAAGAGTTCTCATAGAAGTCAATGGACCTGAATTTTCACCTGAGCCGGACCTCACTGGACAGGACTCTTTGAGGCTGGATTCACACCATTGCGGTGCGAATTCCAGCCTCTCTGCTGCCGGGAAGGGACGGAGCCGCCGTTCGGCGGCTCCTGTCCATTCCCACAGCGCAGCAGCTGCGGGGGGAGAGATGGGGGAGGAGCCGCGAGCAGGGAAAATATCCCCGTTCAGTGCGGAGTGCATCTCCGTGTTAGATGCGCTCCCACTGGACTCAACGGGCTGGGAATTCGCACCGCATTGCACAAAAAACGTGTGCGGTTTTTGTGCAATGCGGAGTGCGAATGCACCGCACAGATGTGAACTGGACACATTGAAAACAATGTGTTTTCAAGTGTCCTGCGAATTGGATGCGGTTTAAGCCGCATCCAATTCGCATAGGTGTGAACCCAGCCTAAGGCTGGATTCACACCATTGCGGTGCGAATTCCAGCCTCTCTGCTGCCGGGAAGGGACGGAGCCGCCGTTCGCGGCTCCTGTCCGTTCCCACAGCGCAGCAGCTGCGGGGGGAGAGATGGGGGAGGAGCCGCGAGCAGGGGAAAATATCCCCGTTCAGTGCGGAGTGCATCTCCGTGTTAGATGCGCTCCCACTGGACTCAACAGGCTGGGAATTCGCACCGCATTGCACAAAAAACGTGTGCGTTTTTTGTGCAATGCGGAGTGCGAATGCACCGCACATATGTGAACTGGACACCTTGAAAACAATGTGTTTTCAAGTGTCCTGCGAATTGGATGCGGTTTAAGCCTTATCCAATTTGCATAGGTGTGAACCCAGCCTCAATGCACACTGAATCCGCACTCTGGATACACCGGACATGTGAACAGGCACTCAGTGTGCAGTTGTGTTATTTGGGGCTCTTGTGGCCATGCAATACAGCACTGTGGGATGTGTCTGGTGCTGCTCGGCTCGGTTCGTAAGAAGGGTTGCCACATCATCCCTTTAATCCAGGACACATATGAATTACACAGGTTGTTCTGAGGCTAATTTAATGCAGATAAGGCACCAAGTGAGTTTAATCACCACCTTAATCAGCCGCAGAACCTGTGCAATTAATATGTGTCCTGGATTAAAGGGATGATGTGGCAACCCTATTCGTAAGTAGGTAACTCGGATGTTCGTAACTCGGGGACTGCCTGTATTTGAGTCCTTGTTTATACCATTGTCACAGTTTACAATTTTGTTGTCATTTGAATCTCAGTGTGTAGTTTGTTTGAAATGTGGAAAGTCTCCCAGTAAACAAACCTGTTTACTCCAATTGCGTCTGCCTTACTGTGCATTGCAAGTATACTATTGCTCGGTGTGCCAGAGGGGTTGGGGCAGTTATTTGGGGGTTGAGAGGCAGAGGTCCGGGACCAAATATATCTAAACCAGCAGCTCCTTCAGGGGTATCGCTACAGGGGAAAGGGGGGGTGGCAGACTGCAGGGGCACTGTGATGGAGGAGGTTGTGATTGCTAGGGGCACTGCAATGTAAAGTGGACTGCACTGTAAAGGGGCACTGTAATCATTACAGTGCCCCTTTACAGTGCAGTCCCCTTTATATCACAGTGCCCCCTTTACATAACAGCTCTCCATTTACATCAAAGTGCCCCCTTTACAGAGCAGTCCTAGTTACATTAATGTAAAGGGGCACTGTGATGCAAAGGATACTGCACTGTAAAGGGGCACTGTAATTTAAAGGGGGACTGCGATGTGAAGAGGAACTGAGGACACTGATATAAAGGAGGGACTTGCTGTAAGGGGGGGGGTGGTGGAGTGAAGAGAGGCTGAGTACAGACTTTTTGAATATCCCATCCCCCGACCTGTCTACCAGACACCCCCCGACCCCTAGGAAAAGTGGCTGCCATGAAACCGGTCCCTGGTGCCAAAAAGTTTGGGGACCACTGCTGTAAGGCATTAATGGCCAGCTCCACCACCAGGCAGGCCGGGACCTGATATAGGCACGCGGCACTCTCCAGTCACTGCTCCCACTCTGCTAGAGGAATGTTTAAGCCATTGAGCTTTGGTACTAGGGCTAGGGTGGTCTTCGCAGAGCCCTAGTGGTGCACAATCCTCCATACGCACCAGCTGCATGGGACATCTTGACACCAAGTGTAGGTAGGTCGCAGCATGTGCGGCGGCAGTAACTCACACAGACAGCTGCAATAGAAATCTTGTATTGAAGTAATGCTGCAACAGTTCACAACAACCTGGAGGGATGCCTGCCCAGCTAGGTACTTTCAACGATGTGAAGAAAGCAGGTATCAGTCAGGTTGACAGCATTAAGAGAGCGGAATGTGGCCTGGCTGTCCAGGGCCCAATCGGGATGAAGTTGCCTTATGCTTTCCCTCCTTATCAGGAACATTTCCCTACCGCTAATACTATCCCTAACAGATGGTGTATCTGTCCCTATTCTTCCAACTTGCAAGAAGTACACCAAGCCTGGGAGCCATGACCTTAAATAGACTCTGCCTGATCCAAGATGGCTGCCAGAGTCAGATGGGGTGAGAGCATCCAATCGGGTGCTTCCCCGGTGATCCAGGAAACCATAGACAAACTGTGTTTCCCCTGACCTCTCCAGCGGCTTCACTGCTGCAGATGAGCACCACCTCCAGTGGAGATAGTAGACTGCACCTGCCTACACGCATCGAGGGACATTGCTGACATTTCAAACGTCACAGTACTGGAGGAAGGTCACTTTACAAGGTACATACACTATATTACCAAAAGTATTGGGATGCCTGCCTTTCCACGCACATAAACTTTAATGGCATCCCAGCCTTGGTCCATAGGGTTCAAAATTGAGTTGGCCCACCCTTTTCAGAGTGTGTCTATAGGAATGTTTCACCATTCTTCCAGTAGCGCATTTGTGAGGTCAGACACTGATGTTGTATGAGAAGGCCTGGCTCGCAGTCTCCGCTCTAATTCATCCCAAAGGTGTTCTATCGGGTTGAGGTCAGGACAGTCAAGTTCCACCACCCCAAACTCGCTCCTCCATGTCTTTATGGACCTTGCTTTGTGCACTGGTGAGCAGTCATGTTGGAACAGGAAGGTGCCATCCCCAAACTGTTCCCACAAAGTTGGGAGCATGAAATTGTCCAAAATGTCTTGGTATGCTGACATCTTAAGAGTTCCCCTTGCTGGAATTAAGGGGCAAGCCCAACCCCTGAAAAACAACCCTACACCATTATCCCCCCCTCCACCAAACCAGTGCACAAAGCAAGGTCCATAAAGACCTCCTCCACTCCAAACTTGTTCACCCATGTCTTTCTGGACCTTGCTTTGTTCACTGGTCCAAATCATTTGGTGGAGGGGGATTATGGTGAGGGGTTGTTTTTCAGGGGTTGAGCTTGGCCCCTTTCTAGTTCTAGTGAAGGGAACTCTTAAGGTGTCAGCATACCAAGACATTTTGGACAATTTCATGGTCCCAACTTTGTGGAAACAGTTTGGGGATGGCCCCTTCCTGTTCCCCCATGACTGCACACCAGTGCACAAAGCAAGGTCCCAGAGTTGTGTTCAGCCTATTGCATTAGGGTGTGCACCCCAAAGCTCAAACGTGCATGCCTTTCTCTGCAGCCTCAGCTGCACAGGACATTGAATGAATGGAAATGCTCTGTGCTAGGCGGCTTCCTGTTCATTCACAAATTGAAGTATAGTCAACACAGTTTACTATGGTTCAGTTCTCATTGAACACAGTGAGTGAGCATGTTTACTGTGACCATTTAAAAAAAGGAAGGGGCTGGTCAGTGACATATTGACTAGCCCCTTCCTCCATTCTCCATACTGAAATATCCCCCGCAGCAGCCAGCAACTCTGCAGGTGGGGGGACCCAGGGGGAAGCCATGGCAGTAGGGGAAATCAGCACTGCACATATTGATTATGGTGTGCCCAGGCACACCCCCTGCGCACGCCTATGCAAGGTCCATAAAGACATGGATGTGTGAGCTTGGAGTGGAGGAACTTCAAGGAGTGACCTCAACCCAATAGAACACCTTTGGGATGAATTAGAGCGGAGCCTTCACAGAAGAGTTGAAGCTCTTATAGCTGTAAAGGGTGGGCCAACTCAATATTGAACCCTATGGACTAAAACTGGGATGCCATTAAAGTTCATGTGCGTGTAAAGCAGTGGTTCTCAACTCCTGTCCTCAGGACCCACCAACAGGCCAGATTTTAAGTATTACCTTGGGGAGATGCAGACTAGAATACTGCAATCACTGAGCAGAAAATGATATCACCTGGGATGTATTTCAGTTATCCTGCAAACCTGGCCTGTTAGTGGGTCCCGAGGACAGGAGTTGAGAACCACTGGTGTAAAGGCAGGTGTCCCAATACTTTTGGTAATATAGTGCACATATGCGGTACATACTGACATATTATGGCAAAAGCTCCAGGAAGGCCAAAACCATTTTACTTCCATGGTACTTTAACACATTCAGCTGTTTTTTTAAGTATACTTCCTCCTTACATACAGAGCTCTTTACTTTGTTATGTACTTTGAAGAAAATGATTAAATAAATTGAAACACTGTAAGAAAAAAGAAAGAAAAAAACCTTTGACATTTTCTGCAACAAAAAATAATAATACCCCTATTCTAAAGTGTTGAATTTTCCTTTTTAGAAATAAAAGTTAACAATTTTTATTATTTTTTTAATTTATTCTCAATTGTTCTCCGTCTGGAAGTGCATCCATTTTCTTTCATTCCACTAGTGAGATTGCACAGCAAGTTCCTGCGTAGTTTATTTTTATTATGCATTTTTCTCTTTTTAACAACATATTATGAAATGTAACTTTCAGATTTACACAAAAGAGCTGCCAATGAGAACGGCAAGAAATCCTTTACTGTTTACTGATTCATTCTTCACGGCGGATATTTGCTGGATGGTGATATTGTTCAGTGATCCAAATGCATTTGTCATCTGTCTAAGGTAATACTGCTAAAAGAGCTGCAAGCAATTTTTAAAGCGAGACTCTTCCTTTCATGAGTGTAGCGCCCTCCTAGTTAGGTTGCTAATTGGTTTAGGTAAATCATTTCTTTTGCTCCTCAGTAGTGAAGAATGATTTGATTGCTTTTGGCTGGTGTGGGTTCTGTTGGCTGCAGGCTCAACTACTTCCCCTGCATTCCAGTAAGTTCCGGAATATAGTGAGTTGGGAGAGACAAAACCCAGGCTCAATATTCATATAGCCCCAGCCAATCCCTGGTTGAGAGGGTGACCTGCAAGGGGCTGAGGTGAGCATAAATAGCCTGGGGCCTGGAGGAGCAGGGTCCTTGCCCTGGTGGGGAGAGACCCAGCCTGGAGGGGCTGTCTGCCCTCCTAGGCTACCTAACTGAAGACTTCAGAGGATCCCTGAGGTCCCTGTTAAGATTTACCTTCTTTATGTGTCCTGTTTACCATTATCATTGAGGCTGGGTTCTCACTGATGAGGCCGGGGGTGCCAGCACGGGATCCGGTGCATCCCTTTACACCGATTCAGGTGCAAATCAGGTCAGAATTTTTGCCTGAATTTGCACCTGAAACGGAGCCATAGACGCAAAGGACCCTTTTCCAATGCAACCCCAGAGCTGTGTGAAGCGGCTCCATTGAAAGCCGATCACAGTCTCCTGTCATTTGCATCCAATTTGCATAAGTGTGAATCCAGCCTGAAATTGAAAGTAAAAAAAATCCCAAATTTTGGGTTGTCCCCAGAAAAGTAATAGAAGGTAAATCTTCCAATGGGGACACTAGTTCTGGTGACTATAACCCTCCCTTACACTATCCAAAATGAAAAAAAAATGCCCATAATTCTACTTTAAAGTGGATGTAAACCCGAAAAAAAAATGTAATTAATAATTCTGCCTGGTAGAGTATAGCATGTCATGTCATCTGTGCCCAGTCTCGCCACAAAGAGTTAATCCAACTGTGAGTAATGAGCTTATCTTTTTTCAGGAAGAGAAAGTCCGACTAACAGGGAAATACACAGTCGATCCGCCCCTTGCTCTGTGAGTGACAAGCAATTTCCTTCACACAGCACAGAAAGTTTTACA
The DNA here is from genome assembly GCA_018402905.1 of Glandirana rugosa. Classification (NCBI taxonomy): domain Eukaryota; kingdom Metazoa; phylum Chordata; class Amphibia; order Anura; family Ranidae; genus Glandirana; species Glandirana rugosa. Next base: position 328,784 of record BLSH010199629.1, on the reverse strand, counting down.
CCCCCACCCCCCCCCCCCTCCCTCCTCAATGTCTCAGTATAGAGGTGGGTGGGAGGCTCGTGACATCACAACTCCACCTACCAAACTCCAGCAAACACAGACACCCTCTGATTTCAGAGTTTTACAGAGCTGCTAGTGCTTACAGGAAGGACATTTGAAAGGTAGGGATAGGTGCAGGAGGCTTGCATGTATATATACATTAATACTGTGTCATTAGTTTATACTGGGTGGGTGGTGGGTTTACATCCACTTTAAAGACAGTCTGGAGAAAGTCTGCTGAGGCCTGGAGGCTCACGGTACAGGGTCTGGCTGGTACTAGAAGGCGGCATCCATGTATTCAGGGACACAGTACGATGGGTTCGCCCATTGATATGAGTTATAGAAGTATCAACACGACATGCTAGAACACCTATCCTCTCTGGAAATGATGTTGTTGTTTTTTTAGAATTTACATTGAATCATTATGTAATTTGTTATCATCATATGTAATTAGATTGATTCAAGGTTTTTAAGGTTTTTTTATAACTGTTTAAATTATTAAAAAGTAACACTAATGAGTTAAGATGTTAAATGAAAATGAAAATGAAGAGACACACACAGGGCCTATAGCCAGCACACAGCCAGCTGATATCCCCGTTATTAAAGAAAAAATATTAATACCAAACAACAATACCATTAATATTGGACAAAACGAAATTGGACATTGATGCCATGCTCCATTTATCACTATTTTTAGCATTTTACAAATATGGTTTAGCCCCCCCCCCCCTCCCATGATGGGGGCACCCTTACACATATAATTTTTTTTTTTTTATTATTTCTTCAAAATACTTATACAAGATGACCGACTATTAAATCCATATACAATTGTTGCATCAGGTACATTTTACATTATTACATCATAAACAAATTTAGAATTTTATACATATGTACACTAATTTATATTAATATGTGTTGAACTGGGATGCACACACACGTGTATATATATATATATGTGTGTGTGTGTGTGTGTATGTGTGTGTGTGTGTACAGTATTCGTTATCATGTATATTTCAACATATTGGTACAGTCTGAAATTTAGTAGACATGATCCTTTCCTTGCCGGCTGCTCTTTAATAACAAATGTATGGGACATTCGAAAGGACGCTTAGGTGTTCTGTTTATATACTACATTATTACATTTTACATGGAC
>BLSH010199629.1:317124-327582 GCA_018402905.1 Glandirana rugosa | reverse complement strand
CCCCTCCCATGATGGGGGCACCCTTACACATATAATTTTTTTTTTTTTATTATTTCTTCAAAATACTTATACAAGATGACCGACTATTAAATCCATATACAATTGTTGCATCAGGTACATTTTACATTATTACATCATAAACAAATTTAGAATTTTATACATATGTACACTAATTTATATTAATATGTGTTGAACTGGGATGCACACACACGTGTATATATATATATATGTGTGTGTGTGTGTGTGTATGTGTGTGTGTGTGTACAGTATTCGTTATCATGTATATTTCAACATATTGGTACAGTCTGAAATTTAGTAGACATGATCCTTTCCTTGCCGGCTGCTCTTTAATAACAAATGCATGGGACATTCGAAAGGATGCTTAGGTGTTCTGTTTATTTGTTGTCATTTTTTATATACTAGTGCATTCTATATTCCATTTTTTTATTTTGGCTCTCATTTGCTCCATTTTTGTTATGCTGGGGACACTCCGGTGCTCCAATCTCTCCACCTCTCCTCTTTCCTCCCCTTGACCTGGGGGTGGAGGAGTGTGCCGATCCACCAGGCAGAGCTATGTCCCCTGGTGTAGTCTGCCTAGCTAATCATGGCATGGCAGTGTGGCAGGCTAGATCCTGCCCAAACACAGGACGGCACATACACTTCCGGACGGGCGCCCGACAAGACAGGGAGTGTGATAGAGGTCTGACACGCACTGTCACGTACCTGGTGGTAGAGTCTGGCTTATGCGGGGGCAACCTCTCTTGCGGCCCTGGTTGGAGAACCCCTGGTAGTGTGGACAGGGAGCTCTGGAGCACAGGGGGGCACGAAGGCTGGACAATCTTCAGGTGGTAAGGAGAAGTCCAAGGTAGCTTGTGCAAGACAGGAGAGTAGTGGTTCAGTCTGGGTTGGCAACTGGCAGGCGGTGCGGTACAACGGGATCAGGCAAAGGGATGGTCGAGTACAGGCAGGGTCGGCAACGTGCTGGCAACAGAAGTACAGTGGGAGCAGGCAAGCGGATGGTCGTAAACAAGCCAGGGTCAGATGCAGGCAGATATCAACAGGTCCAAGGAAAAGCTGGGGTCACCGGAAAAGGAAATCACACAAAAGTAGTCACCGGGGGGTCACAGGTCCAGGGAATGTTGTAGAGCGGACAGCACCGGCTGCAGGGCTCTGCTGACTGAAATAGGACCGCCAGGCGCGCGCATCACCGCGGAAAGGCTGAGAACAGTCTTTTCCTGACATGCACTAAAGGGCGGTACATTGGTTCCTGCCCCCCGGCATGCATTCCACGGAGCCGAGGCAGGAAGAATCACCTATCTGTGTGCCTAGCTATACGCTTAGCAGCTGAGAGGAGAGAGTGATTTTTTAATATACATTTATACAGATGCATCCTTCAATAGCGGAATTAGCAGCATTAGGATCGAAGATGGTACCACTGGAACTAATCAGGATCCTATCTCAAGAAAGGTACCAATATTGTTGTTTTTTAGGATCAGACTGAGGGTTCCTTATAGCCTGATCGTTTCATGCTTTTGACATGTCTGCATTACAAGTGTAAGCAAAAGCTCTCTAAATATTGGGTTCACTGAAATCAAACAAGAATCTACAAGTGATGTGTACTTTGGATGTATATAATAATATGGTATGTGCAGATGCATGATGTGTACATTGTATCTATGTGCATCATGCGCACATACATATATACACACACACGTGTGGTGTGGGTTTTTTTGTTTTTGTTCTTTGTATACCCCACTCATTCATTCATCTTTTTTGGGGGGGTTTGGCCCATGTGAATGCAGTCCAATTAGACCACTACTCCACGCCCACTGGGTGGGTACATGGTTGTTCCCCCCCCCCCTTTTTTCCACTGCAGGCTGTGTGTTATAAGGCTGTGGCTCTGATGTGAAACACCAGGCTCTGAGGAAGAGGCTGTGGCCTCAAAACGCGTTAGCCATTTTGTCCAGGATACCATCAGGATTACCATTGAATGCGAAGCTGTATACCCTATATACACTTGTGATTTTACTGTGTTTGTGAGTATATCTTATGACTTTCTAATAAATGTCTTTTTATTGAGGATAATGCGCTAGGCCAGTGCTTATATTTTCTACAGTGTTTGGGACTTCCCCAGTCCTTCAAGAGGCAGCACGGCGGCACATTACCCTGAAACATCACAAGCAAACACCCCGTATATTCAACATGGAATAGTCAGCGGAATAGCTAAGGATCAGGGCCACAAGCAGACAGGGTCAGACTGGAGAGCACGCCAGACTCAGAGCACACGACAGGAACAACCACACACAAAGCCAAACACGCAATATTGATCGGCAACGAGTCTTTGCAGCACATGGTCTTAAATGTGTTTCCTTAATTGGAGACTGGGGTGGAGTTCACTCAGGGAAGCTTACTTAGCACACAGGTGATGATGTGCACAGCCTCTAGGCTGACACAACCAAAGAGGTAAGCAAACAGACAGGACATGAAATGTATCACAGGTTCATGACAGGGGCCCTTCTTCAACTGACCATCAATGTAAGGGGGGCATCTCAACTGACCACCAATGGAAAGAGGTATGTCTTAGCTAACCACCAATGTAAGGGAGTGCGTCTCAACTGACCTCCAATGTAAGGGGTCACATGTGAACTGTCTACCGATGTAAGGAGGTATGTTTCAACTGACTACCAACGTAAATGAGGTATGCTTTAACTGACTACCAATGTAAGGAGACATGTTTCAACTGACTACCAATGTAATGAGGCATGTTTCAACTGACTACCAACATAAGGAGGTATGTTTCAACTGACTACCAGCGTAAATGAGGTATGTTTCAACTGACCACCAATGTAAGGAGGCATGATTCAACTTACTACCAATGTAAGGAGGAATGTTTCAACTGACTACCAGTAAGAAGATGCGTGTCAGCTGTGCAAATGCCTCAGACATCTTCACAAATAATCCCCATAATGTTTCTAATATATTTATTTCCTACGATCAGCAGTGCCAGCTAGTGGCCAGAATGCAGTATTGTGGTATTTTTCAGAAATGCCTCAATTATGGGCACTAGATGGCGCTGACGATCATAGGAAATAAGCATATTAGACACATTACAGGGATCATTTGTGACGGCTTTGCAAATGCTACAGGGAATGTTTTATAAATAGATGCCATATAGTCAGTAATTTGTGGGTGTTCACATACATTTGGCCATGTAGTGTAGTTGTGATGGTTGGGTGTCCAGTCCACCAGTGTTTATATACTGTACCTTTAGCCGGTGGAAATTAATTTCATACTCTTTCTTCTTCCTACATGTTCTAAAATGATCCTTCCCAATGTTATAATAAGAGGAAAACTGTATAGAGAGGCAGCAAGCCAACCATATGAGCAGTAATCGAATACACAACGACCCCAGTTCTTATTCATTGTTTGCTAGTTTAAAAAAAATTACTGGAAACTATAGATCGAAAAAGAAGATATATTTTTAACACTGTCAGAGCCCATCTCCAGGGAGAACCTTTTATTGTACAGGTAATCCCTGAGTTACAAACATCCGAGTTATGAACGACACGTACTTACGAACAAAGGAAGAAAAGGGAAGTGAGAGGGAAGCGAAAGGAAATCTAGGAAGGGAAATTCACTCTTGTAAGAGTTATCATGGGAAAAAAGGTGTTACCACTGATGCTTTATCACCAATCCTTCTTTCCACAACAACCCAAAATGTTCAAAATCCAATTGCCACCTGGACATAAAATGAGGTGAAATCTTCTGAAGCACAGACAGCAAAACAAATGATACAGGGTGGTAACCAGCAGTGTATTTAGGTTATGTGATGCCCTAGGGCTGACTAAACTCGTGCATCCCCCCTAATTTAAATACGAGCAACCCCTTCCTGTTTCCTGACCCACCTTGAAATTTTCCAGTGGGAACACTAGATTTGAGGGCTTTGGGGGGGGGGGGGGGCAATGGATTCCTCTTAATTGCAGAGATTTCCTCACACTTCCTGTTTGGCTATGGGGCAGAACAACAACTCATTAGTTGGGGTCTGCCACCTGGGCCCCTCGGGGCATCCGGGTCCCCTACTTATGTATGGGCTGTCCCCTCCTGATGGTGGTCCTGCCAAGCCGCTTTATGGGGGTGCTAGACTGATTTGCCTCCCGGGCCAGTCTGCCCCATAGGACTGGCGCTACTGTAAGTGTAGCGCAAGCTGGCGGGGATTCTTTTCGTGTTGCCCCCCTGAAAAGTGCCGCCCTAGGCCTGGGGCTTGTTGGCCTAGGCCAAGATACAGCATTGGTGGTAACCCTTCTCTATGCTATACAAAAAACTAAAAATATTTTTTTTGGCTGGAGTTACACTTAAAAAATATAGAATATAGATGGTTAGTACTTTACAAATACTTACAAAATATTGCCATCGGGAATCATGGCAAGGAGATCTTGATGTTGGAGAATCCGAGACCTAGAAGAAGCTGAGGTATTCGTGTCAAGTAATTCTTTAAATATATAAATAGTAAAAAAGGGAGGTCAGAACATATTGGCCCCATAAAGGATGATGAAGGGAATCTGGTTACAAAAGACGGAGAGATGGCGAAGGTTTTGAATTTATTCTTCTCCTCAGTCTTCACAAGGGAAATGGGGGGACTCAGTAACCAAGACTGTAATGTTAATCTTCATACACGTCACAAGAAGCACCCTCATGGATAACAGAGGACAGAATTAGAAATAGACTTGATAAACTTAACATTAATAAGTCACCAGGACCAGATGGTTTGCACCCGAGGGTCCTTAAGGAACTCAGCCAAGTGATAGCCAGACCATTGTTCCTATTTTTTATGGACAGTTTAATGACTATTATGGCACCAGCTGACTGGATAAAATTCAATGTAGCACCAATAATTAAAAAAGGGCCAAGATACATCCCTGGGAACTACAGGCCAGTTAACCTAACATCAATAGTCTGCAGGCTCTTGGAGGGGATTATAAGGGACAATATACAAGATTTTAGTAATAAAAATGGCACATTAGCAGTAATCAGCATGGGTTCATGAAGAATCGTTCTTGCAAAACCAATCTATTAACCTTCAATGAGGAAGTGAGCTGCCATCTAGATAAAGGAAGGCCTGTAGACGTGGTGTATCTGGGTTTTGCAAAGGCATTCAATACAGTTCCCCATAAACGACTACAGTACAAACTAAGGTCTGTCGGCATGGACCAAAGAGTGAGCACATGGACTGAAAACTGGCTATAGGGGCGAGTCCAGAAGGTGGTGATAAATGGGGAGTACTCGGATTGGTCTGATGTGAAAAGTGGGGTCCTGGAACCAAATCTATTTAATTTATTCATAAATGATCTGGAGGATGGGATTAGCTGCTCAATCTCAGTATTTGCAGATGATACAAAGCGAAGCAGGGCAATAACTTCTATGCAGGATGTGGAAACCTTGCAAGAAGATCTAAACAAATTAATGGGGTGGTCAACTACATGGCAAATGAGGTCTGATGTTGAAAAATTAAAAATAATGCATTTGGGTGCCAAAAATATGAATGAAGTCTACTCGCTAGGAGGAGAACCTCTGGGGAAATCTAGAATGGAAAAGGACCTGGGGGTCCTAGTAGACGACAGGCTCAGCAATGGCATGCAATGCCAAGTTGCCACAAGCAAAGCTAACAGAATGTTGTCATGCATTAGAAAGGGGATTAACTCGAGAGATAATTCTCCCACTATACAAGACTTTGGTTCGGCCTCATCTTGAGTATGCCGTCCAGTTCTGGGCACCAGTCCTCAGGGGGGGATGTGCTGGAACTGGAGAGGGTCCAGAGAAGGGCAACAAAGCTAATAAAGGGACTGGAGGATCTCAACTATGGGGAAAGACTACAAGTATTGAACTTGTTCTCTCTGGAGAAGAGACGCTTGAGAGGGGATATGATTTCAATGTACAAATACTGTACTGGTGACCCCACAATAGGGAAGAAATGTTTACGTGAAAGGGAATTTAAAAAGACAAGCAGCCATTCACTAAAACTAGAAGAGAAGCGGTTTAACCTTAAACTGCGTAGAGGGTTCTTTACTGTAAGAGTGGTAAGGATATGGAATTCTCTACCACAAGCAGTGGTTTCAGTGGGGAGCATCGATTATTTCAAAAAATTATTAGATGGGCACTTTAACAACCACACCATACTGGGGTACATAATGTACTATTAACATATAAGCACACACACAGGTTGGACTGGAGGGACTTGTGTCTTTTTTGAGCCTCACCAACTATGAAACTATGTAGCTGGGGGCTGACTCATCCAGTAGGACTCTATCTATAGCTAAAAGAATATCTTTGGTGTACTGACCCTTTAAAATCAGTTTTCTCAGTAGACATCAGCCTGCCAACAAGGCTTCTGGGCATTACCGCAGCCTGAAGTCATGATTAGGGCCAACAGCAAAGGGGACCTGGCTCTGTGCAGAGGAGGCTGCAAAGATGGTGAAGGCACTCAGAGAATTGTACAACTCTTTCTGGCAGTTATAGAAATATTTTATTATAAATGACAGGTTGACTTCATGATTCACACTAATGAAAGCCTAATGCATTTTGGAGAAGAAGATGTAAGACACAGCAAATCCCAGAGTAGGAGACACAGTGAAATCAAAAGACTGATTGCTACATGGCGAGGAAATTAATAGTGAATGCTTTTTTTTTGGTTTTGGCCCCCTTGTGTGTGTTTAATGTTTTATACGGAAGATCAGAATGAACCACCTGCCAATCTCAGACCAATTTCGGCAGCCGTGGAGCCTGCTGTGGTGTGGAACGGCCCTCCGGGACGTGTTGTAGACAATGACTGGACAGCCATAGACACCTGAGTCCTCATACACATGAGCATTTTTCAATCTCAACTTGTAATGACCACAATGAGAGTGATGGCGGTAGCAGCCATTTGGGAAACCAGTGCCGACATTAAAACAAAATGTAATTGGCGGCTGGCTGCTTCATTATTCTCTAAGTTTGCTCCTCATCCTGCACATACAACATTACACCCATCTGTTGAAAAAAAAGCCTCTATAAGCATAGGGAGGGATTACTAAAGAATTTATAAGATGGGAGTGTGCCACACTAGATTGTACAATCCATTAAAGACTTTATTCTGCAACAAAATCCAACGCTTTTCAGGAGCACAACACCCCCCTTCATCAGGGCTAAAATCAAGAAAATGAGAAAGAGGATGTAATTTAAATATTTAGTGTTACTAAATCCATGACCCTGCATTCACTATATCTGGTCTCCCACAGTACACAGAACATGGAAATACAATTATTTTAGTAATTATAAACTGCTAAATACCTTTTATCATAAGCAGTACATAGCACTTTTGTGACTTCTATCAGTATCTGGCTAAAGCTTGCAGGAGCAGTTTTCATTCTCCTCTGACTGTTCTGTGAGGCTGCAGGACCCCTGACCCTCTGTCTGGACAGTGCTGATTTGCCCTGTGCTGATCACATGCACCCTCCCAAGAAAAAACAAAACAAAAACTCTCTAGCAATACACACCAAACTGAGCATGTGCAGTTTGACTCCAAAGGCTCTGTCTTATCAGGAGATGGATTGGGGACAGTGGAAAAGGGGGAGGATCAGAGAAGACAGGACAGGATCAAACAGCCTTTTTACGTGCAGAGGATTAATCCCTTAGGTTCCACAGTAAGTATAACAAGCATGCTTTACTGCATATGCAGTCCACACTGATTTTACTGTTGTGGGTTTAGTAACACTTTAATGCATTTGTCTGTCTGGACAGTGCTGATTTGCCCTGTGCTGATCACATGCACCCTCCCAAGAAAAAAAAACTCTCTAGCAATACCACCAAACTGAGCATGTGCAGAGTGCCCCCAAGGCTCTGTTCTATCAGGAGATGGTTTGGGGACAGTGGAAGAAGGGGAGAATCAGAGAAGACAGGATCAAACAGCCTTTTTACACAATGCAGAGGATTAACCGCTTAGGTTCCACAGTGAGTATAACAAGCATGCTTTACTGCATATACAGACTGATTTTACTGTTGTGGGTTTAGTAACACTTAAAATATGTTAACCAGTTGCCGACCAGCCGCCACAGTTGTACTGCGGCAGGTTGGCTCGGCTGCGCAAACCGCCATCATTGTACGTTGGCCACACATGTGCGATTTGCGGACTCGATGTCCGCCTGCGAACCGTGATCGTCTGTTACAGAGGCAGAACGGAGATCTGCCAGTGTAAACGCAGCGGATCTCCGTTTTGTCAGGGGACATATGACAAATCTACTGTTCCCAGTAATTGGGATCAGTTAGATCTGTCATGCCCCGGCCAGCCCAGCCCCCACACAGTTAGAACACAGTTAACCCTTTGATTGCCCCCTACAGTTTAACCCCTTCCCTGCCAATGACATTTATACAGTAATAAGTGGCTATTTTTAGCTCTGATCGCTGTATAAATGTCATTGGTCCCAAAAAAGTGCCAAAATTGTCCGGTATGTCCGTGGAAATGTCGTAGTCCCGATAAAAATCGCAGCTCGCCGCCATTACTAGTAAATAAAAAAAAAAATAATAAAAATGCCACAAATCTATTCCCATAGTTTGTAGACATGATAACTTTTGCGCAACCCAATCAATATACACCTATTGTGATTTTTTTACCAAAAATATGTAGAAGAATATATATCAGCCTAAACTGAGGAAGAAATGTGTTTTTTAATATATTTTTTTATATGTATTATAGCAAAAAATATTGTTGTTTTTTTTCCAAAAATGTGTTTTTTGTTTTGTTTATAGAGCAAAAAATAAAAAACGCTGATGTGATTAAATACCACCAAAAGGAAGCTCTATTTGTGGGGAAAAAAAGGACTTTAACGTTTTATTTGGGTACAACGTCGCACGACTGCGTAATTGTCAGTTAAAATGACAGTGCCGAATCGCAAAAAGTGCTCTGGTCAGGAAGGAGGTAAATCCTTCCGGGGATGAAGTGGTTAAAAAAATTATATACCCCATGCACTCTTATTGAAGCTAAAAACTAATTGAGTTTTGGAGATTGGGATACAAGGACAGAAAGCTGGCACCCTATAACAGGAAGTGACCTTCATGCCAGGATCACCAGCAATTATTTTAATAAAAGCTGCAGATTTGAAAGGATTAAAAAGGACTTTAAGCCCCAGTTCATCCTCTGCAATATCGCATATGATTCGCACCGCACTGCAGTGCAAATCATATGCAATGTCCGTGCGATGCAATTTCAGCCATACAGGTTGCATGGCTGATATTGCATTGCATTCGGACCAAACTCGCACAGGACCCTTTTTTTGGTCCGCACCAGAACTGGATCGCATGGGTGTTCATACCTATGCGATCCGATTCCTGTGTGAGTTTGCAGATCGCATTGTCGTTAACAATGTATTGACATCTCCCTTCAGTTAGCATAGAGCAGTGTGAACTGCCGTGCGAGTCGTGTGTGATGCAGTAACCTGCAGTGGATTTACAGGGTTCCCGCATCGCACCTATGTGAACTGGAGCTCAAACATGCTATATGCAAAGAGTCTGAGCTCACTTGCTGCATGCTTTTTCTGGGACTGTGGCTAAGAACCCAGAGACAGCCAGGCAACTAGCATTTTCATCAAGAAGTGAGCAATGGCAGCTTTCATATTACAGATTACTTCCAAGATAAGCTAAGTGAGCTTTCTGATTTTAGCATTATTGCAGTGTTTGCTGGATATCATAAGTAACTCACTGATTGATTGGCACTCTCTTTATCTCCCTGCCAGGAAGCCCCACTACTCATCATTGTCGGAATCTGCAGCCAGTTTCAGCCCCACTCCGACAATGAGTTCTATATAACTCTATAGAGACTCTGCCAGCATGGAGGTGGGCAAAGGGTTGCCACCTCATCCCTTTAATCCAGGACACATATGAATTACACAGGTTCTGAGGCTAATTGAATGCAGATAAGGTACCAAGTAAGTTTAATTACCACCTTAATCAGCCATAGAACCTGTGTAATTAATGTGTGTCCTGGATTAAAGGGATGATTTGGCAACCCTAAGGTGGGATGAAGCTGGGTGCAGATCCCAGCAGTACAGCTCACAGGGATCTGCTTCCCAGGAGAGCTGTTCAGGTGCACTATATTGTCAAAAGTATTGGGACGCCTGCCTTTACATGCACATGAACTTATGGCACCCCAGTCTTACTCCATAGGGTTCAATATTGAGTTGGTCCACCCTTTGCAGCTATAACAGCTTCAACTCTTCTGGGAAGGCTGTCCATAAGGTTTATGAGTGTCTATGGGAATGTTTGACCATTCTTCCAGAAGAGCATTTGTGAGGTCAGGCACTGATGTTGGACGAGAAGGCCTGGCTCACAGCCTCTGCTTTAATTTATCCCAAAGGTGTTCTATCGGGTTGAGGTCAGGACTCTGTGCAGGCCAGTCATGTTCCTCCACCCCAAACTCGCTCATCCATGTCT
>BLSH010199629.1:305269-316588 GCA_018402905.1 Glandirana rugosa | reverse complement strand
GATTTGGCAACCCTAAGGTGGGATGAAGCTGGGTGCAGATCCCAGCAGTACAGCTCACAGGGATCTGCTTCCCAGGAGAGCTGTTCAGGTGCACTATATTGTCAAAAGTATTGGGACGCCTGCCTTTACATGCACATGAACTTATGGCACCCCAGTCTTACTCCATAGGGTTCAATATTGAGTTGGTCCACCCTTTGCAGCTATAACAGCTTCAACTCTTCTGGGAAGGCTGTCCATAAGGTTTATGAGTGTCTATGGGAATGTTTGACCATTCTTCCAGAAGAGCATTTGTGAGGTCAGGCACTGATGTTGGACGAGAAGGCCTGGCTCACAGCCTCTGCTTTAATTTATCCCAAAGGTGTTCTATCGGGTTGAGGTCAGGACTCTGTGCAGGCCAGTCATGTTCCTCCACCCCAAACTCGCTCATCCATGTCTTTATGGACCTTGCTTTGTGCATTGGTCTGAATCATTTGGTGTAGAGGAGATTATGGTGTGGGGTTGTTTCTCAGGGATTGGGCTTGGCCCCTTAGTTCCAGTGAAGGGAACTATTAAGGCGTCAGCATACCAAGACATTTTGGACAATTTCATGCTCCCAACTTTGTGGGATCAGTTTGGGGATGGCCCCTTTCTGTTCCAACATGACTGCGCTCCAGTGCACAAAGCAAGGTCCATAAAGACATGGATGAGCGAGTTTGGGGTGGAGGAACATGGCTGGCCTGCACAGAGTCCTGACCTCAACCCTATAGAACACCTTTGGGATGAATTAGAGCAGAGACCGCAAGCCAGGCCTTCTCCTCCAACATCAGTGCCTGACCTTACAAATGCTCTTCTGGAAGAATGGTCAAACATTCCCATAGACACTCCTAAACCTTGTGGACAGCCTTCCCAGAAGAGGTGTTATAGCTGCAAAGGGCGGGCCAACTCAACATTGAACCCTACGGACTAAGACTGGGATGCCATTAAAGTTCATGTGCATGTAAAGGCAGGTGTCCCAATACTTTTGACAATGTAGTGCATTACTACTTTTAGGCCTTACTGAAGAAGTCACGCCTTTTACGACACGTGTCTAGGGGAGCAGCTTCAGGTCCGCACGTCACGTTGTGGCCATCAGGATTTGTCTACACACGCAGTAACTAGCTGGCACGGCTTAATGTGCTTTATCTTGTAAGTGTATACTGGTATTTTGGGGCTAAATAAAATAGTCCAAACAGAGAGCATCGTTTCTGGTTTTCTGCATATACTGCTGGAGATTGTGACTAAGATCTATAAGAACCGGAGTCTTATGCCTAATATGGAGGATTGAGTGCTATCTCAGCAATATACCTGATCCCAGGTTTTGGGGATGAATGCGCACTAAATAGAGGAGTGAGGTGAGCGGCCAATTTGATTGGTGGAGGACCTTTTAGGAGCACCTCCTATCTTTGTGCACCCATCGGAAACCAGGCTGTCCCTGTTTGGATCTATTTCCTACTTGATGATATGTCCCATCTATGGACTTGATATTGCTGCTAGAGACATTGTTTGCATGCATGTTGGATTGAAGATTCACTTTGTTGGGATTTTTTTATGCACGAGCACTTTATTTTATATATCTCACATTGGAGCACTATCACCTTATTATGAAGGATCAGCAATATTTATTTAAATGTTTGTACACACATAAAAAACATGGTATTAATGTGTAAGAGCGGATTGATACCTCGCACTGTGTAATTTTGAGCACTAGCGCTTTTTGTGCAAATAGGTAGCGCTGCACAATATTTATTGATTTATATTCTGATCTATAGAGTTGTATATAAAATGCACTTTTTATCTTTCAAAAAGTGTTTCCCAGTGCTAAACCTTTCATCCGATTTCTAAATTGCTGTATCTGTAAATTCCAAAAGCCAATGCAAAGGAATAGTAGTGGTAAAAAAGCACTTGAGGGTTTAATCATTTTTTTTGTACTAGTCTCCTTTAAAAGGGGTGTGGCAGGGGGTGCATCCTGCGCCTACATACTATTGCTAATAGGTGTCCCTCATTCCCATCTCAGAAAGTTGGGAGGTATGGTAGAAGCTGGCAATAAACCAGTTAAAGCTGGCCGTATACCAGTAGAGGCTGGCCATACACCAGTATAAGCTGGCCGTACACCTGTGGAAGCTGGTCATACACCAATATAAGCTGGCCATACACCTGTGAAAGCTGGTCATACACCAATATAAGCTGGCCATACACCTGTGAAAGCTGGCCATACACCTGTGGAAGCTGGCCATACATAGGGTTGCCACCTCATCCCTTTAAACCCGAACACATACTAATTACACAGGTTCTGTGGCTGATTAAGGTGGTAATTAAACTCATTTGGTGCCTCATCTGCATTAAATTAGCCTCAGAACCTGTGCAATCCATATGTGTTCGGGTTTAAAGGGATGAGGTGGCAACTCTAGTCATACACAAATGTAAGCTACCCATACAACAATAGAGGTAGGACCTACAACAAGAAGCTGACCGCACACCAATAGAGGCTGGCCATACACCAGTAGAAGCTGGCTATACACCAGTAGAATCTGGCCATACAACAATAGAGGCTGACCATACACAGATAGAGTCAGGCCATACACCAGTAGAAGCTGGACGCACAGCAATAGAGGTTGGCCATACATCAATAGAGGCTGGCGATACATCAATAGAGATAGAGGCTGGCCATACACCAGTAGAAGCTGGTCACACACCAATAGAGGTTGGCCATAAACCAATAGAGGCTGGCCATACACCAGTAGAACCTGGCCATACACCAGTAGAAGCTAGGCACACAGCAACAGAAGGTGGCCATACACCAATAGAAGCTGGCCCTACACCAATAGAGGCTGGCCATACACCAGTAGAAGCTGGCCATACACCAGTAGAAGCTGGCCATACACCAGTAGAAGCTGGCCATACACCAGTAGAAGCTGGCCATACACCAATAGAGGCTGGCCATACACCAGTAGAAGCTGGCTGCACACTAACAGAAGCTGGCCATACACCAATAGAGGCTGGCCATACACCAATAGAGGCTGGCCATACAACAGTAGAAGCTGGCCATAAACCAGTAGAAGCTGACCGCACAGCAATAGAGGTTGGCCATACATCAACAGAGGCTGGCCATACACCAGTAGAAGCTGTCCATACACCAGTAGAAGCTGTCCATACACCAGTAGAAGCTGGCTGCACACCAATAGAGGTTGGCCATACTCCAATAGAGGCAGGCCTTACACCATCAGAGGCTGGCCATACAACAGTGGAAGCTGACCACTGACCAAAAGAGGCTGGCCATACACCAATAGAGGCTGGCCATACACCAGTAGAAGCTGTCCATACACCAGTAGAAGCTTGTCGCACACCGATAGAGGTTGGCCATACACCAAGTAGAAGCTGTCCATACACCAGTAGAAGCTTTCCGCACACCAATAGAGGTTGACCATACACCAACAGAGGCTTGATAATACACCAACAGAGGCTGGCCATACAGAAGTGGAAGCTGGCCATACACCAGTAGAAGCTGACCACTCACCAATAGAGGCTGGCCATACACCAACAGGAAGTACACAAACAAGGACCCTTATGGCAGGATCACCAAGTGTTTTTTACTGAGAGCTGCAGATTTTAAAGAATTGAAAATTACTTTAGAAATCACATTGCCATGTTAAAATGGTAGCAAACGCTACTTTTGAACTTGTACCTCCAGGCAAGCCTATAATGCGGTCCCTCTGTACTGGGCCTGGACCTCATCAGTTCAATAGGGGGGCCCAGGCAGCAGGGGGGAAATCTTAGCATTCACTGGAACCAATCCCCTGCGTCCCACCCCCCCCCCCTGCACCAGCTGAAAGCTGGCTCCTCCTCCTCTCCCTCCTTCTGATGCCGGGCCCCCCGGTCATCCGCACCCCCCCCTCCAATCACCACAGCATTGTCACCTTCCCCTCCTCTCTCTCCCTCATTCACACACAGAGCCTTATTTATTAACTCATTAACTCTATACGCTTTATCTTTAGCAGGAATTTTGTACCTGTGCCATCCTTGAAGAGCCCTTTGCTGTAAACCGTGAATCCTGTGCACATGTGCGGGAGATACGCAGTCGCAGTTCAGCCATTCACAGGACCGGAGCCAGCAAACTCAGAAGGAAGGAAGACTGGGGCAAGATGGAAGCCCTGTTAGCGGTGGCAGCGCACTTAGATTGCTTTGTTCTAAAATAAGCATGTCATAATGTGCTTGTATGCGATGCACACGTTATGCCATTGCCTTGCAGGGAATTTTTTTAAAGTGTTACTAAGCCCACAACAGTAAAATCAGTCTGTATATGCAGTAAAGCACACTTGTTATACTCACTGTGGAACCTAAGGGGTTAAAAATCTTCACATTGTGTAGCAAGGCTGTTTGATCCTGCCTTTTCTGATCCTCCCCATCTTCTACAGTCCCTAATCCATTTGCTGACAGTACAGAACCTTTGGAATCGCTCTGCACATGCTCAGTTTGGTGTGTATTGCTAGAGAGTTTTTTTTTTTCTTGGGAGGGTGCATGTGATCAGCACAGGGCCAATCAGCACTGTCTAGACAGAGGATCAGGGGTCCTGCAGGCTCATAGGACAGTCAAAGGAGAATGAAAACTCCTCCTACAAGCTTTAGCCAGATACTGAGATGAGATTTATGTTCATAGTATTTATTAATAGATGATAGAGGTAAGTGCTTTAGTGCCCTATATGATCGGGATTGGGCTATGCAAATACTGGCATTTAGAATGTTGTATTGGCACAGCAGCTTTGTGCGGCTCTGGTGGAGATCTCATTTGCCACATTACCATGCATGCAATTCATTACATTGCTTACTTAGTACAGTTTTGCAGGTTACATGTCACTGCAATGCATACTTAAAGGGTAACTCCAATGGGAAAAAATAGCAAATAAAAAAAAATAGCATATACAATTGTAACACAAGTCATATTGTAATTGAATGTTATTAAAAATGACCTTTCCTTTTCAATCTGCAGCTCTGTAATATTCTGTAAGATGCAATATGGCTACCTAGAAGTCCGCCCTAGACCGGGCAGCCCTGCTGCAGTAAATGGGCGGTGGGTGGTCTGGAAGCAGGTAAACAGATTTTATCTGCAGAGAGAAGTTCATCCCTTTGATCTGTAGAAATAGATACAAAAAGAAACAATGTTTCTTTTTATCTTAGCGTTTCAGTGGCTGAGCAATGTTTTTGATAAACATTGCCCCGGCTGCTTTTTTTTTTTGACAGCTCCGATTGCCGGGACTTCGTTTACACTTCAGCTGTCAACAGGGGAACCCCACTGATCCCTGAATGAGTCATTGGTTGTTAAGAACGCGGCAGACTTTTTTTTTTTTTTTACATTTAGAAACAGAAAACATAGAAAAGTGACGGCAGAAAAAGACTAAGTAGTCCATCGAGTCTTCCCCTTTTTATTTTTATTTTTTTACATTAACCTTGTTGTCTGACTATGGATTTATGTTTATCCCAAGCATGTTTGAAGCCATTTACTGTTGACTGTCTCACAACCTCTGTTGGTAGTTTATTCCAATCATCAACCACCCTTTCAGTAAAATAATACTTTCTAACATTGTATTTTTTCCTTCTATCACTAATGTACCTAAAAAAGGTTTTATCTCCTTCATTAATAGATTTAGCAATTTCCTCCATTTCAGCTGTCAGTGGGGGAATTCTGCTGACAGCTGAAAGTGGCGATTCCAGGTATCGGAGCATTTGCATGAGTACTGATACCCCTGCAAATGCATACTAACTGCACCGATACCAACAGCAATATCGGTGTAACCCTAATAAATCACTCCCATACAGGTTCACTCTGAACATGGACACAGACAAACAAACAGCAATTTCTTCAGAATAACAAAAGGTAGGAATCTGCAGCAAACGTTTGCTACAATCCCTGAAATATACATAGATCACACAGAGGGGATTTTTTTTTTCCAACAAAAGTGAAGTTACTCTTTAAATCTGAATTCTGGGCACATAAATTTTCACTTAACCCCAAGGTACAGTATCTCACAAAAGTGAGTACACCCGTCACATTTTTGTAAATATTTTATTCTATCTTTTCATGTGACAACACTGAAGAAATGACACTTTGCTACAATGTAAAGTAGTGAGTGGACAGCTTGTATAACAGTGTAAATTTGCTGTCCCCTCAAAATAACTCAACAAACAGCCATAAATGTTTAAACCACTGGCAACAAAAGTGAGTACACCCTAGGGGTGTACTCACTTTTGTGAGATACTGTACATTTATAAATGTCCTGATGAACCTCCCTCTTAGATTGTAAGCACTAACAAGCAGGGCCCTCTGATTCCTCTTATACCAAACTGTATTGTAGCTGTAATGCCTGCCTTCATTTTGTAAAGCGCTGCGCAAACTGTTGGTGCTATATAAATCCTGTATAATAATAATGATAATATTCAAGTGGTTAAAACAAACTCACTGCTTTCAACATGATTTGGGAGTATATGTGTAAAATTGGAAAAAGTCCTCCAAAAAAAAAAGGGAAAATAAGAGGAAAAAAGATATCTGTATAAAAATATAAAATCTTGCTACAAAGTGAAGTGATGAAAAAAATGAAAGAATAGTGAGGCAAAATTGTATACTCACGTATCCACTTGCCGACCATCGATGTACCTGTGGGTCGCTAGACTTCAAATGGTTATATATCGGGATGATGCCTGCCGCTGCAGGAATCGCCCCAGTACCATTTATTTAGAGACGACAGCTCTCTTGTAAAAGCAATCCTAGTGGTTAACTAACCGCTGGATTGCTTTTACAAGCAGCGGGAGGGGACGTCCCTCTCCCACCTGCCACCTACCGCAGCTTTGCCAGGATCTCCCGTCCCACCGGCAGTCCCAATCAGCCAGCCAGTGCTGATCACAGAGGCTATGACTTGACTTTGATTGCCTCTATCATATAGGAACCCAGTAGCGATGGCCCTACATCACTTCTGATTTCTCCTGAAGTAAACGGCACCATTTTCAAAAGAAAAGCATTTGTTCACATCGATCATGGTGCAATCAAATGCTTTAAAGTTCAGAGGAGGAATCTGGGGTCTTATAGACCCCAGATCTCTCCGTAAAGAATACCTGTCACATGCCTATTGCTGCACAGGGGATGTTTACATCCCTTGTGAGTACAATAAAAGTGATAAAAAATAAATACAATAAAAGCAACAGTGTAAAAATAATAAATAAACAAATAATTTAAATTTATAGTGCCCCCATCCCCCCTGTGCTAACAAGCAAAGGCGAATGCACATGTCAATCCCGCACGCAAACAGCGATCGTCCCACACATGTGAGTTATCACCACTAATCAGGTCATGGGCAGTAATTCTAGCACCAGACCTCCTCTGTAAATCCAAAGTGGCAAGCTGTAAAGGATTTTGTCGCTGCTGCATGGGCGTGTACAATTTTAAAGTGTGACATGTTTGGTAACTATTTACTCTGTGTAATATCATCTTTTATATTTTACACAAAATTTGGGTTAAGTATTGTGTGTTTTTGCATTAAAATTCAAAAAGTGTATTTTATCCCAAAAAATAGTGTTTGAAAAAACGCTGGGCAAATACTGTGTGGTGTAATAAATTGCAACACCCACCAATTTATTCTTAAGGGCCTCTGCTTTAAAAAATATGTAATGTTTGGGGGTAATTTTATGGCAAATAAATACTGATTGTTACATATAGACAGAAAGTGCTAGAAAAGTCCTGGAGCTAAAGTGGTGTAAGGTTGCAAGATGATGGACCTGAGGATTGGGCAGCCTGTGAAGAGAGCCTGCTGCAGTCTCTGTGCAGAAAGTGGCCCGTCAGGGTTTTTCCTGAAAATCCTGGGCTGTACTGCAGTTGTATTCCAGGCCGAGATGTGGTTTTTGCGTAAAAAGTTGGAGTGGAAATCTGCAGAGGTGGGCATGAGGCAAGGAAGGAGCTTTAGAGCTAGTTTCCTTATTCAAATTGAAATTATTGGAACTTACGCGCCACAGTAATTTATTTCTATGTTGTTATGCAGCTGCTGCTGTAGCCTATGTGCAATAGTGCAGTGTAGGGATGCTTAAAACATTGGAAACAAGGAAAAAGTCCTGTTTTTAACAGCGCTTGCCTGATGCAAATGTTCACCCTATAAAGTGTATACTAAATAACCTTATAGTGCTTTGCATACATATATGTGAATTTTTTCAAACTGCCAATAGTATAATGTGCCAACAGTATATTTTGTAATTGTAAAAAATAAATTGCCCTTCAGAAGGGCTTCAGAGCCCTTCTGAAGACGTTACGGAAGTGACGAAACGTGTCAGGTTATTTAGTATACACTTTATAGGGTGAATATTTGCATCAGGCAAGCGCTGTTGAAAACAGGACTTTTTCCTTGTTTCCAATTTTTTAAGTTTCCTTATTCGCTCTGAAAAATGTTCAGCTTGAAAACAAAATACCCTAGTAATGTTTGATTTAACATTCCCATAGAATGAATGTACATGCAGAGTCATGGGATGAAAATCTCTGCAAACTTTTCCTGTAGTGTTACACTACAAACCACACAGAGGAACCTTCCTCAGACTTACAGTGTTTCTACACACCCTCCTGATGAAGTGGTTATTGCAGCAAAACACGTTGACGCTGTTTTATTATGGGTATTGCGTGACCAACAAATATTAATCTTTGAAGAAACAAAGCTCTGAAATGCCTTCCTTCCCTCATAGCCCACCTCTGCTGACCTCTACTCCATTTTTTGGGGCAAAAACATGTGGGAATTTGATCCCATTTAGCCAAACAATTTTTTGTGAGGCTGGGTATGGATGTTGGATGAGAAGACCTGGCTTACAATCAGAGTTTCAATTCATCCCAAAGGTGTTCAGTAGGGTTGAGGTCAGGACCCCGTGCAGGCCACTTAAGTTCCCTACACAAAACTCATCCAACCATGTCTTTTTTTTTTCGTAATTTTTTTTTATTTATGATTTAGAACAAATCAAGTAATTAAGAACATATTGCAAAATAGTTCACCAATGTACACAGCTATAGTGAAAAGTCAGTACATTTGACATGAATTGAGAAGAATAAATGACTGCAAAATAAATAGGTGGCATCTTGTCTTATATCTGTAGAAAGATGCATTTGTGTTTCCTGACCCTGTGTCAGCAAGAAAATGCGAGAAGAGAAAAATGCCATGTTTTTTTTATTAGTACGTGGAGAGGATTTAGGGTGGAAGACAGGAGGAGTAGGACTGAAATTTATGGAGCGCTTGGGTGGGCAAAGCGATAAGAAGCTGAAAGAGGTGGAAGGTGAGGAGAGGAAGGCAGGTGAGGAGAAGAAAAGGTTGGAGGAGCATAAGGTGTGAAAGGGAAAGGAAGAAGGGACCGGGGAAACTATGGGAAGAAGGAAACAAGTATACCTTATGTGGGCACCAGCGAGAGGCGAAGGAAAAGTTAGAGGGACATAGGGTGTGAAAGGAAAAGGATGATGAGATGAGGGAAACTAGGGGAAGAGGGAAACAGGTATGCCTTGGGTGGGTGTCAGAGAGAATAGGAAAGGTTGAAGAAGTATATGGTGTGAAAGGAAAAGGAAGACAGGACGGGGAAAATAGGAGAAGAGGGAAACAGGTATGCCTTGGGTGGGCACCAGAGAGAGGAGAAGGAAAGGTTGGAGGAGCATAAGGTATGAAAGGAAAAGCATGTTAGGACAGGGGAAAATAGGGGAAGAAGGAAACGTATTCCTTGGGTGGGCACCAGAGAGAAGAGAAGGAAAGGTCGGAGGGGCATAAGGTGTGAAAGGAAAAGGACGATGGGATGAAGGAAACAGGTATGCCTTGCTTGGGTGCTAGAGTGAAAGATAGTGGATCCTGGATGCTCATGAAGGAGGGATTTGCCCTCATCCAAGAAGTTAATCTAGTTAAACTATGAATGTCAGAATGGGTCTTGCCTTTTTTAAGAGGAAGGATTGACATCCTTCATGTGCAAAAGCATTTGATACAGTTCCCCATAAACGACTACTGTACAAACTAAGGTCTGTTGGCATGGATCAAAGGGTGAGCACATGGATTGAAAACTGGTTACAGGGGTGAGTCCAGAGGGTGGGGATAAATGGGGAGTACTTGGAATGGTCTGAGGTGGAAAGTGGGGTTCCCTAGGAATCTGCCCTGGGGCCAATCCTATTCAATTTATTCATATACGATCTGGAGGGTGTGGCTAACAGCTCAATTTCAATATTTGCAGATGATACCAAGCTAAGCAGGGCAATCATTTTTCCAAAGGATGTGGAAACATTGCAAGAAGATCTCAACAATGTAATGGGATGGGCAGATAAGTGGCAAATGAGGTTTAATGTAGAAAAATGTAAAATAATGCATTTGGGTACCAAGAATACGAACGCATACTACTCACTAGGGGTAGAGCCTTTGGGGGAATCTAGGATAGAAAAGGACCTAGGGGTCCTAGTAAATGACAGGCTCAGCAATGGCATGCAGTGCCAAGCTGCTGCAAACAGAGCTAGCAAAATGTTGGCATGCATCAAGAAAGGGATTAACTCCAGAGATAAATCAATAATTCTCCCGCTATACAAGTCTCTGGTGAGGCCGCACCTGGAGTATGCTGTCCAGTTCTGGGCACCAGTCCTCAGGAAGGATGTGCTGGAACTGGAAAGGGTTCAGAGAAGGGCAACAAAGCTAATTGAGGGATTGGAGGAACTTAGTTATCAGGAAAGATTACTGGCGCTGAACTTATTCTCTCTGGAGAAGAGACGCTTAATAGGGGATATGATTTCAATGTACAAATACTGTACTGGTGACCCCACATTAGGGACAAAACTATTCCACGCAAGGAAGCACACAAGGACACATGGCCAATCATTAAAATTAGAAAAAAAAGCGGTTTAACCTTAAAATACATAGGGGGTTCTTTATGGTGAGAGCTGTGAGGATGTGGAATTCTGTTCCACAAACAGTGGTTTCAGCTGGGAGCAGGGGCGGGCGGATAGGGGTCGCAGGAGTCGCCATGGCGACTGGGCCCCATGCTGGTGGGGCCCAAAAGGGCCCCCTGTATGCCTAGATTAGGTGAGGGGATGAGGACTGGAGCGCTCCGTTCCTCAGCCGAACAGCGCTGCAGGGAGCCTCGTCACACTGTGAAAGTATAAAATTCCAATTTGGCGAAAAAAAAGATTAAAATTACTAACCGGTACACAGGAACACACGAAGGAACGCACCTTATCAAAACAGGGATTACACCCCAGTGGTCATGTCATAAACATGTAACTTTAGTATAGGGGATAATTCGCAGAGAAGAGGTCTCTCTTATTCAAGTC